>OY743169.1:77957951-78480451 GCA_963555705.1 Ligustrum vulgare | reverse complement strand
GAGTCGGTCATTGGATACCTCACGCTCTCGGTCTCGATGAGTGTCATCATTTGGAATGTGAGGGGTGTAGCTAGCTCAGCTACTCGCAGGCGGCTGAAGAGGTTGGTTCAGCTTCATCAGGTTTTTTTGTTGGTTATTTTAGAGCCCTTTGTTCTTCGGGAGAGTTTCGATTACATCAGACGTTTGCTACGCTTTGATACTGGGACGCAGAACTCATCAGGGAAGATTTGGGCTTTCTGGAATTCTGCGACTACTGTTACTGCATTGGATGATAATCTCCAGTATCTGCACGTTAAAGTTGAGGATCCCAGACTGTCGCGGCCTATTTTTTTGACTCCTGTGTATGCGGTTTGCACGGTGTCAGGTAGGAGGGATTTGTGGGAGGGTCTTCACCACATCTCCCTCACTGTGGATGGTCCGTGGATAGTTGGGGGAGACTTTAACGTTATTGCTCACGATGGTGAGCGTACGGGTCATAACACCAGAGACAGAGGTACTACAGCTTTCTCAGATATGATGATGGATTGTGGTTTGGAGGATGCTGGATTCATTGGCAGCAGGTACACCTGGACCAATGGTCGGGTTTGGAAGAGATTGGACAGGATTTTGATTAATCCGGCAGCGGCTTCATTTTGTCATCGGCTTACTGTCAGACACCTGAATCGGACTTCATCCGATCATGCGCCTCTTTTGCTTCAGTGGGACGACGAGGATGATTTGGGACCTAGGCCGTTTCGGTTCCTTAATGTTTGGACCAAACATCATGATTTTTCAGCCTTTGTCTCCCAGAAGTGGTCATTACCCACTCATCTTACGGGTATGGCTGCTCTCTGGGAAAAGTTTTTCAGGCTGAAACAGGGGCTTCGCTGGTGGAATCGACATGTTTTCGGGGATGTGTTCCAGAGGGTGAGGGATGCTGAGCGCAGGGTTGAGGAGCTGGAGATTGATTATGATTTGGACCCTACGCCTGAGCGTCATGACTCTCTGCATCAGGCACAGGCTGCTCTGAACCGGACCTTGGCTATTGAGGAGGGATTTTGGAAGCAGAAGGCCGGTTCACGCTGGGTGTGTGAGGGTGATCACAACACTCGATACTTCCATGCGATGGTTCAAGGACGCCGGATTAGATCACGTATTAGATCTATTACAAGCCAGTCTGGGGAGGTCCTATCTGCTGCTGAGGATATTCAGGCTTCTGCTATTTCTTTTTTCCAGGATTTACTGTCTTCTTCTTCGCAGCCTGTGGAGGCCATTCGCACTGACATTATACCCAGACTTGTGACGGATGAGGACAATATGGCACTAAACCGCCCCCCTTCGATTGATGAGATACGGGAGGCAGTATTCAGCATTGATTCTGATAGTGTCGCAGGTCCAGATGGTTTCTCATCATTGTTCTTTCAGAAGTGTTGGGATATTATTAGGGATGATGTTGCCAGTGCAGTCATGGATTTCTTTGAGGGTGGAGTTTTGCCTAGGGGATTCGCTGCTACCTCTATTGTTCTGGTCCCTAAGAGGGATGGAGCCTGTAGGTGGACTGATTTTAGACCTATCAGCTTGTGCACAGTGTTCAATAAGCTCATCACTAAGCTTCTGAACACCAGACTCAGCTTGCTACTGTCTCGTATTATCTCTCCTCAGCAGAGTGGTTTTATCCCTGGTAGGCTTATTGGGGATAATGTCTTATTGACTCAGGAGCTCCTATATACTTTGGATGATAAAGTTAGAGGAGGCAATACTATGCTGAAGCTTGATATGGCTAAAGCATATGATCGCATGGACTGGGGATTCCTCTACTCTGTGCTGGAGAGCTTTGGCTTTGATCAGTTGTGGATTGATAGGATCAGGAGATGTATTTCCGGCTGTATGTTCTCGGTACTCCTTAATGGGCGCCCATGTGGCTTCTTTCCTTCTTCGAGGGGTCTTAGGCAGGGAGATCCTATATCGCCATCTCTTTTCATTATTGCTGCGGATTACTTCTCACGTCTTCTCACAGTACAGTTTGAGAGGTTCCCCAGTATGGCTTTTCGACATGGAGGTGCCATTACTATTTCGCATTTGTCATTTGCTGATGATATGATCATCTTTTCCAACGGCCAGAAACAGTCTATCAGTAGGGTACTTGACTGTTTGGAGCATTATGAGGGGGTTTCTGGCCAGTTGGTGAACAGGGATAAGAGTGGACTTATCCTCCCCAGACGGGCGTCTACTAGTCAGATAAGACGGCTCGAGCACCTCACGGGTTTCAGACACCAGCAGCAGCCGTTCACTTATTTGGGGGTCCCTTTATATAAGGGGGCCAAGCGATCCTTTCTTTATGATGACCTTATTCAGAAGGTCAGGAGCAGGATTTCTGGGTGGGCATCACGATTGCTTTCCCCTGGAGGACGCATTACTTTGGTTAGATCAGTCCTCGGCTCTCTCCCATTATACCTCCTTCAGATCCTACAGCCTCCTAAGGCTGTTCTGAAGAAAATCGAGAGCATCTTTGCACGTTTCCTTTGGGATTCCAGGGACCATGCACATAGATTACACTGGCGGAGATGGAAGGATCTATGCCTTCCTACTGATGAGGGGGGACTTGGCTTCAGGAGACTTCAGGACAATGCTGATGCTTTCTCGTTGAAGCTTTGGTGGCTCTTTCGCTCTCAGAGATCTCTCTGGGCTCAGTTTCTACTGGGCAAATATTGTGTGGGGACGCATCCCTCCTTTGCTGCTATTCCACACTCAGCCTCCCCTACATGGAAGAGGTTGAAGAGGGCGTGTTCGCAGGCTGAGCCACATATTGCGTGGCACCTTGGAGCTGGACAGATATTCTTTTGGCATGATTGTTGGATGGGGGACACTACTTTGGCTGCACGTTTTCCTGATAGGCTCCATACATCGGAGAGGGTGTATGAATTTTTTGATGTCGCTGGTTGGGATATAGACAGGCTCCTTCAGATCCTTCCACCGGTTATGGCAGAGCAGATTGGGGCGATTCCATTGTGTGTTGATGCCCCTGATCAGATTGTTTGGAGGGATACATCAGATGGTAGATTTGCTACCAAGTCTGCTTGGCAGTTGGTCCGGACAGGGAGGCAGACCCTGGATTCTTTTCGCTTGATGTGGACTTCTGTACTGCCTGTCACCGTTTCTTTTTTCATTTGGAGACTATGGCAGGGGCTCATCCCCGTTGACACGGTTATTCAGAAGCGGATTGCTTGTCACTTGGCTTCTCGGTGTCAGTGCTGCGCACAGATTGAGACTCTTACACATATCTTTACTGGCAGTTCGATTTCAGATCAGGTTTGGAGCCACTTTGGGAATATTTTTCGGATAACCATGACTCAGGATGAGGATGTCAGGCAGAGATTCCAGCATTGGAGATATTCAGGGTGTCATGTGAGGCTGGGTCACATTCGCACCATTATTCCTCTATTGATTTTTTGGTTTCTTTGGACTGAGAGGAATGATGCGAAGCATAGGGGCATTCAGATGGAGGCACGAAGGATTATTTGGAGAATCTACCGGATGCTCTCATTCTTACATACGGGGCGGCTATTCAGACCGCAGCATTGGCGAGGAGATATGACTATTGCACCACTGTTTGGTATTTCTTTTGCCCCCCAAACTCCCTCACCTCCTATCTTGGTCCTTTGGCGCACTCCATCAGTGGGAGCCTACAAGCTTAACACTGATGGTTGCGTCAAGGATGGCTTTTCTAGTGGAGGGGGTATTATCAGGGGCCATGATGGACAGTGTGTTAGGGCATTCTCAGCTTTCTATGGAGACTGTCTTATATTAGAGGCTGAGCTGCGTGCTATCCTTGATGGAATTATTCTTGCTCGCAGACTGGGTATCACATCTATTTGGATTGAGGCTGACTCTACAGTGGCTATTCATTGTATCACCAGAACGGGCGGACCTTGGCAGATTCAGGGGATTCTTCGACAGATCAGGAATATTCTTCATATGGACAGGGGCACTATCTCCCACATCTATCGTGAGGGTAATCAGGTTGCTGACTCGCTTGCTTCTGAGGGATGGGATTTCAGAGCTTACAGAGAGTATGGACCACAGGATCTACCACGTAACATCAGGGCACTCCTACAGATTGACAGACACGGGCTCCCCAGCTTCAGAGGACTCTAGTCTTGGTTTCATCTTTTATTTCTTGTTTGGGGCATGTTTTCCCCTTTTTTTATTTCTTACATTTTGCTTTATTCAGTTGCTACATTTGCTTTCGCTCGGAGGTCAGGTCTATGCCCCCCTCCATACATGTACTATTTCATTTTAATGTTAGCTCCTGGCCCGCACGAGGATAAACTGTGAACGGCTCTACCAAAAAAAAAAAAAAAACCCTAAACCCTAAACCCTAAACCCTAAACCCTAAACCCTAAACCCTAAACCCTAAACCCTAAACCCTAAACCCTAAACCCTAAACCCTAAACCCTAAACCCTAAACCCTAAACCCTAAACCCTAAACCCTAAACCCTAAACCCTAAAGAAGGGGGAATAGGCACGCGAAAGTTGAAAGATATGATTGCATGCTTTTCTGCAAAGTTATGGTGGAGGTTCAGGGAACAAAAATCTTTTTGGGCAGAAATTATGAGAAGCAAATATTGTAAGGGGGCTCACCCAAAAACCATTATCATGAAAGGAACTGACTCACCAGGCTGGAAGAGATTGTTGAAAGGGGCCAGCATCACTGAGGAGGGTATTATTTGGCGAGTTGGCAGGGGGGATATCTTTTTTTGGCATGACAAGTGGTTGGGGGACTTCACGTTGTTGGAACGGTTCCCATCACTAAGACCATCATCTCAGATGGTAAAGGATGCTTGGGATGGTAACAAATGGAAGGAAGTGGTTAGTGTTGGAATTACTGATTATACTATGGACTTATTGCAAGGAAAATCCGTTACACAAAGTGTTGAGGATGAAATGATCTGGAAATATACAGTGTGTGGTCAGTTTAGAATATCAAACGTGTGGGAGATGATCAGGGAGAAAAAGCAGGAAAGTGATCAGTGGTTGTATATTTGGCACAAGACAATACCCAAAAAAATTGCCATCTTTGTATGGAAATTATGGCATCACTGGGTTGCAGTAGATGAAATCATTACCCAAAGACTCAAAATCCTTCTACCATCTAAATGTCAATGCTGTAAGAATGTGGAAACAATTATGCATCTTTTCATTTCAGGTGACATTGCTGACAAAGTCTGGTTACATTTTCACAGAATTTTTGGCATTCAAAAGTATGATTGTCACTTGCCTGCTATCTTGTATAATTATTGGGTGAAATCGAGTAGATGGATTAAGCCTGGACATGTGAGAACTATTCTTCCTCTGCTTGTACTGTGGTTCATATGGGTGGAGAGAAATGATGCCAAACATAGGGGTATTGACATGGATGCTGAGAGAATAATTAAAAGGGTTGAATTTCTGATTCGACTTATGAATAAAGGAAATATCTTCAGCAAAGATGACTGGAAGGGGGATGAGAACCATCATGAGTATTTTGGGAATGTTACTGACCGTTCTTCACCAATCAAAATTGTGAAATGGAAGTTACCACAGGAGGGAAAAGTTAAGCTTAATACGGATGGGTTTAGAAATGAGATTACTGGTGAAATTGCTGGAGGGGGAGTACTGAGAAATGATAAAGGAGTTCCAATATGGGCGTTTCAGGATTTCTATGGGTGTGGAACAGTTCTTGAAGCAGAATGTCGTGCCTTACTGTCAGGACTGAGAAAATGCAGACAAGAAGATATGAATAAAACCATGGTTGAAACTGATAGTTTGCAACTTGTCCGTATCACTGAAGGTGTTGATAGAGGACCATGGGAACTTCAACAAGAAATCCAATAGATTAAAACTATTTGCAGGAACAATAGAATCCAGATTACACACGTTTACCGGCAGGGAAACTGGGTTGCTGATTTTCTTGCAAATCAGGGAGGGATTCAGAAGACCCACCAAATGTTTGAAAATGATGATATTAGAGGAGGACTCTGGAGCCGAATTGAACTCGATAAAACTGAATTTCCTTCTTTCAGGTTTTAACCCCCCTCTCCATTTAATCTCACCCGCCCCCTTCTTTCCCTGTCAAGCCACCCTGCAAGATCGTACGAAGCATTTATGTGCATTTGTATGCATTAACTGGTCTGTTTATTCAGCTTTTGACACAAATAAACCTATTTTCCTCCCTCTATTTACTATGGTCATTCAAAATCTCGGTCAAACCTGCCAAATTTATGGCCAACCACCAGCCTGTTGCATTTATTTCCTGCTTTGACTGACCCCCTTCATTTGAACTCTATAAAACACAAACCTCCTTTCATCCCTACAACTCAAAATCTCCCAACTCAAACGAAACCCCCTGCCTCGGCTATGACTAATACTCCCCCCCTAAATTTGCTCCCTGTGCAGATCCCCGGCGAAAGTGGAGGACTAATGTTAACTTCACCATTGCCTGAGCTTTTTCAGGTTGTCCATGTTGCTCAACCGGAAGGAGATTCAAGCCAAGTGGATGGAAAACCTACGATCAAGATTAAGGGTACTAAGGCAAACAAGTTCATCATCACGGTTAACCGACCAACGAATCTGGAAGATATGCGTAGTATTGTGGAGCCTGCACTTCTCATGGTTTACTCTCGAATCCATCACAAGTTGGAAATTGAGGATTTTTTGAGAATGGATGATGACTTCCAGGATGCTTTGATCCATATTCTGCACCACCCGCTGGTATATATGGACTCGCTGCATACGAGTAACGCGGTGTTGGAAAACTTCTTTGAAGGACTGTTCGAATGCAACCTTTTTGAAATCGAACACATCCGTTTCTTCCCGATCCGTGCGATGATAAGGCTGGCGGAGGAGTACCGTTCCGAAAGGATACTGCACAATGCTTTTGAACATCTCCAAATCAAAAGGAGAATCTTAAGGGAGCAATATCATAGAATGTCAGCGTTGGAACTTGCCAAATTCTATGGTTACCTGCGTGCGAAAATGTTTGATGGACTGCGTGAATTATCAGATAACGAAGAAGAAGATGATGATGTGGGATTTGATAACTTCTGAAGTGGCTTCAAGCCAACGGGGATGTCTTGGGCCGTTTGTTTGGCTGCCTGCTTTTTGGTGGCTGTGTCTTTGTGTTTGTCGCTGTGTCTCTGTGTTGTCGTTTCAGTTAATAAGTTAACTGACCTTTCGGCTCTTAACACTAGGGTGTGTTTTGTTATTGTTCTGCTTTTTTTGGCGAGGGCTTTGGGTATGCCCCCCCTCGTTTGTACTTGCTTTTGTTGAAAATCTATAAAAATCGCCACCTTCGTGTGGTTTTTCTAAAAAAAAAAAAAACCCTAAACCCTAAACCCTAAACCCTAAACCCTAAACCCTAAACCCTAAACCCTAAACCCTAAACCCTAAACCCTAAACCCTAAACCCTAAACCCTAAACCCTAAACCCTAAACCCTAAACCCTAAACCCTAAACCCTAAACCCTAAACCCTAAACCCTGAACCCTAAAACCCTGAACCCTAAAACCCTGAACCCTAAACCCTGAACCCTAAACCCTGAACCCTAAACCCTGAACCCTAAACCCTGAACCCTAAACCCTGAACCCTAAACCCTGAACCCTAAACCCTGAACCCTAAAACCCTGAACCCTAAAACCCTGAACCCTAAACCCTGAACCCTAAACCCTGAACCCTAAACCCTGAACCCTAAACCCTGAACCCTAAACCCTGAACCCTAAACCCTAAACCCTAAACCCTAAACCCTAAACCCTAAACCCTAAACCCTACACCCTAAACCCAAAACCCTAAACCCAAAACCCCAAAACCCCAAAACCCCTAACCCCCAAACCCCTAAACCCCAAACCCCTAAACCCTAAACCCTCTCTAGGTTTGGGGAGAAAAAAGGGGATTTTTTTCCCCCATGGAGGCACCACCTTGCAAACCACCCAAACCACCGTTTATTTTGCCGGAAATTGTTTCTAATGTTGAGGAAATATCATCTACAACAATCCTCTCCATTCAAAATCCAAAAACAGCCCCTAAATCGAGCCAAAAAATCGTGCATACGGATGCCCAATTTGAGAAATCCTTCCCCGTCGATACCCATGGCTCAATTCATCAACAAGACACCTCTCCTACACTAGGAGAACAAGTCCATGAAGAGTTTTCGCTGATTCAAACGCTCCAAGTGGCAGATTCGACGAAGGAGGCTACTAGGGTTCATACGCTTGAATCTGGAAATACACATGTTTTTGATCAAAATCAGGCCGTGGGAGCATCACCAATCATCTTAGAAGCATCAAAAACCCCAGGTTTGGTCTCCCCAACTCCTAATTTGGCCGTAAAATCGATTTTTGGAGAAGATCCGCCGAAGGCTGTCGCGGGTCCGGTTGACCGCGTCCCACAGACCGGTCGACCGGACCATGGACCGGTCGACCTCAACAAAGACCGGTCGACCGATCCAAAAATTGCGGTCGACCGCACCGTCGACCGGTCGACCGGTCAACGGTCAACAGTCAATGGTCAACGGTCAACGATCAACCGAAACTTGGCCCACCGAAAAATGCTGCTGTGCCTGTTTCTGCCGTAACTGCTCCGAAAACTGCCACGGCTCTTCCAAAATTGTCGTACGCAGCCACTTTGAATGCTCGTCCCACGATTACTCAGGCTGCTAGGAGTCAGAACAAATCCTTTGCATCAGTCACACAGGCTCCGCCAGACTCTACACTGCAGTTGCTTTTACTGAGGAGGATGAGAACATCCTAGCTGAGCCTTACAAGTTCACACTTGTTGGGAAATTCATCCACAGAAAGCCTCCTATCTCTAAGGTACGTGAAAGCTTTCATAAATTTGGATTTAAAGGTGATTTTAGCATTGGGCTTATTGATGCACGACACATTTTGCTACACCTTACACACGAGGACGATTATACACGGATATTCATGAGGCCATCTTGGCATATCGAGGGATGTCTCATGCGGGTCAGCAAGTGGACATCAGGATTCAGTCCAGAGCATGAGACCCCTATTGTTCCCATTTGGGTGTCCTTTCCTTTGCTGCCGATCCACTTTAGAGCCAAAGGGCCCTTGTTTGCCCTCGCTAGGACCATTGGGGTCCCACTTCGTATTGATGAGGCGACTACTGACCTACGTAGGCCTAGTGAAGCTCGGGTCTGTGTTGAGGCTGATCTAGAGTATGAGCTTCCCGACCGCATTTGGGTTCAGAGACAGAAACTCCCTGGTTACTGGCAGCCTGTTGTCTATGATAAGAAGCCAGTATATTGTCTCAGGTGTAGAAACATGGGGCATTCAGATGTTCAGTGTCAGATTGGGAAACCACCAGCACCGGCACCTGCACCTGCTCAGCCTACACCACCAGCACCACCACCTACTGCTGCGCCAGCAATCAGAGTTCCACCTCCCATCCAGAAGAAGAGATGGGCTCCAGTCTCAGCAGCTACCACTTCCTTCCCCACTAATTCCACTTCCTTCCCCACTAATTCCACTTCTGCGCCTCCAGTCACCCAGTTGGTTGCACAGGTGATTGAGACAGCACCCACACCTATGGAGGTGATCCCAGAGACTCCACTTGAGATCACATCAGAGCCTCCTCCGGTTATTGAGCCTACCACAGAGGCTTGCCCTGCACCTCCTCAGTTACCCACTCCTATTGCTGAGATCATTCCAGAGGTTCAGACAGAGGCTACACCGGCTCCTATTGAGGTAACTCCCATCCCTTCTTTTCAAGCACCAGTTGTTGAGGCACTTCCCACAGCCACACACAGTAGCTCTCCACCATCTGCAGAGACCGAACAGTCAGCACATGGGTCAGCAGGCTCAGCTACACAGGTTCTTGCTCAGGGTCTTCTCGCAGAGTTAGGTTCAGAGCACTCTGAGGCAAAGCATCTTCTGTTAGACCACTTCAAGGGCTCACACCGCATGAAGATGACATCCTCCTTGAGATTTGCCATTGAAGATCTGGTACACAAGATTTTTGGAGAGCCCCCACCTGCCAAGCCCTCTTGTAATCAGACTTCCACACCTTCATCCACTCCTGCTCCTCCCCCGAGACAGGATAAGATGAAGGCTCTGATCCAGGGAGACATTGATGGGATGGGTTTAGGAGATTGCATGCTTAATACTCAGGCAGACTTGCCATCAGCTTCCCCATCTGCTTCTTCATCTGGAGCACCTCCACCACAGGTCCCCTCAGTCATTTCAACAGCCACATCACACATGAGTCCTTTCTTGAGATCAGAGGCACCTGCATTCCGCCCTTCCTATGGCCCAGATTCCATAGACCTTTACGAGCGTTACTATGGAGGGAACATGTACCAGGACATATGAGAGTCCTTTCTACATTGTTTTTTCTGCACTTTTTTCACTTGCTCTTTTTTCATTGTTGTACTTTACATTTGATGGAGGTCAGGTCCTTGCCCCCCTCCTTTTATTTGTAATTTCGCATTTTATGATATAAAATTATGATATTGATAAAAAAAAAAAAAAAAAAAAAAAACCCTGAACCCTGAACCCTGAACCCAGAACCCAGAACCTAAACCCAAAACCCTAAACCCTAAACCCTAAACCCTAAAACCCAAAACCCTAAAACCCAAAACCCAAAACCCTAAACCCTAAACGGGGTAACACGCAACATAATTAAGTTCTAAAAGAGCACTTATCAACAAGCAAGACACGAAATTCGGGAAAAGTAATACATGTGAATTCAACTGAGTCGGAAAATGAATCTGATAAAATGAGCTTAACAAAATTTGGAATTTAAAAATGATTTTGGAATTAAAGAAAATAAATGAATAAATAATTAATTAATTAAATAATTTTAGAAAATCGGAATTTATTTGAAATCGAATTGGACTCGATATTTCTCGACTTAGCTGGACGAACACGTCATAACTTTAGATTAAAAATGGATGAGATCGCAGCAGCACGTTTTCATAATTTAAAATAATTATTTAGTATGTGAAATTTTCTTGGTCGCTACAACATTACCCCCTTAAAATAATTTCGTCCTCGAAATTAAACTTACTTGATCTATGACTTCTGAATACTTGGTTAGGATCTCCTCTTCCCTTTCCCAAGTAGCATCATCACTATTGTGTCTACCCCACTAGACTTTGACTAAAGGAATCTCTTTGTTTCTTAAGACATGGACTTTTCTCTCTACTTTGCACATAGGTGCCTCCTCATAAGACAAATCTTTCTGAACTGAAATTAAACTGATAATTCACCATATGACTAGGATCATGAACATACTTTCTCAATAGGGAAACACGAAAAACATTGTGTACAGCTGCAAGTTCTGGTGGCAAAGCCAAATGATAAGCCACATTACTCACTTTCTCTAGTATTTCAAATGGTTCGATGAAACGAAGCCTTAATTTCCCTCTCTTTCCGAAACGAAAAGTACCCTTCATAGGAGCTACTTTCAAGAACACTTTCTCTCGAATCTCAAACTCTAAGTATTTTCTTCTTTGATCGGCATAGCTTTTCTGGATGTCTAGGGCAGCTTTAATCCGCAATCTGATCTTCTCGATGGCCTCCACTGTTTTCTCAATTAATTCTGGACCCAATAATTTCCTCTCGCCAACTTCATCCTAATAGATTGGCGATTGACATCTTCACCCATACAGTGCTTCGTATGGTGACATATCAATGGTAGCCCAAATACTGTTTGGTGTAGGTAAACTCTACTAATGGAAAATTTGTCTCTCAATTACCTTTTGGGCCTAGAACACTTGCCCTAAGCATATCTTTCAATGTCTGAATCTGGAGATGGTATGCAGTAATCAAATTCGACTTAGTACCCATAGTCATCAGTAAACTCTTCCAAAATCTATAGGGAAAATCCTCAGATCTCTATCTGAAAAATGGACACTAACAATCCATGAAATTGGACAACCTCTCTAACATATATCTGTACCTCATACAAAGCTATGCAAAAAGACGCTTGATAGGTATTGTGTAGAACTCAGTCAATCATCCGACATTATCCAACTTATTAACTCATTCATTGATCTTCTATTTCCAACCTTTCAAGGATCTATACTAATATCGAACCCACGATATAAATATTAATTGTTTCAATACTTAAACTAAAATCAAGTAGATTGATCAAGAATAAATCCTTATGATCCAAAATATAAAAACGCGGTATCAATTCCAAAATATTGAGTACAAAACTCAAACTTGGCAGAATCTTTCTGGAAAAATTTATATACGTAATTATTTCTAATCTTGACTGAAATTTCCTTTAAATATTGGAGAATTCAAACTTAAATCCTTTAATCCATACTTTTAAATCATGCATCAAGTACTTGGTATCACATACTCATTCTAGCTGAGGACTAATGTACTAATTTAAAGTATCATCATAAGGATCAGATATGATATTCTCAAATCTAAGAAACCTCACTAACTTCCCAATCTGAAGTTCAAGATACAATTTTCCGTCCTCCCAAAACTTCAATTTATGTTACGCTTTGAACAATACTCTGATTAAGTCTATCACCAATGAATAAGACTTCTATGAACCATACAGGATTCCTCATCAAGTTTACTTAACCCAAAGATACAATCTCATTATAAGTAAAAGTCACACAACTGATCATCTCAGGTTTTACATTATTGTAGAAAAATATTTTGCTCACATCTAAAGTACAACCGATAATAAGTAATCGAAACGACATCACCAAAACTTTAAATAAATCCATATATCTTATGACTCAAAATGAAGATTCCCCATCGTAGGTAATATGTCACCATAATTCAATAAACCATCAAGATAAGATCAATTGACTCAATATATTCACACAATTTTTTTTTTCGCGGGATAGCCATAACGTCCATTAACCGTCTACTCACTATATCTTGTAGTAATCGTTTAACATGCAACTTATCATCATATCATCTGACCCAAAAAAAAAATCATATCAATCTCTCTAAGATTACAATATAATAACCATCATATCTATCACATGAACCTTATACGTCAATATACACACTAAGATTATATATCAATCTCTCAAACTCAATAAATTTTGGATTCTACCATTTGCCACTCTTTCTTAGCAACACACTACTCCATAGTAAATAATCATTGTGAAGTCTCATCCCTATTTTTCACAAATTCTATCCACAAGGTCAAATGCATAAAATTTCATTTCTTAATTTTTTTCGAATCAAGATACCATCAATAACAATTTCCAAAATTTCAAGGTATGTTCTATCATAAACCTTTCTCTGGCCGATCAAAAGCATTACTTTTGCAACACTTGTACAAATTTAGGACCTGATAAAATTTCTTTCATCTATTTCATCCAACAATTTTCTCTCATGATATTCTAGTATCATAAATGAAGATTTAATGTACATCAGTGAATCATTCAAATTTCGAGGAAACCCTGATTTATTTTTCATGACTGAGACCTATCTTTCTTTCAATTCCACTTAGGACGAAATACCGCATAACTTATTCATGGAAGGTCAACTTATTTCATAATCGCAATACATCATCACCTTTAGTTCTCACCATAAGAACAATCGCATTATTCCTTAAAGTTATCTGTCATACCTTTATTGTCAAATGACCTCATGATATTCTTCATTATCTCACATAATTCCAAACATTCAATCACATGTCCCCAATTTCTCAATTTAATAAATGTCTACTCCTTTAAGGGCATCTCACTATAAAATCCTTTCAATATCTCCCATTCAAAATAACTGACCTTTCCAAATAATCATATTACATGTAAATAACCAATTCTATAACACATCATCTACCAATTAATCAGCAGTATTATCACATACCATCATAAATTCTAATATTCACCGATATAGGTGATCATTACGTACTAATAATCAATTTGTTCCCAAGAATAATTAAGATTCTTCCGAAAAATGCCATAATATTTGTCTTCACTCATCTTTCAAAATATAACTTGACATTTCCCAAAGTATGCATCAAGTCATCACAAAACTTCATGTATACCTTGATATCCCAGTAGTTGTATACATCATCTTGTTTTTGAAATTGTGAAACAAGGAGAGTATTTCAATATAACTATTCCCATTACAAAAATGATTATACTTCGAAGAAGCCAAAAGTATCTCAAGAGTCATTATCCCTTTTTATTCATTTACTAAATCTCGCTTGTGGTGTAAATGAACTTGCAAGTCTAACCTCAATTCCCTTAGTGGGTTGCTTACCATACTATGCTCTTAACTCAAAATAATAAAATTCTAGACAGAGTCTCCCTTGTAATTTGGACTTATCCAACCTGTAGGTATACTTCATAACCAACAATAATTCCAACAAACTTCAATTCCACCAAAAATATCCCAGAAAATCAATTCATAATTCATCAGCATAACAATTTCAAATCATAGTTTCCAATATCAAAATATCACTTCCTTCAACACATTAATTGGCTCAAATGACCACTCATTTGTCATACTTATAAAATATATGCCACAAATCATAGTTCCAAAATTTAATTCCATGAACAAACTACATTATAAATTTCTCTCAAAATAGAGGGAGAAATTTACTTACTCAAACACAATATCAAGTCCTTAATTTCCAATAATTAAGAACGAAATCTTTAAATCTCTAATTTCATAATTCTTCTCATAAATGTCTCAGTAAAAATCATATTACTTATAATCCCGAACATCTCATCACATCATCATAAAACTGGCTTACTATTTCTCGTTGATTTACTGAAAATGTTGTCTACAAGTGACCAATGAATTTTCGCAATAGTTGCCCTAAAACCACGAGCCATGGCCTCATAACGCGCTACACAGTAGTCGATAGTGTGGACATATATACTAAAATGAGGTGTTGGTCCAAACGATATATATATTTCGAAAATATTGTCTAATCCTTTCTGTTGACTCCTCGTAATTGGTGTCATATCTAAAATCAATTATGCAAAATCCAGTTAGGGTTCATCATTTCCAAGTTCGAGGACAAAAATTATTATAAAATCAAATCATATTATTCCCATTATACTCAACACTCGTTTTCTTTCTTTTCTTTTCTTTCTGATTCGGATAAAATTTCTCGTTATGTTCCAAAACTCATTTCTTTCTTTCTTATTCGGATACAATCTCTTTCTCTTTCTTCTAAATCTCATAAATCATTAACATAGGTATTCGAAATACTGAAATAACGTTAAACATCATAAACTCTTTACCGAGTTGGTGGAATGAATGATGACAGTGGCAATCTTCATTAATAATAATTAAATAATGAAAAATGTTTCTTGAAATTTCTTTTTGAAAATTTTTCCAATCTACAGAAACGTATACTAGCTCTGATACCAAGTTGTAGTGCCCCGAGTTCTAAATACCCGGTTCACCACATCATTGTCTGGTCTAAACTTTAAAATAATATTTTAGCGGAAGAACTAGCTGAAAATTCATTTTTTCTGGCAACATTAAATAAACTGTAATGGTCGATAAAATTTGAAAACATCTATGAAATAATTCAAAATAATAAATCGAACCATTAATATTATAAAACAATTGACAATGTCATAAATTCTCAAATAATCGAAAATCTCAAAAATATCCAACGTTTGGAAATACGGATCATCAAAATAAGATTTTCAATTATTTAACGAATATTGCCACAATCATCCATCACTTGCCACCCTCTCCGAAATCTGCAAATATTGTAAAAATAGAAATGAGGATTTCATAGAAATGCTCAGTAGACTCATTGCCAATTAATTATTCTACATTATAATTGAACAAATAAATGCAGGCTCTTTAGAAATCATAGGGCGTGGGTGTAGCGATCGAGAAATTTTCAAACTTAAAAGACTTGTTTTACCAAACTTGTCGCTGCGACTCTCCAACCTTAACAATTTTTATTCAAAAACTAGCGCTCTCGTCTAGTCATATTAATTATTTTAAGATTTTAAGAAAGAAGAAATTTTGAAGTACCCAAGTATTTTTAGATCAAGAAAATTTAAATTTCAAGGACGAAATTATTTTAAGGAGGTAGGGTTGTAGCGACCGAGAATTTTCGTGATTGATTTTGAATAAATATTATTTATCTTTAAAAAAGTGTTGCTACGACTTTGCCCATTTATTTTTAAAACTCGTGTGTGTCTAGCCATTTTAAGTGAAATTAATTTATTTTGATCTGAATCCAATTCATAATTTATAAAATATCTCAATTTCTTTATTTAATTATTTTTAAGTCTAAAATCACAAATTCAAATCTTATCTCAAAATTTATTATTCTCAAATATATTTTTCAGTCCAAAATATATCAATTTTAATTCCATTGCCTAATCGAAATTAGTCCAATTTTAGTTATTTATCCTAATTTATACCTAACTAATTCTACCTAATTTTCTCCCCCACATTTGCTCCTTCTTTCTTCTTCTTTTCCACCTCATTATCCAATCACAAAGTATCTCCAACTAATCTTTAAACCAATTCATTGGCAATTTCCCATTTTCCCTCAATCTCTTCCCTCGATCCAGCCATTCTACAATAAGCCTCCCAAATTCACATAATTTTCCTTGCCCAAATTCTCTCCTTCAACCCCCTCAATCAGCACAAATCCCTTCAATCCTCCCTCACCCAATCATCAACCATCATGCATTTACCAAAAATTGGAACACAACCTACATGTTAATAATTCCCCATTCATCTGCAATCCAATTTCACAACCAAAAGTCCCTGCCTCCACCATCCAATCTCGAAAACTCATCCCAGAACCTCCAATGTCGACTGTAAACCACCACCTCAAACCCATAACGCTGATGCATCATCACCAATTCCCAACCAAGGCACGGCCGACCATCAACCAATTAACAACCAAAGTCACTGCCCAAAATACCAATCGAACCAAATTTTCACAACTACTACACCGCCGCCTATCACCCACGGCCATGCCACCAGCCACCACTGCTCGAAACTGCCAAGCTGCCTCCTCCATCGCCCACTCAAACCATGAACAACGCACTACACCATCCCACAGTACAACCAAAACCGAACTACCACCGCATCGGAATCGCAGCCTCCAACTCACAATTTCATCAACACCGCACCGACTACATCATCTACTTCCCAACTCCAATCCGACCCCAAATTCACAAAATAAAACCCAAAACCAAGAATAAACTAAACCCATAAACTTACCTCAGCTTTCGACAGGATTTTTTTCGGAGAAAACCCGCAACCCCAGCCCCCGTTCGTCTTCCTTTTTTCGCACCAAAATCTTCCCATTTTCTCATACTCCATGCCACCCTCACCGCCACCCCTCTTCGGCAGCGCATCGCCGGCAGTGGCTGAAACCGGACGAGCCCTCCGGTCTCGTCTCTCCCTCACGCCTCTCTTCTCTGTCACGCTAATGAAGAGGGAGAGTGAAATTTGTTATATTTTTTTTTTTTTTTGTGGAAATTGCTTTTAAGCCCTAAACTTTGAATTGTGTCTATTTCAGTCCCTTTGTTTTAGAAGTCCTTTAATTTAATGCCTCCACTTTTGAAATGAGTTAATCGAGCCGTAGCATTTTAAAATCCTATGAGTCAGCCCACTAATTTCATTTCAGTCCATTTCAGCCCCTTAGTTTCAAAGTATTTGTTTCAGCCCTTATTTTAAAAGAGTTTTTATTAATTAACCCTCATGTTTTCAAAGTCTTTTAATTTAGTCTTAAGTTTTGCAAATAACTTATCTTAGCCCCAACTATTTCGAAAATGAAAATAATTAATCCCCAATATATTTAAAATATACGAGTTAGCCCAATAGTTTTCAAAATCTTTTATTTTAGTATCAACTCATTTCCAATCCCAACTATGTTTGATTTTAATTTTAATTCCTAAACTTATATTTCTTCTTTTAAAACTCTTTCATTTTAAAACATTTGAATTTCAAAATAGTAGTTTAAGATTTATTTTATATATTGGCAAGACGAGGCGCTTGGACATTTAGAAGAACAACGTGAACTTTCTTGCTCAACTTTCAAACTCGTGATTTGAGGTAGACTCGCCCCCACTAATTAGTTTAATTTATAATTGCATGTCTTATGTGAAATTACGTGATTTACATACTTTGATGCATGAGACGAGAAAAGAATATCTCTTATGAGATAAGATGAGAAATGATGATGTTATGCATAACTTATGTGCCTTAAGTGCACGAGACGAGACTACCCACACCCTATGATTTTAACAGCCTTGATTTTGAAAATACAAGAGCCCAAGAATATGATGATGATGTCACTGTATGATTGCATAGTTACGTGTTCAATTATTCTGTAAATTAATTATTGGCGATGAGTCTACTGAGTATGTTTTCGAAATACTCATTCCATTATTTTAACAGTTTTTGCAGATCTCGGACATGGCGGCTAATGAATGGGCAACGTTGGCAAAATCAAATAAATGATGATGTTATTAGAAAATTTTATGAATGTTACTTGTAAAATTATTTATCGTTAATTTCATTTAAATAATTGAGACACAAGTTTTTTTGTGAATTGTTCTATATTTAAATTTATCAAATTTCCGCTAAAGGTTTCAAATAATGAATGTGATGTTTTGAATTAAATTTATTTTCCACAATGAAGTAAATTTTAAAGGACGAAGTGGCGTCCCGAGCTCCGCGAAATTCGGGGCGTGACAGTGGGTTGCTCTTCTCGTGCATTAAAGTACATGGCTTCTCTTCGAAAAATCATAGGCTCTTTAAAAATCATACGGTGCGTGTTGCTCTTTCTTCTCGTGCACTTAAGGCCCATAAGTTATGTATAACATCATCATTTATCTTGCAAGATATTATCTTCTTTCTTTCTCATGCATAAAAGCATATAAGTTATGACAAGCATAACAACATAAATATTTCCGAAGAAATATATTATCGTCTCTTTTCATAAAAATTACTTTCACATAACTCACATAACATACACATTCACATGCAAATCATAATTTAAATCAATTAATAGGGGCGAGTCTACCTTAAACTTAACGAGTGTGGTTGAGCGGGAATTACTTCAATCTTTTAAATCTCCGTACGTCTCGTCTAGCCAATTAGAAAAATAAATTAAATTAGTCTTTTGAAATTTATAGTTTAAAATGATAAATTAAGATTTAGGGACTAAAATTGTTGATTTGAAAGTTGGGGGACTAAAATGAATACTTTTAAACTTGGGGGACTAAAATGTAAATTTTCAAAACTTGGGTTGAAGCTCAAAACGGATATTAAACTGTAGGGATTGAAATAATTGATTTTAAAATGAAGGGACTGCTTAAAACTATGTAAAACTAAAGGGACTGAAATGATTAGTTTTAAAACTAAAAGGGCTGAATTAAATCATTTTACAAACTTGGGGACTAAGCTGCAAATTTTCCAAAAATCAAAATAATTAAAAACAAAATCATTTCTCTTCTTCATTATCGTGAAGCAGAGGAGACGAGAGGGAGAGATGCGAGAGAAAAGGGGAAAATCTGGTGGGCACTGTCGGCGCCAAACCGCCGGCGATTCCTTGGTGGTATCACCATTCACCGCCATCGTGTGGCGGTGACCAAGAGGGAGAAATGGTAGAAAAAAAAGGTGAAGTTCGGTGCTGGTTTGAGTGCGAAATCGGGGCTTAAGGAGGTGATTTTTCGATGACAAATCCGACGCCACTCTGGTCGAAGGTGACTAGGGATGAGGTAAGTGTTGGGTTAACCTTTACTCTTAGTTTTGGGTTGATTTGGGTGTTGATTGGAGCTGGGCTGAGGCGGTTGTGTGGTCGAGGTGGTGATGATGATAGTTTGGAGTTTGGTTTTTGGATTGTTTGGGGAGGTTTTGGCCGTTGAGAATGGTGATGGGGTGAGTGGTGGTGCGTTTTTGTTCGTTAGTGCTGGTGGGTTAGTGTGGTTTGTGCAGAGGACAAAAATTGTGGTGCATTTTGGTGGAGGCAGACCACGGTGGTCACTGGAGGTTCAGGTGATGGTTCGGTTGTGGTGTTGAAAAGTGGCAGCTTGAAGTTGTGAAATGGAACTCAAACAGAGGAGGTGAAGAGAAGGTTACCTGGCTGGCTGTGAGGAGGCTGGAAATCAGAGTCCGAGGCTGTGTTGGGGGAGGAAGCTTGCTGGGTTTCAACTTGTCATGAATGGAGATGCTGGAATCAGTGTGTGGAGCTGTGTAGAGGGAGAAGTCTGATTTCTGAGGAGTGAGTTGGTGTAGAGTATGAGAGTTTGATAGGGTATGGGATTGATGTAGTTGGTGGAGGTATGGGTTGATTAGGCATTATGGAAATCTTGACAGGCAAGACACGAAATTCGAGAAAAGTAATACGTGTGAATTCAACTGAGTTGAAAAATGAATATGATAAAATGAGCTTAACAAAATTTGGAATTTAAAAATGATTTTGGAATAAAAGAAAATAAATGAATAAATAAATAATTTTAGAAACTCGGAATTTATTTGAAATCGAATTAGACTCGATATTTCTCTACTCGGCTAGACGAACACGACATAATTTTAGATTAAATACGGATGAGATAGCAACGGCACGTTTTCATAATTTAAAATAATTATTTAGTACGTGAAATTTTCTTGGTCACTATACAGGGACTAATTGTGCCAATATATATAAGTGCATTTTCGTAATTTCTTATTCTTTTATCATTGAAATGGAAGAAAATCATCCAAAAAGACCCCTTGCACCAAAGAATACAATGTTTAAGGACTTTAGCACCAAAAATAAAAGGTTAGGGACCCATTGCACAAAGAGGCAAACGTTTAGGGACTAAATGCGCCAATTTCCCATAAGTTTATTAAAATCCTCTACTGAACCTATATGGGGACTATGGTTCTTACAGTTGGTAAATTTCATACATGTTTAGATTTAGTTATTATCGAGTTGTTCTAAATGTGATTTTTTCTTTTATAGGTGGGGGTGATGATGAGATTACTAAGTCCTAAAATATTAATAAGCACTTGTAATCAAAGGAAATGGGGAAAGGTTGGTGATCTAAGTTGAAATAATCTAAAGGATTTTTTATTTTTATTTTTTCGCTTTAAAAGAATCTGGATCTACCTTCTTGATAGTTTGGATTTCTGAAAATGTTTTTCACAACATTGACTTGAAATATGAGTAGGTGTGATCTTGAAGGTAGGGTTCCCAGGCCCGGTGTCAAGGACCGCAGCTATCACTTTGTAGCGCCCCGAGTTCCGTATACCCGGTTCACTACGTCATTTTCTGTCTAAATTTTTCGAATAATATTTTTGCGGAAGAAATAATTGAAATTCATTTTTTGACAGCATTAAATAAACTGTAATGGCCGATAAAATTGAAACATTTATGAAACCATTTGAAATAGTAAATCGAACCATTAATTTTGTAAAGAAATTGACAATGTCATAATTTCTCAAATAAATGAACTTCTCTAAATTATTCGATTGTTTGAAAAAATACGGAAATCATTATCGTCAAACTTTCAACCGTTTAACGATTATTGCCACCATCATTCATCGCTCGCCACCGTCTCCGAAATCTGCAAAACTGTTAAAAAGTAGGGTGAGTATTTCATGGGGGAAATACTCAGTAGACTCATCGCAAATTAATTAATTTATAAGATGATTAAACACATAAATCTCGGCTCTTTATAAAACGGGCATTGATAGAGCTTCTTTATAAAACGGCTCTTGATAAAACTCATATTGTGCATTACAGCACGAGACATATTTTGAAAATCATAGGCTCTTTGAAAACATCTCTTTGAAAATAGCTCTTTGAAAACATCTCTTTGAAAATAGCTCTTTGAAAACAGCTCTTTGAAAACAGCTCTTTGAAAACCATATACTTATAAAACACATTTTAATTATGCCAAGCATAATTTTCTTTTGAAAGCATAAGGATCATTTTCATCATAACATAGGATAGGATCGAAATCCTCATAAACATAAGAATTTTACCGAACTTAGGTGACAAGAATTCTTATGCAGTAAGTATACCAAGCATAATTTTTGAAATTCATAGGGATCATTTGCATCATAACATAAGATAGGATCGAAATCCTCATAAACATAGGTTAGGATCGAAATCCTCATAAACATAGGAATTTTACCGAACTTAGGTGGCAAATCCTCATAAACATATGGAGACACAAGAATTTTACCGAACTTAGGTGGCAAGAATTCTTATGTGTAGCGCTACTAAAACTCCGGTCCCCTTAACATATCATAAACTTATCATATGGGACCCATAGCAATCTTGGTAGATTGATTTCATAGCAATGATCCAAAAAAATATTTTCGTGAAGCATAGGGTATACTTATTTTCGTAAAAACATAAAGTATATTTTCTTTTCATAAAAACATACTTACTTTTCATAAAAACATAAGGTATATTTACCTTTCATAAAAACATACTTACTTGTCATAAAAACATACTTTCTTTTCATAAAAACATAAGGTATATTTACCTTTCATAAAAACATACTTTCTTGTCATAAAAACATACTTTCTTTTCATAAAAACATAAGGTATATTTACCTTTCATAAAACATACTTTTTTTTCATAAAAATTGACTTTCACAAGTCACATGACATTTATATGAAATCATAATTTAAATCAATTAATAAGTGCGAGTCTACCTCAAATCTGACGAGTGCAAAGTTGAGCGAGAATGACTTCAATTTCTTTAAATTCTCCGTACGCTTCGTCTTAGCCAATAAGTCATTTTAGTCTATCGAATATATAGTTCAAAATGATAAATTATAATTTGAGGACTAAAATTGATGTTTTGAAAGTTGAGGGACTAAAATGAATACTTTTGAAAGTTCAGGGACTAAAATAGATATTTTGAAAGTTGAGGGATTAAAATGAATACTTTGAAACTTGGGCTTAAAATCAAATAAAGTAAATCAGCAGGGACTGAATTGATCAGATTTTTAAAATAAAAGGGCTGATTAAAATCATTTAAAACTTTGGGACTGAAATGGATAAATTTAAAAGTTGGGGACTGATTTGAAAACCTTTAAAGTGAAAGAGGCTGATTTGAAACAATTTAAAACGTCAGGGACTGATTTTGAAACTTTAAAACTTCAGGGACTGACGCGCAAATTTTGAAAAGTTAAAATATAATAAAATCAGATTTCCTTACTCTCTCTCTACCATTTTCGACGAAGAAAGAGAGAGGAGAGGGATGCAGCGAAGGGGGAAAAATTGACGGGGTACTGCCGGTGGTTCTCCGGCGCAACACCGTCGCTGGGTGTGGCGAGGGGTGAGGGTTCCGCTAGGCTAGGATTTGGGACTGATTGGGTGCGTTTTGAGTTGAAACCGGGGTTGAAACTCGAAACTCAATTTCGAACTTGGGCTAAGATTCTTTCCGACGAATGAGCGGTGAACTGGGCGACGGTGACGAGGTAAGTCTTGCTTGGGTAAGTTATATTTAGGGTTTTGGGTTTGATTTTGATTTGGTATTGGGCTGCGATTTCGTGGTGGTTGTAACTGACCACAGTGGTGGAAATTATGACGAGGCAGTGTTGGTGGTTCTTGGCTGTGGTTTGATGGATGGCTGTGGTGGTTCGAATTGTGCAGGTAATGGGGCCTGCTGTGATTGTGTTTGAAAATTGATTGAAGTTCTTAGAAATGAGGTGGTTTCTGAAATTCTGCAGATTGTATACACTGTGATTAACGGCTTATTTGGTGTTGATGGTGACTAAAATGAATAACTGTTTGGAAATGGGTGGTGATTGGTGTCTGCGTGATTTAGATGCGGCAGTGAACTTAGAGCTGGAATGGATTGAACTGGGAGAAATTGGTAGTGGATGGTTGATTCATAAATGAGTTGGAATGCAAATGGTAGTGGAGATGAGTTGGAATGCAAATGGTGTTTGAATCATATTATGTCTCAAGACATAATGATAATGAATGGGTGGAAGAGAAAAAAATGTAAAGTATTTAGAAAAATGATGATGGTTTTAGTGGAGAATATTTGCTTTAGTGAAAAGAAGAAAAATAATATGGTTGTTGTCTTGGTGGAAGGAGAGGACGTGTGGAATAATTTTGGTGGATTAGTTTAGGATAATTAACTAAATATTTGACTAACTTTGATTTGAAAATGTATTTAAAACTGATATATTTTGGACTGAAAAATGATTTTGAAAATAATACTTTGAATAAATAATTAAAATAACATAATTTTAGAAATTCGGATTTTAATTTAAAATCAAACAAATTCGATATTTCTTGACTTGGCTAGACGAATCCGTCGCGGTGTTAATTTCAAAATAATGGGTGAAATAGTAGCGACACAATTTTCTAAATATTAAAATAATTATTTATTTGCGTAAAAATTCTGGGTCGCTACACAATTAGCCCCTTGACCCACTCGCGGCCTGCAGTTTGCCCAACTTCAGCCACACTCTGTAAATATTATGTAAATTATTGTAATTCCATTTTAATTGTAAAAGTTTATTATGATTCTTCAGCCCTTTTAACGTCTACTGATGTAACTTAGGTTTTTTCCCCGAAGTCTATTATAGGGGGTATAAGATTTTAAAGCTTTCAAAAACTTTCCGGTGTTTCCCCCTGACACCAACATTTGTAACTTACTCCTTTCAGCAATTGATGTAATTTACTGCTTTCAACAATCAATGAACAATCATGTTTCAATGAATTCAAGTCTTCTCTTGTAAAGTTTTATTTCATTTGTAATCAACTTCAACTTTCGTCCCGAAGTAAGTGAGAAAAGGCGGAAGGTAGTCTAGCGGAGCAGACTACTGCCGCACGGTGCCCCTTTCTGTGCTAAGAGGAAAGGCGCCCCGTGAAAGTTGGTATCAGAGCCTTGGCTCTCGTCCCTCGATAAGAAAGCAATGGATCCGAAGGCTTTGGATGCGAGTGCATCACAGATCACCGATATGACTGATGCTAAGAAGAGTACTAAACAGCACGTGGATGCGCTTGATGGGCAAACCACAAGGTTATGCTATGCTGTGGAAAACCTGGAGGAAAAGGTTGAAATGGCGGAATTGTATATTCGAGATATACACATCCAACTGGATGAAAGCCGAGCGGCTTGCACAGCAATGACTGAAGCTGTTGCGATCATTCGTGGTCTGCAGGAAGAGATGGAAACAATGAGAATTCAGCTACGAATTCTCCAGCATGCGGTGGGCAATGGGCAAGCTCCCGCACAAGAAGAGTATGCACCTAGGTCAGAATCCCCGAACCGGGCACCTTTGGTGGGGGCACGCGATGCAAAGGAAGTTGACAACTTCCTGTTTGACATGGAACAATACTTT
Source organism: Ligustrum vulgare (assembly GCA_963555705.1). Lineage (NCBI taxonomy): Eukaryota > Viridiplantae > Streptophyta > Magnoliopsida > Lamiales > Oleaceae > Ligustrum > Ligustrum vulgare. Next base: position 78,455,186 of record OY743169.1, on the reverse strand, counting down.
CTTGCTGCTGGCATCAGAGATGAAGCAAGAAAGGTGACTACGGCTACCACGTATCTGGGTGGAGATGCAAAGTTGTGGTGGCGGTCGAAATATGTTGATATTCAGGCCAACAGGGTCACGATAGACTCTTGGGCGCTTCTGAAGGAAGCAATTCGAAACCAGTTCTTCCCAGAGAACGTTGAATATGAAGCCCGTCGGGCATTGAATGAACTGAAACATACGGGCTCCATCAGAGAATACGTGAAAGCCTTTTCTGGACATATGCTGAATATTCGAGATATGTCGGAAAAGGACAAGCTCTTCACCTTCATGGAATTCTTAAAATAGTGGACCCGCAATGAACTCCAAAGGCAGAAGGTTATGGATTTGAGCACGACAATGGGAGCTTTCGAATGCTTAATGGATTATCAAACTGAGTCTAAGAAGGATCAACCACACACTGGTGGTCCATCAAATGCTGGAGGAAATAAACAGTTCAGGACTGGCTCGAGTTCTAATGGGGGAGAACGGAATTCCACCCAGAGAGGAGGTGGCTATCAAGGTTCTCTTCAGAACAACTTCCAGGGTTATCATCAAGGTAGTCGTCAAGGCAACTATCAGGGTAGTAACCAAAGCAATTGGAGTAAAGGAAAGGCTTTGGAGGGTAGATCTGATACCGCTCCTAAGATTTCATGCTTCTTGTGCGAAGGACCTCATAGAGTGTCGGAATGTCCACAGAAGCGAATGGTGAATGCTTATTGCCAACTAGCAAGTGGGGTATCAACGTCTAAGCAAGATGCCCCTCCTGTGAGTAATAATGGCGAGACCGATTCCGAAGAGGACCAGGAGGTAGTTGGTGCATTTTCTCATCGATACAATGCAATATCAAGTTAGACCACTAGAAAGGAGAAAGTGCCTGTGAAAGAGGCAAGACTGGATGAGCCCAAACCTTGCATTTTTCGAGCAAAAGGGTTAATGTACATTGATGTGAAGATCAATGAGAAACCCATAAGGGCTATGGTAGATACTGGACCCACCCATAACTACCTTGCAAGTACTGAAGTAGGACGACTTGGGTTGGTTCTAGAGAAAGGAAATGGGAAAGTAAAAGCCATCAACTCGGCTGCTCAACCAATTGCAGGAGTAGCCAAATCGATGCTAATCAGGGCTGGCCCCTTTGATGGAAGGACTAATCTGTCAGTTGTTCAAATGAATGATTTTAAACTCATTTTGGGATTGGAATTTCTTCGGGATATGAAGACAGCAGTGTTCCCACACTCTGATTCCCTAATGATGATGTGCACTCAGCCGTGTGTCATACCCACTTCGGTAGGAAAGGTTGGCGAGAAGAGTATCTCGGCCATGCAATTCAGTAAGGGCTTCAAGAGAAACGAACCCTCATTTTTGTGCACTCTTCGTCTAGAAGAGATTGAAGAGACTTCTGGTTCTATTCCTAAACCGGTTCGAAAGCTTATACAGGAGATTGAGGATATTATGCCGGACGAGTTGCCAAAACAATTGTCACCGAGGAGAACCATTGATCATGAAATTGAGCTTATTCCGGATGCCAAGCCGCCTGCTAGGGCACCCTATCGAATGTCTCAACCTGAGATTGAAGAGCTTAGGAAACAGTTGGGAGAAATGCTGGAAAGTGAGATTATCGTGCCTGCGAAATCACCACACAAAGCGCCCGTGTTGTTTCAGAAGAAGGCGGATGGGTCTCTCAGAATGTGTTGTGATTATCGCACACTGAACAAGATCACTGTGAAAAACAGTTATCCTATCCCGTTGGTGGCCTATTGCTTTGACCGATTAAGCAAGGCAAAGTATTATACGAAGATTGATCTTCGATCGTGATATTGGCAAGTTCGGATTAAGGAGGGAGATGAAGCAAAACTACCGTGGTGACCAGATATGGAGCTTTTGAATTTAAAGTCATGCCTTTTGGCTTGACAAATGCTCCAGCTACTTTATGCACGATGATGAATCAGGTGCTGCACGGATTTTTGGACGATTTTGTAGTCGTATATCTGGACGACATCGTCATTTACAGTGAGACATTAGAGGAACATGTGCTCCATGTCGAAGAGTCCTCAATCGACTCCAAGAGAATGAATTGTATGCGAACCCATCCAAATGCTCATTCACCCAAACCTCTATCAGCTTCTTGGGTCACATTATTGAGCAAGGGAAGGTTCGCATGGATTTGAAGAAGGTTCAGGCCATCAGGGATTGGCAGCCACCAAAGAACGTACATGATGTATGCTCCTTTCTTGGGCTATGTAATTATTATCGAAGGTTCATGAAAGGATACTTAGAAATTGCATTGCCCCTGACGAAGTTAACGAAGAAGGAAAAGATTTGGGATTGGTCTGCACAATGCCAAGCGGCCTTTGAGAAGTTGAAGAAGGCTATGTGGACAAACGCGGTGTTAGCCTTACCGGATGTGATGAAACCGTTCGAAGTTCAAACAAATGCTTCAGACTTTGCTCTTGGTGGAGTTCTGATACATGAAGGACATCCAGTCGCTTTTGAAAGCTGAAAGCTCAATAATGCAGAACGTCGTTATTTAGCACATGAAAAGGAGTTGTTGGCGGTTGTTCATTGCCTCAGGGTTTGGCGTCACTATCTATTGGGGTCCCCATTTATTGTGAAAACCGATAATACTGCAGTTAGTCTGTAGCATACCCGGTCCTCAAGGGCTGCCGGCCGTCTACTCATGGTCTTTCCACTCCCCCTGGCTCCCTCGCTAGGGCCTTCTCCAGAAGTGGATTTTTGCCTTCCGCAGGATTCGAACCATGTACCTAGGGGTTTAGTACAATGATTCTTAGAATCCTGCTACCATTAGGTACTAAACCCCTAGGTACATGGTTTGAATCCTGCGGAAGGCAAAAATCCACTTCTGGAGAAGGCCCCAGCGAGGGAGCCAGGGGGGAGTGGAAAGACCATGAGTAGACGGCCGGCAGCCCTTGAGGACCGGGTACGCTACAAAAAAAAAGGCGCCTTTTTTTTTCTTTTACGAATCGGAGCGACAAAGGGCTGAATCTCAGCGGATCATGGCAGCAAGGCCACTCTGCCGCTTACAATACCCCGTCGCGTATTTAAGTCTTCTGCAAAGGATTCTACCCACCCCTCGATGGAAATTGTACTTCATGGCGGCCAACGCAGCACGTCCACTACGAGGGCTTGGCCAACGACATGTGCCCCTGGGGGCCATAAGGCCCCTACTGCGGGTCGGCAAGCGGACGGCGGGTGCGTGCATCGCTTCTAGTCCGGATTCTGACTGGTCTAATGGTAGCAGGGATTCAAGAATCTTTGTACTTAACCCCTAGGTACAAGGTTCGATTCCTGCGGAAGGCAAAAATCCACTTCCTGGAAACGAGGCTGCCAGCCCTTGAGGAGCAGGACGACCAGGGGGGAGTGGAAAGACCATGAGTAGACGGCCGGCAGCCCTTTGAGGACCGGGTACGCTACAAAAAAAAGGTCCCTTTTTTTGTAACGACCCGGCTCCCTCGCTGGGGTTCGATTCCTGCGGAAGGCAAAAATCTACTTCTGGAGAAGGCCCCAGCGAGGGAGCCAAGGGGGAGTGGAAAGACCACGAGTACGGCTCGGAGAAGGCCCCAGCGAGGGAGTCGGGTCGTTACATAGTCACTTCATGTCCCAGCCGAAACTTTCAAATTAACAAGCTCGCTGGCAGGAGCTTCTTTCGGAGTTTAACTTCGTGTTGGAGTATCGTCCAGGATCCAACAACCATGTCGCAGATGCTCTCAGCTGTCGTGCTAACTTAGCTCCAATATGTGCAATGGCGGCTCTTTCAGGGAGTGAAGTTACTACAGATATAAGGGACCGAATACGGGCACTTCTGGAGAAGGACCCAGCTACAATATATTTGGTCGACCTCATCAAACAGGGCAAAAATCGTCAGTTCTGGTTGGACGAGGGTCTGGTGAAGACAAAGGGGGACCGTGTGTATGTCCCTAAGGGTGGGGATTTGAGAAAGTCTGATAACGGAATGCCACGATACGCTCTGGGCTGGACATCCGGGAGAAGAACGCACTTGTGAACTTTTGCAACGTGCCTTCTATTGGCCGCATATGCGGGACGACATCGCCACTTATGTGAAAACTTGTCTTGTTTGTCAGCAGGATAAGACAGATCATCAGAAGAAAGTGGGCTTGCTGGAACCCCTTTCCGTCCCATCTAGGCCATTCGAAAGTGTATCAATGGATTACATAATTGGATTGCCAAAAGTTGCAGATTTTGGCACCATTATCGTGATTGTGGACCGGTTATCGAAGTATGCAACTTTCATCGCAGCGTCTAAGTATGTTTCCGCCGAAGAGACAGCTCACCTCTTCTTCAAGCATATTGTCAAATACTGGGGGCTGCCTAAGGACATCGTCAGCGATCGAGATACTCGGTTTACTGGCATATTTTGGACCGAATTGTTCAAACTTTTTGGTTCAACTCTGAGCATGAGTTCTAGCTTTCACCCACAATCTGATGGACGGACAAAGCGGTTCAATTCTATGCTGGAGGAATATCTTCGACACTTCATATCTACGTCGCAGAAAAATTGGGTGAAACTCTTGGATGCTGCCCAGATATGCTTCAATGCCCAAAAGAGCTCTTCCACCAATAAGAGTCCTTTTGAGATTGTCACGGGCCAGCAACCGTTGCTCCCCCACACGGTTGATTTGAATTTAAGTACCAAGTCCCCTCAGGCAAGGAACTTCTCTCAGGAATGGAAGCGAAATATTGAAATTGCTCGAAGCTATCTTGAGAAAGCTCAGAAACGATATAAGAAGTCTGCTGATCTAAAGAGTCGGTTTGTTGAGTTCAATGTGGGAGATCTGGTTATGGTTAAACTTCCCGACAGAAATTGCTACAAGCTCACCAGAGGGAAAGACTCTAGATTGGTTCCAAAGTACATTGGGCCAGTACCTATTGTGAAGAGAATCGGGAAGGTGGCTTACAGAGTAGATCTCCCGTCATGGTGCAAAATTCACAAGGTCCTCCATGTCGGTGTTCTTAAGCCATATTTTGCAGACAGGGAGGATACATCCAGAAACAAGCCGAAACGACCAGTGTTCGAATTGAAGAAAATGGGAAAGAAGGTTGTTGAAGCTATTCTTGATCACCGAGTCACACGAGCTTCCAAGCAGAATCATCAAGAGTACTTGATAAAGTGGAGCGGATGCAGCAGTGAGGAGAATACTTGGGAAAGAGGAAAAGACCTTAGTGCCTTCAAGCATCTCATTGAAGAATATCATAAAGGGATGGCACCGAGGACGTTGCCAAAACAAATGGGGGAGAATGTCAAGGATCGCAGCTATCACTTAGCCCCTTGACCCACTCGCGGCCTGCAGTTTGCCCAACTTCAGCCGCACTCTGTAAATATTATGTAAATTATTGTAATTCCATTTTAATTGTAAAAGTTTATTATGATTCTTCAGCCCTTTTAACGTCTACTGATGTAACTTAGGTTTTTTCCCCGAAGTCTATTATAGGGGGTGTAAGATTTTAAAGCTTTCAAAAACTTTCCGGTGTTTCCCCCTAACACCAACATTTGTAATTTACTGCTTTCAGCAATTGATGTAATTTACTGCTTTCAACAATCAATGAACAGTCATGTTTCAATGAATTCAAGTCTTCTCTTGTAAAGTTTTATTTCATTTGTAATCAAGTTCAACTTTCGTCTCGAAGTAAGTGAGAAAAGGCGGAAGGTAGTCTAGCGGAGCAGACTACTGCCGCACGGTGCCCCTTTCTGTGCTAAGAGGAAAGGCGCCCCGTGAAGCCCGGACCTGCTTAGAAACATATGAGGCCCTTGCTTCAGGGCCCACCGGCCTATGTCTTTTTGGACTGCTTTTTTTTTTTTCTTCAGTCCAGCCACCCAAACCTCCACATACCACAACTCATTTATTTTGATCAAATTCAAATCCAAATGATTATACTGATTCGATCAAATTCAAATCCAAAGGAAGAAGTTCTCAATTCCAAAATCAGTGAGTTGTTTCTTGGCTGCAATAACTCTACACTATCTAAAACTAACGCGATAAAATATTCATAAATAGGAATTTGTTTAATTGAGTTTTGAGCACGGCAAAGCTTAAATTAAAGTTTAAGCTGAAGAAACATATATATATTTTCCACAAATTTCGTAAGACTCACAATTTATAACAAATTATTATCCACATCACAACTTCAAATCTGAACCGTCCAATTCTTGCAAAGTAGACATGAATGTATTTAAAAACTCTGCCACGTTTGGCAGAAGATAGATGTTTCAATGTTCCCACACCAAGTCCCCTAGCTGCCCAACAATGCCATCCATATCAAGTGAACATAAAATTATTCATTTCCCATTCACCAAGGATTTAAATATTATGGACATAATAATCTGCAATTGTTTTTGATATACATGACATAAAGAAATTTCTCCTGTCTTTCATGGATAAAGTCAAAGGGACATAGGGTAATAGAAAATAAGCCCAAAATCGCAATTATTTGTTTAATCACCTCGTTTTAAAGATTTAATCTTTTAAAGTAAATTCAGGTAAGGGCGTGATACATACATGCACAACTCTCTCATTGGATGCCATGGCCTTGTAAAGGCGTTGAGATCATTGAAGAACCGGTTAAAAAAAAAATACTACGAAAGAGCTGTTGATTGTTGACACACACTTTCACCAATTGGGGATTTAGAGGGCAACCCCTTAACCCTGCACCACTTGGGGTACATCCTACGATTTACATCATTCACCAAGCACAATGCAGGGCGGGTGAGGGTCGTTGAGGTTGTGGTTCAACTTTTTTTAAAAACAAAAATTTATAGGTGAATAGTATTAATCTTTATTAACAGAATTGTCACTTTTTTCCGTAGATGATAACTCGAATTGTGTCCGTTAGTGATTTTCCCTAGGTGAAGACGTGCTTTTTAGTAGTGAAATAGCTTAAAGGTATACCACAAGGGGGACAATTTTATATATATATATATAAATCAGACGTGAATTCACTAACTTAAAACCTCGTCGTATGTAAGAGGAGAGAGATTTATTTATTTAATACAATTCTAGACAAATGCCCATAACAAGATGACAGGCTACTTCTAAGAAAGAGCTAAGCAATTGCAGATTGCAAGAACCAAATCCGACCAGCAAAAACTGTCTGTACAGTGGCTGGCATTCATTTTTGAACCTCTACTGTTTCCTTGAAATCGTCCTTATCCCTTTAATCTTATATATATAACCCTAATGTCCCTTCCTTATTCTTCATTCTGTACTTAATTACCATTTCAAAAGGAATCATAAAAAAGCAATGGCAGGAGCAGAGATGAATCATTTTGAAGACATGTTACCAATGATGGCTGAAAAGCTTGGCGGTGAGGGCCTGATAAAAGAATTATGCAATGGTTTTAGTCTACTAATGGATAGAGAAAAAGGTCTCATCACATTTGATAGTCTAAAGAAGAATTCAGCTTTTCTAGGATTACAAGATTTGAGAGATGATGAGTTGAAGAGTATGGTTAAAGAAGGCGATATGAACGGCGATGGAGGGCTTGATCAGATGGAATTTTGTGTGCTGATGTTTAGATTGAGCCCCGAATTGGTGCAGAAATCTGAGGATTGGCTTCACCAGGAGTTGGAGAAGGCTTGTTTTGACGGGAAATGAATTCGGAAGATGCTGCTCAATCTGATTCTTAGACAGGGAAACCGGATCAGGATGGCATTGAGAAAATTTTAGTTGTTATTATCGCCTTTTTTACTGATATTTATTGACAGATTTATGTTAAGCCAATTGATGGAAAAGGAAGAAGATCACATGTATGAATCCATTGTGCATATAATGAAGTGACAAATTTCATAATAATGATTATCTACTAGAGAGCTCTGTTTTTGCTTCTTTGATGCGTTATTGAAGATTTAAAAAATTGTGCCCATCATTCAATTCATTCCTTTGCTGCCTAATTGATAAAAATCTTGATAGAAGTGAACATTTAATTTAACCAAACATTTCATGAAATCTATACCTTTTTCTCAAGATTTCAACCATACATTTTAACTTCTCTCCATTCTGAGAGTAGAACCCATTCCTTCATATGCTGACAGTAGTCTAAGGAGTCCGTTCATGCCTTCCCCTGGCAGTCAGTTCACTTGTCTATGTATAGTGCATACGAGAACTCTTAGCCAATTCCATGCGTCTAACTAAAAAATCCTTTCTTCTTCCAACCTTTCGATCTTCCCATTCATTTCCTGTGGGTCCATCTTCCCCTAATTCTTTCCATTCTCCCAACGAATTATCTAGAATAATTCGTAAATCTAGATCAGCTAATTGTTCTCGGATAGCATCGGCACCATTAAGTCTCGAGCTCCTAAAAAGTCCTTAACACTATCCAATAAATGAATAATCCTGCCCACGTCTCAAACTATCTGCGAATCTGGGGAAAAATACAATAACCCGCTTCTTGTTATCGAAAAATCTCATAGTGATGCCGTGGAATACATATTTTTTCTTTATTTAAAATAAACATAAATTGACCTCCACAACGCAAACCACCTTCGAGCAAAAGTATTAAACAAGATGAACCACTTGCAACATGAAAATGTCGAAATTCTTTAAACTGTTACCATTGAATGTAGAAAATGGAGATAACCACCAAATTTCTAGCAAAGTTTGTTTTTTCTCAAGGATTTCCATCTATCAACTGTTAAAACTTTACGATTGAGCACAACTCTTGCAAGAAAAATAGGTCTAAATACGAGCAAACTTATAACATCACAAATATGCTAGATATATCTTGTCATTTTTCTTAATTATTAGTAGTAAACACGTAAAACACGTGCTTTGCACATCATATGTATACCATGAATGTTAAAGTAATATTTTTTTAGGTACTAATACTATTTTTTAAATTAGTTGACATAATTGATATTGTTAGAGGAAAATTATAAATGGTAAATTGACTTATTATTAACTAATTTCACACACATGCGATGCATGGACATATTTCATTAACAAAATATAATGTAATGATACAGAACAATGAGAAAAAATCAATAAAAAACAACATCAATTTAAATAAATAATAATTCTCCAAAGATTTTTACTCCCCGATTGGCTAATTCTTTTCTATTGCTTTCCTAGCCGACTTAAATTCTAGCAGAACCACGCCAAAGTTGTATACAACGTTCTTGGAAGTTAAATGACCTTCAAGCAAGAGAGAAGTTTATCAGATAATTGTCCATAATTTAAGTAATGCAACATTCATTACAAATCAAAAGGAAGTTTTGGATGATTCCAATAGTGTACGCCCATCCACAGATGAGCAAGAAACGTGCTGTATGGAAGATTAATCGCTGTCAAACCTACCTAAAAATCCTCCTATAGTTCATCTACAATTTTTTTATAAAAGAAAAATCAGTCGCAACATACCCTTTTTATTTTATTTTTTTGATAACAGTCGCAACATACCTTATAAACAGGAATCATGCTAATTATATGTGACTTATTGAAAGGGAAGGGGGAATCCATATCATAGTCCCTTGGCACAAGCTCAGGCCCAACCTATAACAAGGTCATAGTTTTCAATACACAGATTAAGTAAATAAAGCCAGCTTGGAGAAGTCAGAACTTCTCGAGATGAAATAGCCTACCTATTGGCAAAGCCCACGAAGCATGGTAAACTTTCTAAGATCATGGCCTATGTTGCTCGGACTCGAGTACGGATACGTATTGAAGTGTCCGAACATTTTTTTTTTCAAAACCTAGGAATAAGAGGACACGGCTAAAAAGACACAAAATTTTGGCATAAATGCATAAATATTTCTTATAAATTTCAAATCCTTTAAAAATTTATTTATTAGTAATAATAAATACATTTCTTGGAGATACGAAGGATTATTTTTTATTTAAAAAAATTATTTATTAGTAATAATAAATACATTTCTTGGAGATACGAAGGATTATTTTTTTATTTAAATGATATAAAATATCATATTTTGGTTAAAAGGATTCGAGAAGGATCCCGTATCCATGTCTCATACCCGAGTTTTCGACACGGGTACTTCTTCGAAAGTGAAGTGTACGAGCAACATAGATCATGGCTAATTGGCTACCCAAACCTCTTTGAGAGAAAAGTCTCAGTCCATTTCCATTTAAGTTCGTCATCACTAGTTATGTCTGAATCCTCGTGTCCTGTAGATGGCAATTGATGTAGCCATGTTAGCAACATTATCTACTGCTGCAACAAGTGCCTGAAGAATGTGCTTGCACGCTCTAACGACCATCTCATGGATACAGAGTGATTGCACATGAGGGAGCTTGTCTGCAAGTTCAACCTGACAAGGTGAAGAAAACAATGGGAGGAATAACTAACCAATTTTGGGAGGGCAATATATACCATCATAGTATTTATGAATCATCTCAATCAACTCATCAGGTGACTGCCAACATGAATGGAACCACAAGAATTAATTAGCAAGACAGCTACAAGCCACGAAGCAAAAGAAATTTCATTTCTTTTTAAAAAAATTGTATACGCAAGATTCCTCAAGAATCTTATATATCTCAGTTGCATGATGTAATTTCAAGATCATCTCTTGCAAAAGTAGGTTTGAATTACAGAATAATGCAGATTGGAGCTAAAATTTACTCCACTGTAAAGGCAGAAAGCCAACCTTAAGGTGAAGACCAGTTTCTGATTCTTTAAGGCGCAAATAGGCTGCTTTAGAGAGCAGCTTTCCTCACATTTCTTTTTCCTCATCCTACTTCTCTCCCTTTTTATCTATGTCAGTGCTGTAAGTGGAAACCACTTCCTTGCTGGGATCAGCCTTTGTGCTTCGTTCATTTGGCTTCTTCTTAAAACCCTACAACAGTCCACCATTATTTCCATGAACCTTCACAGCTGGCTCAACTTTGGCTTCTCCATTCTTTTTAGACTCAGTTTTGGAAGAAGCCTGATTTTGTAAATGTTGCACTCAGCATGCTCCAAGCTCTCATCTAATGGATTTGGTTGGTTTAGTTTCTTCTCCTCTAGCCTCAGCAATCTTTAACTTAGCACCTGCCTTATTGAAGGCCTGTTAGTATGTAATTCTTCCACATCTGCATTTTGTAATCTTGGAACTGAGCCAGAAGATTGGGTGGGGGTGGTGTTGACTTGTGCAACAGCATTCTTAAGATGGAAGTTACCAATTGAAGAAAACAATGATTGATATACAAAATATAGTTAAGAAGCAAAAACCTTGTAATATAGAAATTGGAACAATTCTTCCAGAATCTTGCATAGCAAGACGTGTGATAAGTGTATTTTATACGCTTATTTCTATATTAAAAGTAGGATTTTATTCGTTTGTTCAAGAATATTTGCTATTTATTTTGTTATTATTTGTTTTATTTCAGAAAATACCCCAAAGTCGAGAAAACAATGACATTGAAGCTAAAATCAAGAAAGTGGATGATAAAAGTGCCAAAGTGTGAAAAGCAAGAATAGTTGCAGTTAATCAAAGGGCCAATTAAAAGAAAATTGAATAAGAAATCAATTTTGGAAGAAATTAGAAATTTAGGGACTCAATTGCAACAATCGGAAGATGGAGGACCAGCTGTGCAATAAAAGGATGATGACCAAATTGCTGAAATTTAAAGAAGGCAATTGTTGCTGCCGGTATAACCGTGCGGCCGCACGGTTGAAAAAAGCGTGCGGTCGCACGGCTTGAAAAATGGCGACTGAAGGTTGGCTTTTCAAGGCTGCGACCGGAAAAATTCCTACTATGCGGTCGTACGGTAGTCCCGACTGGGCCGCAGCTGGGTTTTTTGCGGTGATTTTAGCCAAATTCTCATATTTTTGACCTAGACTTCGTGAACATCTATAAATAAGAGACTTGGGACACGAAATTAGGGGTTCCAAACTTGTCAAAGGTGATCCCGAAGGGCTGTCGAACTTTCAAGGAACCAACTTGATGAGAATCACGAGGGTCCAACTTCATTGGACGAACTTGTGATCCACAATGTTGCAAGATCAAAGTTCAGGGAGTTTCACGACTGTGCATTCAAGCAAGATTTGAGGTAGAATCCTTTTCAAGAGGGAGGGGATGATGAGAATCGAGAAAGTCAAACATCGATGCACGTGACCGTGGGACCCATGACGAGATCCGACATCAAAGAGGTTCAAGATTCGAGGCTAAACCTTGTGAATAAATCGAGAAAGGAAGCCAAGAATCAAGTTGGAGCAAAAAATGAGAAGTTTGGAGATTCAGCCAAGTTTCGGTCGACCGAACATTCTTCCGGTCGACCGATCTTCTGCAGAGGAATTTTTGTTTTAGCCTCAGTCGCTTTCGGCTGAGTGGCGGTCGACCGAAAGTCCCATTTCGGTTGACCCAGTGATCGACCGAAATAATTTCGGTCGACCAGTTCGGTCGACCGAAACACTCCGTTTTACAAAAACGGGGTTTTTCTTGTAAATACTGAAATTGCACATTTTGCCCAATTTTGTACTTATATACACATTTCTTGTTCATTTGCAAGATAACTTGGTGATGTTCAATGTGAAGCTCTTGAGAGAGTTCCTCTTGTGGGTGAGGTAAATCCCATTTCTTGATCTTGTATCTCTTAGGAAATTAATCAACTTTATCTTGAGTATTATTATTCTTGTGTTGTTGTTTATTTCCGCCACCTTGGAATTTGTTTATTTCTTTCCATTGGGCTAGGGTTTGTTAATCCTTAAATTTTGGGTTAGATTTAAACTTGGGTTAAGGTGTTTATCTTTTATTTTACCACTTTAGCTTTCTTGGGTCGATATTAAAATTGTTGTGGAAATTTTCGATCAACACACCGAAGGGGTTCGCATCATTTGGTATCAGAGTTTGACTCTAATTTGGTAAACATATCTTTAGTTTCTTGTTGTTGTTCTTGTCATTGTGAAAAAAAAAAAAAAATCTGAAAATTGGAGAAAATTTCATATGCCCATGTGTATTGTTGATTTCATGTATTGGGTATATTGATTGTTGAATTTGTTGGGGGATTTCTACTAGCCAAACACTTACTTTCCTACATTAACCAAAGTGTTTGATAAATTGTCCCAAAGAAAAATACCCCATTCATTCCATATTATTCAATGCCCATAACTTGTTAATTACTTGGGGCTATCTAATTCCCATCATTGAAATTGTGTTATCAACATTGTATCCCATATATTACTTGTTTCATACATTGGATAATTGTTGATCATTCATTTCTTGTCACATTTGGGTTGTTGGAGATTTATCATATATCCACATTTTATCCATTCAAGGTCATTTAAAGATTGAGTACAAGGTGTTTGATAAATTGCCTCATTCAAAATTTACACTCTTTGTGCTTATTGTTCTACATCTATGCCTTGTCTATTAATTGTGGTTTGTCAATCCCATTACTAAATTGTGATCCTAGTATCTTATCCCACATGCATATTATTCCTTTTGAGTATAGCAAGCACATAAATTCTACTTGCTATTTGTGTCTACTTGTTCTAAATTCCTTTTTCCTTGTTGGTGATTTCTTTAACTCCACAAGAATTATACTTTGTGGTTTAGTAGATTACCTTCCTTGGAGAACTTGAGAAAGGAGATTTTGAGTGGAAAAAGGCAAGAGTGGTGAGCTCAATAGAGGGTAAAAGTCAAATTTGAGTGAAACACGAGAGAAATATTTTCTTGTGAGAACACTTTCACACTTGCACACCATGTCCATTTTCAATTCTCAAACTCAAGATTTGAAGTACTTGTTGGAAAATTTAGGAACAAGAGGGGAGAGTACATCAAATAGGGGAGATGAAGAAATGATGTGTAGTAGAAGAATGGTGAGGGATAAATTTGGGAACATTGTGTATAGGGATGGAAGTAGAAAACAAAATGGGAGTTTGAATAGGAAAATTAGAAGGGATGCTTGGGATGATGAAATGGATGATGAACAAAATGGGAGTTTGAATAGGAAAAGAAGAGAGTGGTTAGAAGGTAGGAGAAATGCAGTTGATGAAAATATTGATAGTGCGAGAATGCAAAATTCATCACTCCATGGAATGGGTAGAAGTGGAGAAGTGGGAGAAGATTGGAGAATGGGTAGGAGATAAAGAGAATGGATAGATAGGAGTGGAGATGGGATGAATGAGAAGGTTAATATTGAGGAAATGAAGACTTCATCATTCCATAGGAGGGACGGTAGTGGAAGTAGAGAAGTAGTGAAGGAGATGAATGCGAGGCTACCAAGATTTTTAGCCCATGATAATGAAAGGGAGAAGCATGGAGGAAATAATTTCTACACTAGATGCCTTGTGGGGGATAGGGCATGTTGTCTCATTATAGATGGGGAGAGTGACATGAATTTGGTGAGTGCTAGTAGAGTTGAGAAATTGGGGTTACCGGTTATGAAGCATCCTAATCCCTATGTATTGCAAAGGTTGGGTGACGATGGAGGAGTGAGAGTGAGTGAACAAGTTCTTCTTGCCTTCAACATTGGAACCTATTTTGACCAAGTGATATGTGATGTAGTTCCAATACACACTACTCACATAATTTTGGGAAGACCTTGGCAATGTGAGCGAAATGTGAATCATGATAGAAAGAGGAACCGGTGTAGCTTCCAAATGGATGGAAAAAAGGTTGTGATTCTATCTTTGAGCCCGAAAGAAGTATGCAAAGACCAAATGAAGCTCAAGAAGGAATTTGAGGAAGAAAGGGAAAATAGGAAATCAAAAGAAAAATCACTTGAGGAAATTGATGTCAACACAAAAGTGATGTCAAGTGAAAAAGAGAGAGTTGGGGCCACGTCCCTAGAAAAAGGAGAGGCAATGAGAGTTGGAGCCACGACTCCAGAAAAAGGAGATGTGAGAGAAGAAACGAGGGTTGAGGATTCTACCTCAGAAAAGGTGAGGAAGTAATGAGTGCCACCAAAGAAATTGAGAGAAGAGATCACTCCAAAATGTTCTTTACTCTTGAATATTCTAGCACTTCCCTCCCTAGTTTGGTTATTTCTTTGTTGCAGGAAATTGTGAGGCCAACTTATCAAAGCAACAAAGAACTCCAAAAGCATGCCTTATGGAAGAAATTATTGGAAACATTTTTGATAAGTGTGATATTTACGTTTATTTTATGCACTTATATCCTTGAATAAGTCATAATGGGGTTCTATCTAAGTATTATTAATGGATGTTGTGTTTCATGTTGTATAGGATCCTAAAAGAGGAGAAAAGAAGAAAAAAGTACCAAAATGCTATAAAAACTGAAGTTTGGGGACTTAGGTGCAAATAAGGTTACGACCGTAAGGAAATAAAGTCACGGCCGTAAAAGTATGATGAATCAAGAAGAAAATAAGCAGAAACACGTTTACGGCCGTAAAGGTGGATTTACGGCCGTAAACCTCAAAAGGTGAAAAATGCGCAGAAACATATTTACGGCCGTAAATCAGAAGTTACAGCCGTAACTTCAATTTTTGAGAAATCAGCAGAAACTCCTTTACGGTCGTAAAGGAAAACTTACGG
Source organism: Ligustrum vulgare (assembly GCA_963555705.1). Lineage (NCBI taxonomy): Eukaryota > Viridiplantae > Streptophyta > Magnoliopsida > Lamiales > Oleaceae > Ligustrum > Ligustrum vulgare. The sequence continues at coordinate 78,439,702 of OY743169.1, read as the reverse complement.
CCGTAAGTCTCCAGTCAAAATTTCCATATTTTAATTCTTTCCATAATTTTGGGATTTCTTGCTCCCAAAGCTAGGGCACGAAATTTAGGCTATAAAAAGGGAACTTCATGACAAGAAAAAAAGACTATTATTATTTTTGAAAGAGACTACACATTGAGGAAAATTGAGAGAAAAATATAGAGCATTCTTGGGAGATTTTCAAGTGCAAGAATATCAACAACAATGGAATTCATGAAGCAACTTGAAGAATCTACCACAATCATGCTAGGCTAAATTCCATATCTTGTTCAAAGGGGAAGTTGTGTCGATTCAATTATATTATTTTCTTTTCCTACAAATTAGTAGCGTGAATTTATTCCTTTATTTCAATTGTTGGATTATTATGTTTTGAATGTTCAATTGAGTTTATTTGATTAATAGTTTAATTTGGCCATTTGGATTATTTATCTTTGGATTCATGAATATGCTATGTTTAGATTCTTGATCCGTAATTGTCATTGAATCTTTACTTTAGTAGCAAATAAATCTCGTGCAGATTTAGTAATAATTCGACTTGGATTGTTTAATTCGAGCTTGTGTAATTAACGATCCAATTCAATCTATTCTTCTAAATTTTTATACTAGTCGTGCATTAAATCCTAAGAGCTTGTTTAGGATTGTCCATGGCTAGAGTTGGTTCAAAGAGCTTATTTTGAATCAACACACATAAGGAAGAATTTAGATAATCAGAGCTTGTTGATTATTTATGATTTATAATTGAATTAGGAATAGAAACACGTTACAAGGAAAAGTATAACATTAATTGAGGGCACAACCGAACCCGAGAACAAGATTTCTTCTCATATTAATTCTCTAGTCATATTTAATTATTTATTTTTATGCATATTTTTTATCCAATCAATTTCAAATAACAAACCCCCCATGTCATTCTAATTGATCGAACAACTAAAATTAGTTTCTGTTCCTCGGGGGATCGACCCTTACTCTCACTACTACATTATTAATTAATATTTAGCGAGTAAGGAATTATTTATTATTTTGGTGCATTGCGACACGCATCAAATTTTTGGCGCCGTTTCCGGGGAACGGTTAACCAATTTTGTGTTTAATCAATTAGAATTTTATTTTTTCTGCATTTTTTTATTTTCACTTTATTTCTATAATTTTTCAAAAAAAAATAAAACACACACACACACACACAAAATACAAAACCTTGCTTGTCTACTTCTTTGCTTATTTGCCTAAAACTCGATAAACTAATTTTGATTTTTTTGATTTTGACCCAGAAATTGAGATAACTTTTCAACAGCAAAGAAGAACAGTACAACCAATGGCAGTTGCTGACAATAATCTTACTCTCAAGCAACTAGCTACTCCGGATGTTGCTCAACAACCATTATGGATCACTTTTCCGGCAATGGAAGAAGGCAGAACTTTTGAGCTAAAATCCGGACTGATCCATCTTCTGACAACTTTCAAAGGACATCCCAGTGAGGACCCATACAGACATCTGAAGGAGTTCAATGTCATTTGTGATAGCATGAGACCCACGGGTATTACTGAGGAACAAATCAAGATGTGGGCATTCCCATTCTCGCTGAAAGATGCTGCTACTGACTGGTTATACTGTCTACCATCTGGATCAGTCACCACCTGGAACGACATGAAGAGGCTATTCCTAGAAAAGTACTTTCCTGCATCGAGAGCTAGAACGATCAGAAAGGAAATATGTGGGGTGCTCCAAAACAATGGTGAATCATTATATGAGTATTGGGAGCGCTTCAAAAAGCTCATCTCGAGCTGCCCCCATCATCAGATCAGTGAGCAACTCTTGGTGCAATATTTTTATGAAGGTCTGGCACCGATGGATAGAAGCATGATAGATGCCGCAAGCGGAGGTGCATTGATGGACAAGACACCGGAACAAGCACGGGCTTTAATCTCCAATATGGCTGAGAACACTCAGCAGTTCAACTCCAACATGAATATGCAAGTTCGGCGCGTGAATGAGGTAAGTAGTTCCAATATTGAAAGTCAATTGTTTGAACTAACAAATCTCGTTAAACAACTTGCTGTAGGGAAGTTACAACAAGTCAAGACCTGTTGGATATGCGCAAATCTTGGTCATCCAACGGACGCGTGTCCTGTGTTGCAAGGGGGAAATGGTGAACAAGCAAATGCTGCAGAGGGTTTTCCGTTCCAAAGACAGCAGTACAATCCATACTCCAATACCTATAACCCTGGATGGAGGGATCACCCAAATCTGAGTTATGGAAATAACAAGCCCCCAGGTTTTACTCCAAACAAGTCACAAGGACAAGTCCAGCAGCAAGGGACTTTCCAACCACATGGGCAATATCAACAAAAACATCAAAATTCAGGTATGTCTCTTGAAGATATGGTTAAGATGTTGGCAACTAACACGATGCAATTCCAACAGGATACCAAGTCAAGCATTCAAAACCTGGAAAATCAAATGAGCCAAATGGCCACTGCCATAAATAGATTGGAGGCACAATCTGGAGGGAAGCTACAATCACAGCCCGAGGTGAATCCCAAAAACGTGAGCGCCATAACTCTCCGGAGCGGAAGGGAAATTGAGGGTCCGCAATTGGAACCGGCTGCACCCGAAGTGGAGGAAGATGGAAAGGAAGGAGTCGGGAAGAGAAACGACACTTCGCAAAACCCTCAGGTAAAAACTAACCCCCATTTAAATGTTAAACTAACACCCCCACCTTTTCCTAGCAGGTTAGCGAAGACAAACAAAGAGAGCAAAGAAAAGGACATGTTAGAAATGTTTAGGAAGGTTGAAATCAATATCCCTCTATTGGAGGCCATCAAGCAAGTCCCTCGGTATGCAAAATTTTTAAAAGATTTATGTACTAGCAAACAGAAACTGGTGGGAAATGAGATGGTAAGAATGGGTGAGTCTGTATCTGCACTTCTTCAAAGAAAGTTACCTCCCAAGTGCAAGGATCCAGGTATGTTTACCATACCTTGTCAAATAGGTAATAAGAAAATAAATCATGCTTTAATAGACTTAGGTGCATCTATCAATGTAATGCCTAGGTCCACCTATGCGTCATTAAAACTTACCAAACTGATTGAAACTAATGTTATAATTCAACTAGCCGATCATTCTAATGCTTATCCTGACGGGGTAGTTGAAGACATTCTAGTGCAAGTAGGTGGATTGGTGTTTCCAGCGGACTTTTATGTGTTAGATATGAATGATGATCATTCACCCAGCTCCACTCCTATTTTGCTAGGCAGACCATTTTTGAAAACATCTAAGACTAAGATAGATGTTAGTAGTGGCACACTTTCCATGGAATTTGATAATGAAATTGTTCAATTCAACATTTATGATTCTGTGAAAATTTTTGATGATGATCCTGTTTATTCTGTTAATGTGAATGACTCTTTAGTACAGGAAGTTCTCGATATTGGTGAAAAAGACTGTCCAAAGTTACCAAAATCAGGTAAAATCTCATCCATCTCATTACCAGTCTCTGATGAAAAATCTCTACCCCCTATTTTGCAGGAACTGATGAAGAGCATGAAGAAGAAATTAAGCTTTGGGAATCCACCTAATCCCGGTTGAATGAGAAAGGACTCAGTCGAGCCAACGACTGTAAACAGCGGCGCTGCTCGGGAGGCAACCCGAGAGGGGAGTTTCTTTACCTCCTCGACTCTTTATTTTCGTATTTGCATTTTTTTAGTTAATTTAATTTTATTTAGTCATTCAAATAATAATAATAATAATAATAATAATAATACAAAAATTTTCACAGCCAGTCTTACAGCCGTAAGACATAACTTTACGGACTTAATGAAATTTTTATCTTTTGTTCAGAACCCACCTTACGGCCGTGATTCCGGATTTTCAAATTTTTTTAAAAAGCACGTAGCCCTCGCGCATAACTTCCCTTTTATTGTTTTGCTTTACAATGAGGACATTGTTTTGTCTAAGTGTGGGGGGGGGGGGAATTGAATTGATTGTGAGCTTAATGTCTTTATCTTCTTTCTGTAGTCAAAACATTAAATTCATGTTGAGTCAGCACCCATTTTAATCTTGTTATCTACTTTTGCTACCTATCTATGCTACTTAGGTCCTAAACCATACTTTGATAGGAAGCAACCCCACTTTTGGTTCATTTTTTTTGAAAAAAAAATCATTGCATAATTGGATATAAATTGAGCACATAGAGATCATCTCGTCCAAAACTTCACAAATAGGTTGAAAATGAAAAGTGAAATTGTCAAATATCTACAACCTAGTCAACCCAACTCACAATAGACAGATTATTCCTTCATATATAACCCTGAACATCCCAATTATTATACTTTTGTGAGTAGTCATGGTTTGAATACTTTTAACCACTATCCTCGACCAATGGATTTAGAGTTGGAAAGAAGATCAAGCAATGACCTATAACTCATAATTGGATGGGAGAAACACATGAAAACCATAATTTGTGAGCTTTTGAGCCTAAGAGCTGTTCTTAATACTTATGAGCTTGTAATTCTTTGATGTGTGTCCTGCATGGTTGGGTTATGCTTGGATGTGCTTTCTTGTGCATACCGTTGTAGCTTCTTGATTCAAGTGCAAATTATAGCAAAGGCAATAGGTTAAACCAAATTTGACTTGCTAAAAGAGCCTACCTTGCTACATAGACCATTAGAAGCCCGTTTGAGCCTTATCCTTTCTTTGAATTTTTATGCCACGCTACAAGCCACGAATACCCTTTCCTTCGCATTGTCTCTATTTTGAACCCATAAGAGAAGGGATTCGCAAGCTTTTATTGATTGAGGATTGTGCTGTGGTCTAAGTCTAAGAAGTTGAGATGATTATCTTGTGTTGGGCAATGGTTGTGTAATGGACTGAATTCAGGGGATTGTGATTCCATCTTGTGCTAATTGATGACTGCGTAATGATTTGAAAAAAAAAAAAAAAGAAAAGAAAAGAAAAAAAAAAGGAAAAAGTTGCAGTCTATAATCAAAAAAAAAAAAAAAAAAGCGAAAGAGAAAAAGCAATGAAAAGGAAGTTAGTTATGAAAATTAATAGTTGAGGATGTCAAACACTCAACTTGTGAAAAAAAGGAGAGAGAAAAGAAAAGAAGATATTCAAGTGTGAATAAAGTTGGGTAGCGGGAAACAATAAAGATCACATTAAGGGTGAAGGAAGTAATGTTATTTTGAATTGACTTAGTTTGCGAAATTCCTTCTCGACTCAGCCTAAATATATCCTTTTATCCTACCTGACCCGAAGCCCCGCTACAACCAAATAAAGACCTTCGCTTTGCACTTGTGTTATTGTTGGATCCGGTTATGATAGTAAGGCAATCTGTGGTACTGACTTATCCATGCAGAGAGATGAGCGAAAATTCAAACCCTTATACACTTTGTGCGAAGAGAGAAATATTTTGTGAGGGTGTTAACTCCCATTACATATGCTTATGAGTGGTTTGAATTGCTTGGTCTAGGGTTGGTGCTATGAATGTGGTCGGGGATACTGTGTTGAATGAATTCACATCATAATTAACTCGATTTACGTGACTGATTTCCTCTAGAGTTGGGCGAAACTATTTTCCTTATAGTCACTCAATAATGGTTGGGAGGTGAGTGAACACGAGAGGTGCAAGGAAATAAACCATATCGAGCCATGATTGGGATGGAAAATAAAGAGCGTTGCATCTCTAGCACACACTAACACAATCCGATTGAGCAATGAAACATTTTTTCTAAAGAAAAGTGGGTTGCAACCTCAAGTCTCTAAATTGTAATATATTGTTTGAATCCTATTCTTTTCTTTGCAAATCTTTGTTCGAGGACGAACAACGGTTCAAGTGTGGGGGATTTGATAAGTGTGATATTTACGTTTATTTTATGCACTTATATCCTTGAATAAGTCATAATGGAGTTCTATCTAAGTATTATTAATGCATGTTGTGTTTCATGTTGTATAGGATCCTAAAAGAGGAGAAAAGAAGAAAAAAGGACCAAAATGCACTAAAAATTGAAGTTTGGGGTCTTAGGTGCAAATAAGGTTACGACCGTAAGGAAATAAAGTCACGGCCGTAAAAGTATGATGAATCAAGAAGAAAATAAGCAGAAACATGTTTACGGCCGTAAAGGTGGATTTACGGCCGTAAACCTCAAAAGGTGAAAAATGCGCAGAAACATATTTACGGCCGTAAATCAGAAGTTACGGCCGTAACTTCAATTTTTGAGAAATCAGCAGAAACTCCTTTACGGCCGTAAAGGAAAAATTACGGCCGTAAGTCTCCAGTCAAAATTTCCATATTTTAATTCTTTCCATAATTTTGGGATTTCTTGCTCCCAAAGCTAGGGCACGAAATTGAGGCTATAAAAATGGAACTTCATGACAAGAAAAAAAGACTATTATTATTTTTGAAAGAGACTACACATTGAGGAAAATTGAGAGAAAAATATAGAGCATTCTTGGGAGATTTTCAAGTGCAAGAATATCAACAACAATGGACTTCATGAAGCAACTTGAAGAATCTACCACAATCATACTAGGCTAAATTCCATATCTTGTTCAAAGGGGAAGTTGTGTCGATTCAATTATGTTATTTGCTTTTCCTACAAATTAGTAGCGTGAATTTATTCCTTTATTTCAATTGTTGGATTATTATGTTTTGAATGTTCAATTGAGTTTATTTGATTAATATTTTAATTTGGCCAATTGGATTATTGATCTTTGGATTCATGAATATGCTATGTTTAGATTCTTGATCCGTAATTGTCATTGTATCTTTACTTTAGTAGCAATTAAATCTCGTGCAGATTTAGTAATAATTCGACTTGGATTGTTTAATTCGAACTTGTGTAATTAACGACCCAATTCAATCTATTCTTCTAAATTTTCATACTAGTCGTGCATTAAATGCTAAGAGCTTGTTTAGGATTGTTCATGGCTAGAATTGGTTCAAAGAGCTTATTTTGAATCAATACACATAAGGAAGAATTTAGATAATCAGAGCTTGTTGATTATTTATGATTGATAATTGAATTAGGAATAGAAACACGTTACAAGGAAAAGTATAACATTAATTGAGGGCACAATTGAACCCGAGAACAAGATTTCTTCTCATATTAATTCTCTAGTCATATTTAATTATTTATTTTTATGCATATTTTTTATCCAATCAATTTCAAATAACAAACCCCCCATGTCATTCTAATTGATCGAACAACTAAAATTAGTTTTCGTTCCTCGTGGGATCGACCCTTACTCTCACTACTACATTATTAATTAATATTTAGCGAGTAAGGAATTATTTATTATTTTGGTGCATTGCGACACGCATCAATTTTCCTACCATGACAAGTACAACCGAGGTAAACAAAATGAAATAACCGACGTCACATCAAGGAGGTATGCTCCTAACAATTCTTTAAATGCAAGGTTATTATGTTTTGAATACATTAGAGGATTGTATGACATCGATGGAAGCTTAGCAAATATTTTGTTGAAGTGTGAAAATGTTATACTTGATAGCCTTCATGTGCATGGTGGCTTCCTGTTTTGCGACAACAAGCATGACTTCCTATTTTTTGAAAACAAGCTCAATGTGCCTACTTGTCTTATAGGGGAATTGCTAGTTTGGGAAGTCTATAAGGGAGATGTAACCAATTATTTTGGCTTGGAAATGATTTTTCTCCTAACCTCCTTAACCAACTCATCTTGTCTTGAACGTGTCAAGAACATGCATGCTAAAAACCCAAAATTGTTTAACTTCTATGAATCATGTGGTAGGCGAGATATTGCTAGATTCTATGAACATGATGATTATTTGCCTTGGGAAATTAGTTTGTTTGTTTTTAAATGTGCCATGCGCGAATTTCTAATGGGTGGGGCACATGTTGGTTGTTTGATTGGGCACTTTGAAACCAAGGGGGCCGTGGAAATATTTTGTGATCGCTTTTATTGGCCTCATTGGAAAATTGGTGATAAACATGTTTGCACTTGTGGTAAAGGCCGATCGTTCAAAGTGGCTAAATCTAAGTTTTTACCTCAAGTTTTATACACACATTTGCACGTTCCCAATAAACCTTGGATTAATCATTCTATGGAGTTTGTGTTGGGTTTACTCAGACTAAAGAAAAGAAATGATGCTAATTTTGTGGATATTGATAGGGGTATTAAACTTTCACATTTTACTACATGTCATGAAACCCGCATTGCTATCAACATGATGAATCTTTTCTTTGGGGGAGTGGTGCCTTTGCATAAAAATGATGCTCAATTTGTGGTTGATAAATTTGCTTGCAATGGAAGTGTTCATCCTATTAACAAATTTTCTCCACTTGATGTTGCTTATGGCCCTAGCCTACTAACTCTTTTAAGCTTGATGTACTTATTTATTGATGGAATTGTTAGTATAGGTGGGCATAACAAAGCAAATCTGGTTAAGCCTCTTCGCAGGAGGCTCATGCCTCCATCTAAGGGGATTGGCATACAATATACTTACCATGCCAACCATGGTAGGAGGCGATTCGTATTTGATCCGGGTGGTTGGAAATGGTTCTTTTCAAGGGAAGAACGGGTTCTCGATCGATTAAAATCCAAAATGCTACCCTGCGATGTTGGCACCTCTCAAGTTCTTCGCAACGCCTACAAATTGATTTTGCACGGTGAGTATGAAATTTCAGTTACATTTATTGTGTCTGAATTTTCTATTTTATTGTAGGTGTCGATTCGTGGTCGAATCTCTTTCGAGATGGAGGAGATGATGAGAATCACGAGGGTCCAACTTCATTGCACGAACCCGTGATCCACAATGTTGCAAGATCAAAGTTCAGGGAGTTTCACGATCGTGCATTCAAGCAAGATTCGAGGTCGAATCCTTTTCAAGATTCGAGGTCGAAATACCACTGTCCCAATGCATGGCATGTCTAAGGTTTTGGACTTGCAGTTAATGTTTACTTGATGTAAAGATAACCAATGCATGCCTAGAATGACATCAAAGTCTCTAAAGTCCAAAACAATTAAGTCAGCAGGGAGAACTTGTTCTTTGATCCGAATAGGTACGTTTGGAATGTATTTTGTAACACAGCTATTCGGTCCCGTGGGTACCAGTACTTCTATATCCTCAGGTAATGCCTTAGTAGCTAGATTAAGTGTTTTAAGCACATTAATCGATATAAATGAATGAGTAGCTCCCGAGTCAAATAAAGCATATATTGGCCTTGAATGAATATTGATCGTACCTGCCACAACATCGTTGCTTGTTCCAGCTTCTGGTCTAACCAATGCAAAGGCTCTAGCAGTGCCCGTGTTTCCTCGTGTCTTGGCTGGGCATTCGGGAGCTATATGTCCCGGCTTCTTGCACCTGAAGCATACTCTTTGTCCGGCTAGACATTCACCAGAGTGATTTTTCCCACATTTAGGACAGCTAGGAATATTTTTGATTCCCGACTGACTTCCTGCCTCCTTGACATTTGGTCGAGGTCCCTTGTGCTTATCTTGTTTTTCCCCTTGAGGCTTTCCTTGCCATTTCCGTTTATTGTTGTTTGCTCTGCCTTCTCTTTTCCACCTTTGTCCTGGCTGAAACCTATTCTTATTTTTCTCGATATTCTTATTTTGGTATCTTGTTCCGCGGGCTTTAAAAATCCTCAATTCTGCTTGTTCGGCCATCAAGGCCTTATCAGCCACTTCTGGGAAGCTCAAGTCTTGAACTCCTGACATCAGTACATCCCTGTTTAGTTCGGGCCTTAGGCCTTCCAGAAATCGGTCAACTTTGTGGCCATTTTTGTCGACCATATGGGTAGCAAATCGTGACAACTCTTCAAATTTCATGATATATTCTGCTACGGTCATTGACCCTTGTCGCAATTGAATGAATTCATTCAACTTTTGGTTTCGAACAGTGGTGGAAAAGTATTTGGTCCTAAACATCTCGCAGAATCTTTCCCATGTCAAATCCACAGTTTCGCCCATGCTGACCAAAGTATCCCACCAGTGACCGGCACTACCCCTTAGCATAAAGGGTGCACATATTACTTTTTCTGTCTCTTCCACGTGAGCATATGTGAACATCCTTTCCATAGTTCTTAACTAGTTTTCTGCTTCGATGGGGTCCTTGGCTTCAATGAATGTAGGTGGGTTGAGACGGCGAAATCGTTCGCTACTCCGGTCCCTATCATGATTTGGATTATCCGTATTTCGAGTCACAAGCTGTTCTATTTGTCGTGCTTGCTGCTCAATAAGTTGGGTCAAAAGGTTGATAGTGTGATTCGCCTGATCCATACTTGGACTATTCTGAAATTAATATAATCCACATTTAGTTGCTAAATTCTTCTTGTACAACCATCTAGGTCTCAAATAAGTTATATACTATTTGGGCTCATAAAAACCAACAATTGAAATGATATGACTAACAAGTATCAGCTTAACAATTCATGTAAAATAATTTGGTCCATAAAGACTCAAAATAATCGACCCCATTTAAATTAATATGGGTCCATGTTAATAAGAGTCCAATCATTTCCTGTCCTGAATACAAATTTTAATCCAAGAACCCATAAAATTATAAACTGGTCTAACTTAATAAATAAACCCATTTCTTAAAAATTTGGTCCAATCCACCATTAAGTCCAATCCTTAGTATTTCCATAATTGGTCCAATACCATTTATTAGAACCGGCCCAAAACTAACTCTCCAACCGACCCACTACCTAAGTCATACACTGAAATCGGCCCTCACTCTATCTCCCTATAGAATCTATTTCTTCTCTTCCTTTCTCACGAAACTTCCCCCAAATCCGAACCCTAGCTCCATCAATCCACCATCAACTTCCATTATTGCTTGATAATGGCTCCAAACAAGAGAGGGAAGGGGAAAGAGAAGGTGAAGGAGGTGCTCAACTCTCCGTCCAAGCCGAAACGACCGACTGGCCGAGGGAAAACCGCAGCTGCAGGTGCGCACGGTGGCGGTTTTACCGGTGGTGATGAAGATGGCAGCACCATATACCTCTATCCTACACTCATGTACCGAGATGAAATGGCAATGCAGTGTTATGTCGATGAGAACGTGCGGTCAGTGGCTCAGGGTAAGGTACTCAACCTTGCATCATTAGAAACAATAAACTTTCGTTTCTTGGAGCAATTTAGAAGGTTTAATTGGATGAGTATTCTAGGGTTGAATGGGGCTTACTGTGATTCAATTTTTAGACATTTTTATTGCAATGCCAGATTAGCAGAGGGAAATAATTTTCCCAAGAGGATAAATTCGTATGTAAAAGGAAAGTTTGTGACCATTGATGCTAATGTTCTAGCTAAGGTTTATGGAATACATTTAGGTGGACTAGTTTTTCCCGGTAGCTTCAATGTATTAAGGGCCTGTCAAGTGGTGTTTGAGGATACAACTATGAATAAACCATGTAAGGAAGTCCAAAAACTAGGGAGGGATATGAGACTATTGCATCTGATTCTGGTCAATGTCGTGAAATTGCGCACTGGTAGGCTTTCGGGGTTGTCCTTGGAAGATATATGGATGATGAGCAATATTGCAGATGGTCGAGCTTTAGATTTATGTGGTTTGATTATGTCGGTTATGGTGGACTGTGTCATGCATGTTAACAAGAAATATGCCTACGGTTGCTTGATTACCGACTTACTAGCTAGACTAGGCATGGATATGGGAGGGGAAAGCATGGTCCCAATACACCCCAGTTGCCAAATTGGGGCTGCGTCCTTAGGAAGAGCAGGTTTTGTTCTCGTAGACGGGCAATGGATTAAGAAGGTGGGGAGTTCATCATTTCCGCACATTGATGATTTCAATGGTTCAATGCCTCCCACTCCATCAGACTGGACTGATTTTATGGTTAATCAATGGGTTTTTCAGACAGAGATGAGAGCGCGTCTGACTCGTTTGGAGGCTACGATGGCAGCCCTAAAGCCTAAAGGTTCTTAGTCATTTTAGGTGAAATCTAACTTGTCAATGTCATGGGATTGTAACTTTATAACTTCCTGTGTTTGAAGGAAATGGTACCTTCTACTTGTCTAAGGATGTAAACATTGACCTCAATTAGTAATGACTAATGCATTTTTTTTCTCGTGTTTCTATTTGCTTGATCTTCTCATTCCCGAGTAATATTTGGTCATGCATAACTTACTTAACTCGTTGGTTGGGACTTGATGGTTTGCTCTTGTAGCCACATGTGTGATTGAAATAATCCATTACATCTCATGCTATGTTTAAGATTTAATTCCTTCCCTGGGTAAGTATTACTCCCCAAGGTTACTAATGAATCAAATCTTCCAATATTAAACCATATTTTCCCAAACTCAACAATTTGGAATATTCATAAGAGATAATAAACAACATAGTTATTACAGATGCATACCTGGGAAAGGACTTTTGATAGGCAGGAATATCATATCATCAAGTCTTCAGAATCTATAACATGGGCTCTGATACCAATTCTTGTGGACACCACAACTATAAACTCGAATTATCTATATATATACTAAAATTTACCCATATTTTTTTTTTATATATATGCTAAGCAGATAATGTGCTAAGTCCCATGCATGTACTAAAACATTTTAACTCCCATAAATTTAAACAAGTAGGTTGCAGGAGGCTATGGGTAGCATAACACTGCACTGAGAAACAAGCTGCAGACCGCTACTGATAGCATCCTGCAGGGTACTCTCTAATAACCCATACCATCACATACCCAAATTCCATATGTAGCAGGGGTAAAGGGAAACATAGATATTCATAATAACTGAAACTTCATTAACATAACATAAGGGATTACACTGCACTTCTCCAAAAGAGTTTAGAAGTTTACATGTCATGACTTAAAAGATTACAAAAGTTTACGTGACTTGCCCTTTTTCCAACATGATGCATTCCATTCCCTAATCATCAAGTTTCTATTCAATCCAAAATCTGGCTTCTTGATGAATGTGTGTGGCCCAAGGTTAAGTTACCTTAATTCTTATCAAAACACCACACCCTTACCCTTACATGTAGATATAACTAGTAGGGTGATGGAATCCTTCCCAAAAGTAAGTGTCCCAAAACCACTCATCTCTTAAGAGAGAAACATGATGGTTGTCAAGGGCAGGAGGCTCCGGGCATCATAGACATGGATATACTTATAGCTTCTATCCCTTACGTAGACTATTGGACTGGTGGGGAGTTCAGCCCATATGGTCTTCTTAGTAATGATATGATATTCTCTTCCATCAGTTGAGGTCCTTCCCCAAGTGCGCACTGTCTCTATATACCGGGCGTCCATGATCTACAAGATAGTCATAATAAGACTGTAAGCCATGAGGCTTAGTGAGTAAAGCTACAAACAAGCACATAAGAATATGAAACATCATTCATATCAACATGGTTTAATGGAATTAAAAGAATTTTACCTTAACCTTGAGAGAACAATGAGATAGTTCAAAAGTTGTTCGCAATCATTCCAAATACCTTATCAACATGAAGTCCACAACACATAATGAAGACTTATCATAAGCATATTTATCCACATCTTATCTCATAACCTCAAATGACATGATGAACACATTTAACATGCACTTCTAGGGTGCACTTATCTTCTAAATGCAATTACTTGATTATTTGGGCCCCTACCCTAAGTGTAAGTATTCACGGCGCGCTCAATATAATTCATGGTACCATTAAGGTACAAGGTCACCTATCACGTAACTTGTCATGACATAAAAATGGAAAGATGTAAACATCTCATATCGTGATAGTCATAAAACTTACTGTAAACTGTAAAACTTGTTGGAAGTAATAGAATCTAGACTTGATTCACTTCCGTGACCTTAATTATGAGAGAAATCCCTTGGGCATCTAGAATCCCAACTGGTGAATACTTAACTACTTAGGGTTCTGCTTTCTTAATTATGCACATGTTTAAATATTATTTGTAGACCTAAGTGCATACATGTTGCATCACAAATGAATGCAATACATCCAAGATGTATAAAAAGGAACTGCATGCTTCATTTCTTTCTCATAGAACTCACAACCTTATTCAATATTATACATGCAAGGGTAGTTCCTTCAATTTAACATAAAAATAGTAGCAACTATGTGTGCCAAATAAATTCCCATATGCTCAAGAATAACTTGATCTTAAGCTTCATAAAACTGTAGTAATTCATAGACTGAAATGATTAAAATCTGAAATCAACTTTAAGTCATGTACATAGACATGCAATTGAACTAAGAAGCTGATAGATCATTATAGAAATGCATCATAGCATCCTTGAATGAGCATGGTTAGAATCTGAAAATACTTTACTATTAAAGGAACATTATTCAAGAATCTGAAACGGCATTTAGATACACTTTCTAATGTTATACTTAAGCTAAGTAAAACTAATAATTGCAGGAGGCTGTCAATAGCCTGATTCTATACTAAACAACTAGCTGCAGGCGGCTATCAATAGCACTGTACAGAGACATTTTCAACTGACCCAAAATCCGAGATTTTGGTAAATTAATAAAGTCTAAGCCACTTCTTAAGTCATAAACTTATTGTACTTTACCTTTACATGTCTGCATACTTATCCTTAATATTAGAAATCCACTTTTGAGGCATGCATGTATGATTAAGTTAGGATCTTGAATTTAGGTTGATCAAATCTCAATTAAACTTAGATTTCAGCCTTAAAGAAAAACCCAGATTCTTATTTCTAACAGATTCAACCTAAAAAAAAAAAAGTCATTATAGTACTTGGACATACAAAACCAAGAACATAGAATGTAGGTAGATCTTATTTCACAATTTCTAAGATTTTTAAGCCCAAAGCTTTACATTTTCATATATTCTCATCATAATCATCAAACATCTTTGATAATGTATAAAAGAAGCTGGATCTAAATACTAAAAACAGATATAGTTGATTTAGAACAACAAGAATCCCAAAGGAAACACATATTGCTTTACTCACTGCTTTTGGATGAGTATTTAGAAATGGTTCCTGCATTTACATGTTATTTGGTAGTTAGAAACTTATAAGAATGAGTGTATATGAATTATATTGCTGCATAAACAGGTTTTCATCAGATTGTTACTCAGAATATGACAGATTTCAGTTTTCTTTAAAAACAGGAAATTGCTCTGTTCAGGAGGCTGTCAGTAGCATCCGGCAGTGAAGAACGAATGTTACTGATAGCATTCGTTTCACCAGCAGTAATGAAATTCCGAAATCTGCCATGTTTTCTGGTTTAAAACTTGTTTTTCTTCATAGGTTTAACAAGTGAGAGTGATGAATTTTAATTAGAAACAAGAAATCATCATTCTTACTTGTTAAATAAAGAAATAGAGATGAAAAATATGGAGTTTCTTCCCTTACCTTCAATTCCCAGCAGAAAAATCTGGTGCAAAATGCACTAAGTGTCCTTATTTATAGAATTGAAGTTAATGGCATGTTTGGTCTCTTTAGATTTTCAAGCTTTTAACTTATAAGTGTTTTTCGAATAATTTACAGTTATAAATCAGTTGAATATATTTAAAATGCATTCTGATAATTCTACTGATTTAAACAGGAATAATAAGTCTTGCCAAACAACCCTTAAGAACCCACTAGTGGAGTTGCCAAGTGTCCCACTAAGATTATAATAATAATAAAATTCCAAATTTTTGTACTTCATCGAGCCCTTTTTGACTTAAAATTTGAGGGTCGAGATGACCTCCGAATTCAACAAACTTTATATCATCGGAAAGATCGCATTAAAAACTTTCTAAAGATCACGCATGCAAAAGCATATTCTTAATATGTAGCTCGTACGGTCCTTGTAAACATGGCTGCTCGACCATCCCCATCATACTTAGAAAATTTTTGTAGGGTTTTGACAATTTTCATATTGCAACTACCCTACCTTGGCTCGATATTCCCGGCACATCCGGACTCGAAATCACACATACAAAACATCGATTTAAACGGCACACTATGAACTTCGCGATGGTATAGCATGCAATGACCACAAATCAATAATGCATTCGTACGACTACGACAAAGATTGCATGATGAAGTGGTAAAACCGTAATTAAGAGTGTTAAATGTGATTGTTTCACTAAAAGCCATATTTTGTTAATGAATGTGAACAATTAGGATATTTGGTACATTGACGTCACGGGCATCCGAGACTTTTCCACTTGCAAATTCAGAAACGGTAAATTACTAAGGATTGCAAGTAAGTAAACTTCCCCCTATTTCATCAAAGTTGAATGTATATGTGAAAGTTATGTGTAAATGACTGTCTTGCAACTTACTTGCCTTGATGAATTTCATTTACCTTGTGAAAGTATATGTTATTATGAAGAATGTTCAAGCATGCACATTATCATGTCATTGCATCATCAAGCATGCATTGGCATTGAAATTGGGAAGTGAAATGTTTTTAAATGAAAGAAATGTGTCAAGGTGCAAGTTTGTTCAAAAGTTATGTATCCCAAGTTTTTAAAGAAAGAATGGGTGTACTTCTAGTTCATGAAAGTTGCGAGTGGGAAATGGGGTGCGGGGGACCGGCGTACCCGAATTAAGTCGCTTTGCGACGGAATGTTCAACCGTTTACGGTGGACTGTTAAACCGCTTTGCGGTGGGAAAGTGAATGTTAAACCGCTTTGCGGTGGGAAAGTGAATGTTAAACCGCTTTACGGTGGAAATGTGCATGTTAATCTGGTTCCAAATAAGTAATTGCCCACTGTATTCTGATTGACTAGAAGTTACACCAAGTGAGCTCACGATGGAATGAAGTGAAAGTTTTGAAATGTCAAGTGAAAGTTTGAAAAGTTTGAAAGTTATGAAAGGTTAAAGTGAATGGGGATACATATTTCAAAGTTTAAAGCATTTCATGTCATAAGCATGCATTCATGCATAAAGTTTACTTACTGAGCTTTAGCTCACCCCAATCCCTCCCCAACATTTCAGGTGATGAAAGTTAGGTGATCCGAGGAGAGCACTTGGTGACAGACTCAGGCTATAACCGCTTCAAACCTTTTAAAATAAAGTTAAATTAGAATTTATTTCAATTTCTCATTATTCATTCTTTAATTCATGTATTATTGAGGTTAAATTACCTCTTATTTCATTTGCTAAAGTTTAATTACTTTGAATTATATTGTTGAGGAGTTTGGGATGTATTGTAATGGTTTGGAGGATGTTTGGGATTGAATGAGTTGCGATGTGTATTTTAAAAATGATTTTGATGTCCCTCTACAGGTTGGCTATGTCCAATTTACAGAGGAGACTCTGTCGAAATTTTTGTAAAATTTTATAATAGATAAATGAGAATTTTGATGTGTAAATGATTTAATTCCGCATATAATGTGAATGTCCCTCTACATGCATTTGTTTTTATAAGTTTTCAAAAATCAAATTTTCTTTGTTTCTTTAGTTTAATCTTTATTTTAGTTTTCAAAATAACTTTCTCAAATCAAAACAAATCTCTTGTTCCGGTTAAGGTAGTAATCTAAAATACAATTTGAAACAATCTCTATGGGATTGATACTTGGACTCACGTCCATTTTATTACTTGTGCGAACCATGCACTTGTGGAGCGTAACAAGTTTGTGGCGCCGTTGCCGGGGATTGTTACTTAAATTTATTTTTAGATTACTTTCACTAATTCGGACTTTTTACTTGCTTTAATTTTATTTTTACTTTTATTTTTTAATTTTTAGAATTTTTACTTCCTTGTTTTAGTTAGTTACTAGTTTCCTTTCTTTTAGTTGTGTATGCTACGTTCGAAAAAAGGGAATCTCTTCGAAGTTGACCTAAAAATAGAACGTACATTACACCATAGGTTAAAACAACTTAGGGATTAGATAAATCTAAAAACCAAAAAGAAAATCAAATGGCAAACAACAATTTGAGATTGCCCGTCGCTGAGCCAATTAATGGAGATGACAAGCTAGTCGGTGATTTCATGACACCTCAAGTGGTTCAAAATCAATCCAGCATAGTCTATCCACCATTTGGGTAGGAAAACTTCCAGTTGAAGACCAATGTCATCAATATGTTTCAAAATGGACACCAATTTCATGAGAGACCTGATGAAAACCCGCATACACATGTCTTTAAATTTTTAGATTCATGTCAACACTTTACATATCAAGGTGTGTCTGAAGATGCTATCAGACTCAGGTTATTCCCTTATACCCTCAGAGATAGGGCTATTGAGTGGTTGGATTCTCGCCCAGCTATGAGTATAACCACTTGGAACGACTTGGTCCAAAAGTTTTGCACCAAATTCATGCCTCCATCCAAGGTTGCCAAACTGAGATATGACATCACCATGTTTCAGTAACAAGATGCTTAATCCTTTGATGATGCGTGGAACAGATTTAAGGGTATGCTGAGGAAGTGTCCAAACCGTGGGATCAAACGAGGTGATCAAGTGAAGTGCTTCTATGAAGGACTACTTCCACATTTTAAAAACATGGTTGATTCCTCATCAAATGGTGGTTTAGGCACAAAGAGCATCGGGCGGGCATTGGAGTTTTTTGAGAGGATAGCAAATACAAATACCGTGTGGGGATCAGACGGGGTTGTTCCAAAGAAGGCATCAGGAGTCTATGAAGTGGATGCTTACACTGCCATATCAGCAAAAATAGACTCTTTGGCTGCGAAAGTTGAGGGCATAGCACTGGTGAGTCATTCATCAAAAAGTGCTAAAATGACTTGTGAAAAGTGTGGTGCAAACCACGCCACTACAGATTGCCCTATTCTGACTTGTCCATTGGAGCAAGTTGACTATGTACAAGGAGGTCAACGCCAGAATAATCCATACTCGAATACCTACAATCCAGGATGGCGCAATCATACTAACTTTTCTTGAAAAGATCACTCTAATGGACACATTGCACCTAATTTCAACACTGAAGAGAGAAAGCCTGCATTGGAAGAAATGCTTGGGAAGTTTGTGGAAAGGACATAACAGTTCATGTCTAGAACAGATCAGCTTATGAGAAAAACTGAAACCACAATTCAAAATCAATAGGCTTCAATCAAAAATCTGGAGACTCAAGTGGGACAGATAGCACAGTTGATCACAGCTAGAGCTCCAGGTACATTACCTGCAAATACTGAGGTAAACCCAAAGGAACAACTAATGGCTATAAATGTAGTGCAACATGAGAGAAATGCTATCACTACGCGTAGTGGTGTACAACTTCCTAAGATTCATGCTAAAAAGTCAGCTGGAGTTCCTGAAAAAGTTGTGGATAATGTTGAGAAGATGGCTGAAAGGGAAGATGACCATGAGGTGAAATCGACAATTAAGCTTCATGAGTCTCCTATTCCGTTTCCACAAAGGCTGAAGAAAACAAAAGAGGATAAGCAGTTCAAAAATTTTGTTGAGATGCTTAGAAAACTGCACATAAATATTCCTTTATTGGAAGCCGTCACACAGATCCCGAGTTACGCCAAGCTACTAAAAAAGATGATGTCTAGCAAGAAAAAGCTTGAAGAACTTGATGAGGTCACTTTGAATGAAGAATGTAGCGCAATCCTACAAAACAAGCTGTCACCTAAGCTCAAAGACCCAGGGAGCTTTTCAATACCTTGCATTATAGGTGATTTAAAATTCAACAAGGTCTTATGTGACCTAGGTGCAAGTATAAATCTGATGTCCCTGTCTTTATATAAGAAATTGGGACTGGGTGAACCAAAGGAAAGAAATATCAGATTGTAACTGGCTGATCGATCAATCTGTCACCCATATGGAGTTGTAGAGGATGTATTGGTGAAAGTTCACAAATTCATATTCCCAGCGGACTTTATCATCATAGATATGGAGGAAGATGAGAGTTTTCCTTTGATACTTGGTCGGCCATTCCTAGCCACTACACGAGCAGTAATTGATGTAGAAAAAGGAGATGTAGTGCTGCGGGCTGAAAATCAAGAGGTGACTTTCACAATGATGCAATTTGATGTCCATGAACCAAAACTAGAAAATTGCTCCAGGATAGATGTCGAGTTGGAATTGGCATACTGGGAGAGGTATGAAGCGCTTGTTGGGAGGCAACCCAACTCTTTCATACATTTTATTTAGTTATTCTACTTATTTGCTTTTGAGTTATTTATTTGCTTATTAGTTTTTTAGTTGCTAGACATTTCATTTAGGAGCATTAGGATGTTTAGAATGCATGCATTTAGTTGTGATGTGTTCTAAGTACTTCTAGTATTATAGGGTGATTGTTTTAGCATCTTTAGTTTTCATTGCATTATTATTTGTTTTGATGCTTTACATTGCATTATAGGATCATTAGCATGTTTAGAATTCACATTTTGACATGATAGTGGCATTGAAAATTTCATTGCACCTATTTTGCATGTTTAAGCATTTTTAGGATCTACTTGCTTTCTATTTGTTTTATTGTTAATCATCACAATCTTCCGCTTGATCAACTAGCTTAGGACATGTGCATATAGTTTAGAAGTTGGTTGCATGCATTTGGATGTGTTTAGGGGTCGAAAAGGGAGTCCAAAATCGAAAAATGAAAAAAAATTCAGGGCACTGCCTTTTATAACTGTTCAATACTGGATAGTTTCAGCATATTCATTTATATGTTGAATTCTCTCATTTTAACCACTCGCAAACCCGTTTTACCTCCCCCAAATCATCTCACATTGAGTCCCCAATTAGCCTCCATTGCTTGCACATCATTTTAACTCTATTTCATGTCTTGGATTGCATCAAAAACATTCAAGAGGTATGGATTTCTACACAATTTCACAAAATCATGTATAATCTTTTGTCCCTCATTCTTTTTGGTAAATTGTGAAATTGTGGATAGTTGATGATGGGCTTAGGAAAGAACTTGGAGACATTGAATTATGTTTAATAGGTACAAAATTTTGGTTTAATTCAAGTCTTCAACACTATGTGTTCCATTGATTTCTTCATGTGCATGCTAGGTGTTCGATTTAATGTCACAATGAATGTTTTTTTGAGTTTCTGCAAATCTTTTTGAATGATCACCTTCACTACATATTATACATCATTTGTGTATCGTCCAATCTATGTTTACACAGATTTAAAGCATGAAACTTAACTTGAACATCATTGCACTACATGGCACCTCATTGCAAGGCCATTGCAGGCACCACGACACCATTGCACCTGTCTTTAGCTTCACTGCACCTAATTTGTCACATCTTTTCATGACCCATATGAACTCCAAATTTGCTGATTTTTTATATGTTGTAGACCAAGTTATGTACTTTCATATGCCCGAGACATGTCTCGGGAAATTTTCACTTTTTCGAGGCGATGTCAAGGGTTGAAAGTCAGTGATCGACCATATTTCAAGATTTTCAAAATTTTTCTAAGTCCTAGTTTGGGTGTGTTGTGTTGATTTGTTTTAGATCCTATATGATATTCATGCTTCTAATGATAAATAACTCTTGTTTGCAAGAAAAATATCATCGTGGGACACTTGGAGCCAAACTTGGAAAAGTAAGAAAGGGGTCGATGATATGTTGCATAATTGTTGTTTTATTAGTGATTCTTCTTCTTAATTCAATGAATTTAAACGCTTAAATTTTGGATGTTAATCATATTTTATGTGTTGTGAATTAGGTGACGAATTGAGATCAAGTTGACTCAAATATCACAAATTAGGAAGAATAAATTTGGGATTTAAAAACACTCAATCAGAGGAGCACTTGAAATAAGGAGTGGGCATGCCTTATTGTTGTGGAAGTCAGCTGTATCAAATTATTAAGGGGCTTTACACAATCTTGTTGGATAAAATTAAAGGCCCAGTTATTGAACCTAGACTAATTTCTCGACGACACATGTTAGGTGAAAAGGGTTGACATATATATTTAAGGAAACAAGGCACCACAAAGGAAAATGCTGAGAAAGGAAGAAACAAAAAGGAAAGACAAAAAGACAAAGGGGGAGGCTGGACGTTGGAAAGGGAGGAAAAAGAGAAAAGAAAAAAAGAAAGGAAGAGAAAGAAGAAGAAAAAGAAAGAAGAGGAAAGAGGAGGCTGCAACACGTTTCGTCAATTTCTAGAGTTTGATATCATTTTTTATTATTATTTCTTTTAGTTTTTATTTTCCAAATGTTTATGGATAGCTAAATTTATTTTTTCAGTTCAAGGATATTCGAAGTTTTGATTCACCAAGAGTTGTGAGATTTAATTAAATTTAATTGTTCCTTTGATTGTTTTCTATTTATATATCTTTTGGTTTGCATCAAAGTTGTTGTTTTGATTTATTAATACAAAGTCCACGTTGTTTTAATTGTCAAAACGATACTTAGCCAATTAGGAATCTAAATCCGTAATTGTTTATGTTTTCTAATATAAGTGGCAAATAACATAGTTAATTATAAACTGATTTTTGACTCATGTTATGAAGATATATAATCTAGCTTAAATAAATCACGCGTGTGAATTTGTTGGTTAGAATTGGTCGTCTCTCTAGAAATTAATGCTATTGGTAAATTAAATCCTATGATCGTATCTAGGGTTGTTTATTGATTAGGGAAATAATCAACGAGCGTCTCTTGATTATCGATAAAGTAAGGAGAGATAGGTTGTTAGATCGTATCAATGACCATAACTAATTTAGAGAATGATTTAAGGATTTTATTCTTGCATCCATGATCAATTCCGTGAATCAATACTGAGATTATACCTTGGGCTGGATATTTGTTTAATTTGATATTTCTAAAAATTTTAATTTCGCACTCGTTTATTTACAAATTGATTTCACATTCAAAAACTCAAACCCCCCCCCTTATTTTTAATTCATTGCTTTTAATTTTTCCGAAGAATTAAATCTAACCAGTCCCTGTGGATTCGACCTTGCTCACCACTATTGCAATTTATTTTTATGAGAGCAAGAAAATATTATTATTTGTTGAATTCGACACCCATCAATTTTTTTGCAAATCCCCCCACACTTAGACAATGCTTGTCCTCAAGCATAATCTAGCATCAAGTTAATGGAATGTACTCTCATCAACATCCATTCTTCTATCTCTACAATTCAACACTAGGCTAGTCACTTCAACAATTTTTTTCAAAATCCACATGTGGTGGGATTTAACACCTCACAGTAGGCTCATACAATAAGCTCAAAATGTTTAGGGTGTAAAGTATATATGCACTCTCAGGTCAAAACATAGAAGATTCTTACCATAGGCTTGCTAATATATCACATTGGAACCACCAATAGTTTTGAATACAAAGTATGGGTCTTAACACCGGTTGTAATGGGGGCTGGGTAAGGTGGGATAAAAAGGATACATTTTTGGCGATTTTCATTGAAGGAATTATATGAAATTCTTCATAAGAACTCACTTAAAATTCATGTACTTCAATCATATCACTCCATACCCCAGTATAGTTTATATCCTTTCACCTCTCGTGAGTATCCCCTCAACAACTATCAATGAACTACAACATGGGTGTTAATTTCAATCAACTTGAAGGCATGAAATTTAGACCAAGCAATTCAAACCACTCATAAGCACATGTAATGGGAGTTAACACCCTCACAAGGTATTTCTCTCTTCGCACAAAGTGTATAAGGGTGAGAATTTTCACTCAACTCAGTGCATGGAGAATTCATTTCCATAGACTGCTCGGATGTCACGACCGGAGCTAGCAATAACACAAGTGCAAAGTAAAGGTCTTTACTTGATTGTAACGGGGCTTCGGGTCAGGTAGGATAAAAGGAAAATATCTAGGCTAAGTTGAAAGGAGAGTTCACAAGCTGGTTTGGTTCAAAACGATAATCTCTTCATCCACCTTTCAATGTGATTTTCCAAAATTTCCTAGCATCCAATCGATTCAGCCCTTGATTCTTATCATGCACGTGGGGGTTTATTCTCTTCTCAATTTTTTTTTTTTGAATCTTGATTTCTTTTTTGACCCCATCATCATTGAATAGCACAAAGTGAAAGCTCCCATTTTTCTGAAGCTAAGACTGTCTCATACTTCTTGATTAATACAAGCTTGTGAACTTCCTCTCTTGTGGGTTCAAGATAGAGGTTACATGAAAGAATGGGAATCCATGGCTTGTAACGTGGCTACAAAATTCCAAAGACAGGCTAAAGCTCAAAAGAGGCTTCTATTGGTATATGTATCATGGTAGGCTCTTTAAGAAGGCCGAATTGGGTTTCACCTAATGCCTTTACTATATTTTGCACTTGAGTCAAGAAACTACAACGGCATGCACAAGAGAGCACATCCAAGAACAAACAAACCATGCAGGACACACATCAAAGAATAAGAGCTTAATATAAAGATAAAAATAACTCATTGGCTCAAATGCTCACGAATTACGGTTTATATGAGTTGTTCCCATCCATTTATGAGATAAAAGGTCATTGCTTGGTCCGGTTTCAAACTCAGATTAATGCTAAAAAGTGTGGAATTAGGTTAATCGGGGTGGTGTTACAATACATCAACTTTGGTTTGACTCAATTAGGTACAGATTGCAACTCGATCCCTTTATCCCCCAAACACTTCTTTCACATCACAAGTCTTTGATTTTCAATGTTCATTATTCTCAACCAAAATAATTTGAAGTACAAGTGAATAAGCCCATATATTCCTTCAATGCAAGGTTCAAGAGAATGGAATATTGGCAAGGAATAGGAGTGCTCAGGGCTTGTATTGTGGTTGATTTTCAACGAAAAGGCTATGGCTCAAAAGTGGCTTTCTAGTATTTCAAGGTAGGCATTTTAAGAAAGCTAAATTTGGCTTCACCTAGGTGCCCTTACTTATTTAGTGCATTCAATTACCAAGAGGCATCTCAACATGCATAACAGAGCAAGTTCTAGAAGAAATCAGCTACACTTGACAATCACACAATCAAAGGAATAGAGCATATCGTAGTGTGTATATATATTAATGCTCAAGAGGCTCAAAAGCTCACAAAATAGGGTTAATGCGCATTAAATCCCACACACCCTTCATTCAATCCACCATCAAGAGCAATAAATCCAGTGCAATAAACAAAAACTCAACTACTCATTCCATTCCCCACTATGCCTCAATTCATCTCAATAATGCACAATAATTCAGATCATAAAGGACAAGTATCCGTATAATGACAAATTGGGGATGAGAATTTTCAAAAATTTCTTTGAAAAATAGGGCAAACATGGAATATAATAGAAATTGAGGTGCAAATAAAATGAATCATATTTCACAAACCAAGCAAAGCACATTCAAAACCTTCCCCCACACTTAACCCATACATTGTCCTCAATGTAAAAAGTAAAAACTATAAATAAAAAGAATAAAGGACTCCCTTGAAATCTGCATGATTCTCTTTTGCGTGCAGGTGATTGAATATCATCCAGAGTTGTTCGGGTTTCATCACTGCGAGACTGTTGTGCAGATTATCTTGTGCTTCCACGACTGATTTGAGACCATATTTCTTTGCCCATGATGCAAAACCGATGGCGGTTGATGCTTGAATTCGTGTGAGTGGAAGAAAAAGAAAGAGAATTGGAGTTGATGGGAAAAAGGGTAGGCGAGTTTGTTTCTGGGGTTGGGCGGTTGAGATTGGGAAGGAGAGAGAGTCGTAAGGGTTGTGTCTGATTTTCGAATTTTTTTTTTTTTTTGTAATTCAAGATGCACTTTGGTTAAGGCGTGGGCACGCCTTATTCCAATATTCTTTCAATCCATTGTATTCTTCATAGAGTGTGTTCACGTCCTAATGAAGATTCATATCTGCCAAAAAAAATCAAAATAAGGTCAATTTCACTTCAAAAAAAAAAAATTATGGATATCATGAAACAAATAATAGTAAATATGTGAAAACAAAAATAAAAACAAAAATGAAAATAAAAATAAATTTTATTGCTAAAATTAAAGAAAAACTCGGGTTGCCTCCCGGAAGCGCTTATTTTAAAGTCATTAGCTCGACTCTCCTCGTAAGCACTTCATGGCACTCTAAATATAGCTTTTGATGCCTTGCACATTTTGCTTATTTTGACTTTTCTCCACTCTTCATTTTTTCGAAACACTTGTACTTTACCACTTCCAATGTCATGGGGCTTGCCTATTCCATCCAATTCAAACTCAACAACGTAGACGTGCACCTCTTCAAATGGCTTAATCACAAAATCAATTATTGGACAACCAGTGAAGTTGAGGAAATTTGATTTGATCTCTTCCTCATTAATTTTCACTTCCCCATGTGATTCTTGTGTGATTAAATTTTCTTTCTCTTCAAGCTCATCTCCATCAGTTGATGTCTCCCCGGATTGAATGACCAATCCAAAATTTGAATCCATGGACAACGGCAAGTTTTTCATGTTCATTCCCAAGTGGATTAACAATGGTTTCTGAAGGCAACTTGCCTTGAGATTCCAATCTGCTCA
This sequence comes from Ligustrum vulgare, assembly GCA_963555705.1. Classification (NCBI taxonomy): domain Eukaryota; kingdom Viridiplantae; phylum Streptophyta; class Magnoliopsida; order Lamiales; family Oleaceae; genus Ligustrum; species Ligustrum vulgare. The sequence continues at coordinate 78,413,330 of OY743169.1, read as the reverse complement.
CAGTTGATGCCAATTGACTCACTTGATTCTCCAAGTTCTTAATCCCCGCCCTTGTCTCCTGTTGAAATTGTTGTGTATTAATTGCAAGTGATTTAACAATTTCTTCTAGAGACATACTTGAACTTGAAGTAAATTGTTGTGGTTGAGGAGTAGGCTGTCTAGGATGAAATTGCTGGAACTGTTGGAATTGTGATCTTGTTTGATAACTGAAGTTCGGATGATCCCTCCATCCTGGGTTGTAACGGTTTGAATAGGGATCATACTTTGTTTGAGGTGGCCCTCGAAATCTTCCAACTGCATTAGCCTGCTCAAATGAATCTTCTTGAAGAGTAGGACATGTGTCAGTTGGATGACTGGTGGCAGCACAAATTCCACATTCTTTAACCTGTTGCATATTTCGTACAGCCATTTGTTGAACAAGAGAGGTTAGATTCGCTATTTGATTTTCAAGAGATGATACATTTACCTCATTCACCCTTTTCACTGGGGTGTCTTGTCTGAATCCAAATTGTTGAGTGTTAGCAGCCATGATGGGGATCAAATAACTGGATGAGGAATCAATTGAGTATAAAATGAATAAAAATAAAAATAAGAATGAAAAATTAAATCTATTTGACACCAGTCCCCGGCAACGGTGCCAAAAATTTGATGGGTGTGGAATCCAACAAATAATAATATTTTCTTGCTCTCATAAAAATAAATTGCAATAGTGGTGAGCAAGGTCGAATCCACAGGGATTGGTTAGATTTAATTCTTCGAAAAAATTAAAAGCAATGAATTAAAAATAAGGGGGGGGGGGGGTTTTGAGTTTTTGAATGTGAAATCAATTTGTAAATAAACGAGTGCGAAATTAAAATTTTTAGAAATATCAAATTAAAAATATCCAGCCCAAGGTATAATCTCAGTATTGATTCACGGAATTGATCATGGATGCAAGAATAAAATCCTTAAATTATTCTCTAAATTGGTTATGGTCATTGATATGATCTAACAACCTATCTCTCCTTACTTTATCGATAATCAAGAGACGCTCGTTGATTATTTCCCTAATCAATAAACAACCCTAGATACGATCATATGATTTAATTTACCAATAGCATTAATTTCTAGAGAGACGACCAATTCTAACCAACAAATTCACACGCGTGATTTATTTAAGCTAGGTTATATATCTTCATAACATGAGTCAAAAATCAGTTTATAATTAACTATGTTATTTGCCACTTGTATTAGAAAACATAAACAATTACGGATTTAGATTCCTAATTGGCTAAGTATCGTTTTGACAATTAAAACAACGTGCACTTTGTATTAATAAATCAAAACAACAACTTTGATGCAAACCAAAAGATATATAAATAGAAAACAATCAAAGGAACAATTAAATTTAATTAAATCTCACAACTCTTGGTGAATCAAAACTTCGAATATCCTTGAACTGGAAAAATAAATTTAGCTATCTATAAACATTTGGAAAATAAAAACTAAAAGAAATAATAATAAAAAATGATATCAAACTCTAGAAATTGATGAAACGTGTTGCAGCCTCCTCTTTCCTCTTCTTTCTTTTTCTTCTTCTTTCTCTTCCTTTCTTTTTTTCTTTTCTCTTTTTCCTCCCTTTCCAACATCCAGCCTCCCCCTTTGTCTTTTTGTCTTTCCTTTTTGTTTCTTCCTTTCTCAGCATTTTCCTTCTTTCCTTACTTTTACCTTTTCCAATTATAATTCATTTTTCCTTTGTGGTGCCTTGTTTCCTTAAAAATATATGTCAACCCTTTTCACCTAACATGTGTCGTCGAGAAATTAGTCTAGGCTGGGCCTTTAATTTTATCCAACAAGATTGTGTAAAGCCCCTTAATAATTTGATACAACTGACTTCCACAACAATAAGGCGTGCCCACGCCTTATTTCAAGTGCTCCTCTGATTGAGTGCTTTTAAATCCCAAATTTCTTCTTCCTAATTTGTGATATTTGAGTCAATTTGATCTCAATTCCTCACCTAATTCACAACACATAAAATATGATTAACATCCAAAATTTAAGCGTTTAAATTCATTGAATTAAGAAGAAGAATCACTAATAAAATAGCAATTATGCACCCTATCAGTCGAATCATCCAAGCTACATGAAGATCAAAAATTCAAAATTGGGAACACCAACTCTCCAAACCTGGGAAGTACATCACACCCTCTTTATTATTTTGGGCTTTTATTTAATTATTTGCTTTGAATACATTGAGGACAATGAATAGTTCTAGTTTGGGGGTGGGCTCATTCATTTGCTTCATGTACAGATTCATTCAAATTTGGGGTTTTAAAAAAAAATTGAAAAATTGGAAAACTCATAAAAAGTGGAAAAATTTGAAAAATTTTGTTGATATATTTATTGCTTATGATACGATGTGAATTGACTTTCGTGCTTGAGTTAGAAAATTGGGCAACATGCGAACTAAATTTTTCTTAATATTCATCCATGTGAGACTTTAATTAAATTTGAGCACATAGTCACTTTCGAATAAAAACTTGTGTAGGGAGATGCTTGATATTTGTGGGGTAAACTTGTGCACTTTGAACATAGAATTGATTGAAAAATCCCAAACCTAAGGAATTTAGATCCCGACCTGAAATGTAGAACCAAACTGCTCAAGAAACAGTTTGGGGGTGGGAAGGTTAGTATGAGTATGCATTGATGGATTGAGAATTTGAACATTTATAATTTTACATCTTTAGTGTAAGGGGTTTTGATCAACAAGTATAAACCATAATAACCAGCATAAAAATAGAAAAATGTTGAAGGTCTTATTCTACTCTTCAAATACCTTTTTGACTCGAGAAAGTAAGTGTGAGTGATTCTCTGATCTGGTACCCTATACTCAACTGAGTTGGGAGCTTCCGACCTAAAGCTCGCTACAGGGGTCAACTAAAAAGCAAGTACGGAGAGTGGACTTACACATAAGACGTTAAAACATCTTTAAATTTTCTGTTTAAGCCTTTATGACTTGGGTAATTAAGTCTGAGGGGTTCTCTGAACCTGGTACCCTAAGCTCAATTCAGTTGGGAGCTGCCGACCTAAAGCTCACTACAGGGGTCATATAGAAAGCAAGTATGAAAAGTATTGCACAAAGATGGTAAAAGACAAGGACATTAAAAGAAAAAGTCGTCCATATGAAAGAAAAATGAAATAAAATGGTATAAGCTTTGTTGGTTGAAATTCCTAACATTTTGTTAATTATTCTTGGTCTGTCGTGCATACTTGTCTAGTCCAAACTGCCTTGTGTGGAAAAATGCAATTTATACATGTTTAGAAACCACGTCAATAGGAATGACCTAGGGATATGAGAGAAAAACAGTAAGGTTGTGATCATCCATGATAGGGTAAGGAAAATCAAAAGAAAATCATTGTTGACCACATGGGATTCGGGCTTACTCTTACATAAAAAGTCACACATTGTCAAGTTTATTTATGCGGTTGATTTTGGCTATTCACACACACACAATGAGGTTGAGCATCAGATGAATGAAAATATTTTATACAGTTCATATTTCTTTTTGAAAAGTGATTGGTCAATTTGGATTGTTGATGAGCATGGTAAATAAGTTAACTAAAACAAAAACAATTGTCTATTTTAATTGCATTGTTACTTTTATAGTTTAATTTTATTTTTGTTCGAGGACGAACAATAATTCTAGTTTGGGGGTGTTCATAAGTGTATTTTATACACTTATTTCTATCCTAAAATTAGGATTTTATTCATTTGTTCAAGAATATTTGCTATTTATTTTGTTATTATTTGTTTTATTTCAGAAAATACCCCAAAGTCGAGAAAACAATGAAATTGAAGCTAAAATCAAGAAAGTTAATGATAAAAGTGCTAAAGTGTGAAAAGTAAGAATAGTTGCAGTTAATCAAATGGCTAATTAGAAGAAAATTGAAGAAGAAATCAATTTTGGAAGAAATCAGAAATTTAGGGACTCAATTGCAACAATCAGAAGATGGAGGACCAGCTGTGCAATAAAAGGATGAGGACCAAATTGCTGAAATTTAAAGAAGAAAATTGTTGCTGTCGGTATAACCCGCGGCCGCACGGTTGAAAAAAGCGTGCGGTCGCACGGCTAGAAAAAATGGCGACTGAAGGTTGGCTTTTCGAGGCTGTGACCGCAAAAATTCCTACCATGCGGTCGCAAGGTTGTCCCGACTGGGCCGCAGCTGGGCTTTTTGCGCGGATTTTAGCCAAATTCTCATATTTCTGACCTGGACTTCATGAACATCTATAAATAAGAGACTTGGGGCATGAAATTAGGGGTTCCAAACTTGTCAAATGTGATCCCAAAGGGCTGTCAAACTTTCAAGGAACCAACTGGCACATGATTGAAGATTCTTCTACAACATGGTGAGAAGGGTGATGAACTCCAATTATCATAGTTTTAATTTATCTTTTATCATGTTTTTAGGCTAGAAATCTTGTGTTAGAATTTTGATGAAGTTTTAACTATTTGATTCCATGTTTTTACCAATTATTTAATATATGCAGTTTATGGGTTTGATGCAATTAAATAAGTGTCTTTATTATCATGCAATTGTTTGGCCAGCTTTTGTGTGATTGTCTTCATGATTTTCTATGTTCGAAAGAGTAGGATTTCATTAGAAGCTTCCTTTAATTGAAGTCAGATATTTGATATGTAAAAATCCTATTCGAAAGCATGTTGCACTGACCTATTTACATTCAACGAATTTGCACCTCTCTATGGATGGTCCTCGATCTCAATAAAGTCAATATGATACGAATCGAAGCGTGGAATAAACGCCGAAAAGTTCCGAACCAGGTTTGTTGCGGACGGAGGAATCTTGACCCGACAATCACGACGCGAAATCGACGATGCGGATTGAAGAACCAAGATTTGCGAAACATCACAAGGATTTGTCCAGTTCTCCTTGATAAGTTTTTGATTTGACCGCCACAAATACTCTCGCCAATATTTGATAAATTCGGGATGAACGTCACAAGAAATAATCTTGATAAGTTCGAAGGGAAATATAGGAATCCACGTATAAATTTATTGAATCCTCAATAAAACTATTTATTAAACCAAAATTGTTTTTACAATGAATGGAAAAGCATATAAATAAGTAAAATTGCCTTAAGAATTAGGGTTGCCGCTCTCAAAATAGAGTTCTAATTAACCTAAAACTGAAAATAATAATAAAAAATGCATAAAAATGCTCTGAATTCAACTGCGCGATCGCGTGTTTTTAACACGCACGATTGCGTTGTTAACCTTGAAACTCTCGGGTTGTTTTTTGAAGCAATGGCGCGATCATGCCCTGGTTGTGCCGAGCAATCGCATGGTTCAACTATGGTTAGTTCTTCGCCCCTTTTGAAACAACTTGATCTTGTTTGATTATTGAGTCGGGCCCAAAACAAGACTTGCTCAATTTCCCAAGTAAATTGTTGTTGCATTGCCCGTATCTTGATTTCTCCTTTGAGCTCATTTCCTAGATCACATCATCCCCCCTCTCCTGACAAGGATTCTACCTCGAATCAATTTTTGTCCTGCTTGTCAAACATTTCCTCCTCTTGGGGCCTTGATGTAAACTTGCTCCACCTGGATCGAATGGAAAATTATTTTTCCCTACCATAGGATCAACCAACAGTATTTGGCAACTGGGGTTACATGAATGGCTTGAAGTAGAAACACCTTTATATGTAGGCGGCGTGACCAATTTTTCCAAATGCCTTTAACCTACAAATTTTTTTTAAATAAAATAGGGTGGGGAATGTTAATTTCAAATGGTACAAGATATGGATCCTTGTACTCATGGCTCATTATCTCCAACAATTCATTTTTCCCCACAACGAGACCCTTCTCTTCTCCTTCCCCAATCTTTTCAACTTTTTGCTCAACCACCTCTTTCTCTTTTTCTTCACACCCAACCACCTCTTCTAACTCCACATTTCTAACAACAATTTTATGCAATTCCTCCCCACAAACCAAATGTGGATCTTCAATTTTAAAATTCAAAACTTGTACTTCTACCCCCACTTCTAATTTATGCTTCCCATCAGCAACAATTGTATTTTCAATAATTCCCTCGCTATCAAACTCTACATTTTCCTCATCAAATTTTGGAGTTTGATCATCTGTTTTTAATTTCAACTCCCCCTCCTTCTCAATATCCTTATCCCCACTATGCTTCCTATTACACCACCTTTCACTCCCCTTCCTTACCCTTCGTGAATCTTCTAGTGCGTCCTCTAACGTCAACCCATATAGTGCGCATGTTTTTTCTTTTTTTAGGAATTTGTATATGTGCATATTCTTATTATAAACAGCATCCCTCCTACGTCTCCATGGTTACCCCAATAAAATATGATAAGATTTTAGTGGGACTACATCACATCATACATCCTCACTATACCTTCTATGGACGATAGGCACTAGAATTTGTTTGGTTACTTTGAGCTTCTCAAACTCCCTCATCCACGCCATCCTATGAGGTTTATAGTGTGGTACTACGGGTAATCCTAATTTTTCAACCACGGTGCTATTAACAAAATTAGTAAAACACTCTCCATCAATTGCCACACTACACCCCTTATGATCCACATAAAATCTAGTTTTGAACAAAGAGCTCGGATCATAATCTATTCCTTATGTGACATTAAAAAAATTCAAGAACGAAGAGGAGTTAGACATCAAATAGCAAGAATGACTTTTATTGACTTGGGAGGAAATGAATACCAAGAATTTTAAAGAAACTCAAGAAAGTGGTTCTTGAATTTTGGAATGACCCCCTTTATTATTATTATTATTATTATTATTATTATTATTATTATTATTATTATTATTTGAATAATGGATGAATTCTCGGATTAAATAAATAAAATAAAAAAATAATTTTTTTTAATAAATTCGAAAATTCGACACAATCGCAACAAAACAAACGAGACTTAATTTGGACGAAAAACGAATAAGATAAACGCTTTTGAATTTTGTTGAATTTTTTATATGGATCAAAACTGGAAAAATTTATTGGCACGAAGAACAAGAAAGCTCAAGAAATAAAAAGACTTAATAACAAGATATGGATGATTTTGTGTAGACTCTATGATAAAAACATAAAATCAAACGGGGATAGAATAAACATGAATTCAAAGTCTAGCTCTGATACCAAATGATACGAATCGAAGGGCGGAATAAATGCCGGAAATTTCCGAACCCAGGTTTGTTGCGGACGGAGGAATCTTAACCCGACAATCATGACGCGGAATCGACGATGCGGATTGAAGAACCAAGATTTGCGAAACGCCACAAGGATTTTTCCAGTTCTCCTAGATAAGTTTCTGATTTGAACGCCACAAATACTCTCAGGAATATTTGATAAGTTCGGGATGAACGCCACAAGAAATAATCTTGATAAGTTCGAAGGGGAATATAGGAATCCACTTATAAATTTATTGAATCCTCAATAAAACTGTATATTAAACCAAAACAGTTTTTACAATGAATGGAAAAGCATATAAATAAGTATAATTAACCTAAAACTGAAAATAATAATAAAAAATGCGTAAAACTGCTCTGAATTCAACTGCACGATTGTGTGGCTTTAACACGTACGATCACGTCGTTAACCTTGAAACTATCGGGTTGTTTTTCGAAGCAATGGCGCGATCGCGCTCCGATTCTGCCGAGCAATCGCATGGTTCAACTCCGGCTAGTTCTTCGCCCCTTTTGAAACAACTTGATCATGTTTGATTCTCGACTCGTGCCCAATACGAAACTTAATCAATTTTCCATGTACATTGTTGTTGCATTACCTGTATCTTGATTTCTCCTTTGAGCTCCTTTGCCGGATCACATCACAATATTTGGCCTCTCATCTCATTCCCAATCCATTTCATTACATAGTCTTTCACTGTTCCTGAGTCCCCTTCACCTCCATTATCTTGGTTCCACCACCAGTCTTTACTCGAAACACTTTTCTTCTTCTTCCTCTTCCTCTTCCACCCACTCTTTCCCCCCACTCTCAACACTAAACCTATCGAAATTCCCCTCTAAGATACTCTTCTTCTCAAACCCCTCAGATGGAGATGCCATCTCTGCCACTGTTCTTGGCGACACCACGAGAGCTGCTTTTGCACTGCGGGACAAATCTACCCCCACCACAACCTCTGGTGAGGCCTCAACCCTGATAATTACACTCTCTGGTGACCCTTCCACACCCCCAAGATTATGAACATTATTAAATTCCTTGAACCCGCTCATGGAAATCGCACTCCTTGTCTCCTCCAAAACAGATCCATTATACTCCGCTCCACTCCCATGATACCTCACCTTCAATGTTCTTCTCCATCTTCGACCTTGCCAACCTGAAATCGCCAATTTTTGCAATAAAGTTCCCATCCATCAAAATATTGCTAGATTTAATAACCCCGTGAATAATAGGCGGATCATAGTAATGACTAATGTCACAAATACCATAAATATATGACAAACTTTAATTCGTTTAAAGAATAATTGGGCACGAAAGAAAATAAATTTCTAGAATTGTTTGTGTTATGTGCCTAAATGGAAATAAATATCAATAAATTTAAGACCCAAATAATTATATAAAAAAAATATTTAAATCTACACTTCCTCTCAAGCCCTTTAGATATATGCAAAGCAATCAAAAACACTTGTCCCAATTCTTTAGCTCTTTTCATTTTCGATGAAAGAGACAGTCTTGTAAGCTATCGTTTTCCATAAGCTCATAAGCTAAAAGCATTCAACGTTTACCAAGATTTGAGGAAAATCCCATTATGGAAACGATGTATTTATAGTCAATTTTCGAGGAAAGGAGCAACTCATTCTGGAATTCGCGCTCACCCTACAAAGACCTATAATCCATGAGCTTCTCAGCAACATGAAAAGCACAGTTATTGATGATGGGGTTTGATTTAAGTGTAGCGCGGTAGATAGACCCAAACCCCCCCCCCCCGGGTCCGAGGCTGAGGGAAGAAGATAAATTGTTGGAGGCGCGACGGAGAAGAGAGTAAGAAAACCAGTGAGGGAAAGAGACGTGGAAGAAAAATCATTCACTGTTGGCCTCTGTTGTGGCTTCACAATTTCATTTATTCAAAGTTAAACTATTCCCTAATTTTAAAATTCACTCTTAAATAACTTCTAAAAATTATATAAATTGTCAAAAAATTCAAATTCAAATTTAAATCTATATAAAATCAGAATTTGTTCACAATTGATTCAATTGAAATTGAAGATTCCAGAATCTCGATTCTTTTTAATAATATATAGATATAGATGTAGATGTAGATGTAAATGTAGATATATTAATATTTTATTGAATATTTTCATCCAGTTCTTCGAAATATATATTAGAAATTTTTTTAAAATGCCAACTGATAGTGTTCGAAAAAGCATAAAGCGTGACGAAGCGGCAATACCGAGCTTCAAGCTTAAGCTTGAAAAAGCCTAGCAATGTGTGAACGAAGTGTGAAGCGTGACGAAGCGAGAAGGTCAAGTTTCAAGCTTAAGAGCACGTAAGCGTAAGCGAGATTTTAATACATGTGTAAGACTTTCATAAATACATATGTAAGACTTTCATAACATGGAATTTAAAAATTAAGAAACTTATGCTTTTAATACAAAAATCAAGTTTTTACTTAAAAACATGCAATTAAATATATTTTACTAATTAAATGGGTGATTAAATACAGTAAATCGCAATTATACAACTTATTGTTACAATTACAAATTATACTTTTTATAGGTCACAAATTTTGAGATTTCTCATTCACAAATTATAAAATTATTTGGTAGCGACTTAATTCTCTAGCACAAATTACAAGTTTATTGGTCACAACTTATTGCAAGTAACAAATAATCAAATTAATCGGTCACAATTTATTATTCAGACACAAATCACATTTATTTCTCGATCAAAATTACTGGTCATAAGACTCATAACTTATTAAAGGTAACGACTTATTTCTCGGTTACAATTCATAATTTTATATGTCACGAGTAATTTTTCTATCACAAACTATAAATTTGTTTTCTCACAACTTATTTTTTGGTCACAAATGAAAAATTAAGATATCAATTATACAATCTATGGTCACAGTCACAAATCATACATTTTATAAGTCACAAACTTTGAAAATTCTTGGCCAATTATAAAATATTTGGTCGCAACTTAATTCCTGGTCACAAATTACAGATTTATGGGTCACAACTTTTTGTCGATCATAAATAATCAAATTAATTGGTCACAATTTATTATTAAGTCACAATTAATTTTTCATTCATAAATTAAAAATTAAGCTTTCAATTCAGTGGTGGGGATTTGACGAGATTCGGCTTTTTGTTCAATTTCTCGTGAAGTCAAATTCTCATCAATACGGGTCTGAACCGAAAATTGCGGTGAATCGAACCAAATGGTGCGGGAAGAAAAAGAATTGATTAACCCATCCCACATGACCAAAGCCTAATCCAAATCCATTAACCCTGGGTCTATAGTCATATAAATATCTAATTCATTCATCTTCACTCCCTCACTCACTCTTCATTTCAGCAGATGGCAATTCTCCACATGCACCATACACACACCAGCCGAAATCAAGTTTTTCTTTTATCAAATAGGAATCAACAGTGATATATGTTGCAAAAAATATTTGTGGCGAGGAAGAATGAAGTATAAAGGTGTAAAAACAAAATATCTGTTGTTCTCAGGTGTTAAGATTGAGAAACCAAAAGAGACACTCACCGAAAGTGAGAAATTTTTTGGAATTGTATATTCAATGATTCACTAATTCTAAACCATGGCATATATGTTTGGAATAGATTCCATTTTGATTTTGAGAGAGTTTAAAAGCACTATCTCTTCAACCAGACTTAGACGTTATTGGTATGGGCAAAAAATGGGTGGTTCGGTTATGGTTTTCGATGAACAGACCCAAAACCAAACGTTACCATCACTAGATGCACAGACATATTCCATTGTAAAGATATGATGTACTAACATAGAATAATGATTAAAAAAATCAATAAAAGTAACAACAGGTGTCAACAAAAACAACAATAATAATAATAAACGTATAAAAATCAATCAGTTGTGTTTTGTGCAAAAAATTATGAGCGTTGATAAAGAGTAAGAACAACCCCCTAAACATTATAATTCAGATTTCCAATCAGAGGTTGAGACTCAATTTTCGTATTGTAAACATTCGAACATGGAAATTACTATTTCTCGAAAAATTGTAGCCCTTTGAGTTAAAATTTCTGTTGACCGCAAAATCCGGCTGGACCTTGGACCAACACGTCTCAGCTCCTCCCTCTTGAACACGTGGATCTCCTACGCACTGTGACAAACAATCAGTTTGCAAAGGGGGCCGAGGTGGCTCCCGTTTGCACTCCGATGCCTAAGTCAGTGCCCATGTCAAGAAAATATAATTTGAGTGCGGGAAATATAAGTGCGTAAAAGAGAGAAAAGGGAGTGAGAGTAAATATTTAGTTAAGAGAGTAAAAATGCTAACCTTTTCCTTGGAGGCAAGTGTGCTCTATTTATAGAAGCTGTATTTATCTTAGATTGTGACATGTGTTATGTTTTACACATGGTACGATCATAACCCTTCATGAGGTAAACCATTTCTTTGGTTATAATCATTACTACATGTCATAGGGTTAAAGCAACCATGAAATCACTTTAAAGATGTTGTCACATCAAGATGTCTTGTCACCTTTTCAGGGTACTCCCCTCGGCTTAGGAGTACCTCGGCATAAGGGTACCTCGGCACAGCATCACCCCGGCATAGGTTACCTCGGTACAGCATCACCCCGGCTTAGGTTACCTCAACATAGCATCACCTCGGCATAGGGTCACCTCGGCATATAAGAATCCAGCAAATTTGGTATTCGCAGTTTTGGCCTATAGGTCATGATTAGGTAACTGGATGTTTTCTGGCTCCCCTGGTGGTACCATATAGATGATGTCTCATGTTCAATTAGTCATGGTCGTAACACTAGTCCCTCAAGTCTGGTTGGTTCATTTATGTGCGAACCGGACTTGCAAATATAAGGGATCGAAGATGATGGAGTGTGTGTATACTCTAAGAAATAACCAAAACACAAAATATCTAAAAAATCCTTCTTGCAAGACATAACCAGAATGGAAAAAAAATAGAATATATTTTACATGGTAAAGCATCACCGATGAGGAATAATATAGGCGCTTGGGCCCACACTTTAATATAGTTTGGACACTTGGGTCCTTATTTGAACACTTGACAACCCTTTCAAGTAGGCTTTTCTTGGTTATATTAAGAGAGTATTGGGCTGTGTTATTCAAATTTTGAAATTGCATCTTTTATCCCAACAAAAAGAATACTCGAGTGTGCTTCGAACTTACGAAGACATATAAGCTCATAGTAATATCCCAAGCATGCCTCAAATAGGAGGGGAATTATAAGGTTGTCTTCAATAACATTGAAGATCTTACTCCTAGATGTGTGAGGGCTAATAGCCCGTCTGGATTGCAGAGAGAATACACTTAATTCAAGCGACTGGAGGGCTTACAAGCCTTTCTCGTTTCGATATGTGTATCTTTGGAGAATATGAAACAAAGTATGTATACATTGTGTCTCGTGTTGACATGCATGTATATGCTCTCTAGTCCCTTAAATTTGGATGTCCCAGGCATTCATGGATGGGGTTCGAATTTATAGCTTTCAGATATTTTTCCTAGAGTGAAATAGACCAATGAAAGAGTCCATTGTAAAAGGAGTTCGTTGAAGAAGTCCTTCTCTTGGAATGATTCCTTAGGAAGAGGGGTTCCTCATTTTGAGGGAGTCAATTAACGTAGTTCTTCTCTTGGAAGAAGTCCCTTGTAGGAGCCCTTCATTTGGAAGGGGTCCCTCACTTGGAGGAAGTTAATCGACGTAGTACTTCTCTTGGAAGAAGTCCCTTGTAGGAGTCCTTCTCTTGGAAGGGGTCCCTCACTTGGAGGAAGTTAATCGACGTAGTTCTTCTCTTGGAAGAAGTCCCTTGTAGGAGTCCTTCTCTTTGAAGGGGTCCCTCACTTGGAGGGAGTTAATGGAAGAGGTATTTCGGAAGGAGTTCATGGAAGATGTCCTTCAAGAGAGGTACTTCGGAAGAAGTCTATGGAAGATGACCTTAGGAGAGGTACTTCGGAAGGAGTCCATGGAAGAGGTGCTTCGGAAGAAGTCCATGGAAGACGTCCTTCGGAAGAGGTACTTCGGAAGGAGTCCATGGAAGAGGTCCTTCGGAAGAGGTGCTTCGGAAGGAGTCCATGGAAGAGGTCCTTTGAAAGAAGTCCATGGAAGAAGTCCTTCGGAAGAGGTGCTTCGGAAGAAGTCCATGGAAGACGTCCTTCGAGAGAGGTACTTCGGAAGAAGTCCATGAAAGACATCCTTCGGAAGAGGTGCTTCGGAAGAAGTCAATGGAAGACGTCCTTCGGAAGAGGTGCTTCGGAAAGGAGTCCATGGAAGAGGTCCTTCGGAAGAGGTGCTTCAGAAGGAGTCCATGGAAGAGGTCCTTCGGAAGAGGTGCTTTGGAAGAAGTCCATGGAAGACGTCCTTCGGAAGAGGTGCTTCGGAAAGGAGTCCATGGAAGAGGTTCTTCTAAGACGTCCTTCGGAAGAGGTGCTTCGGAAGGAGTCCATGGAAGAGGTCCTTCGGAAGAGGTGCTTCGGAAGGAGTCCATGGAAGAGGTCCTACGGAAGAGGTACTTCGGAAGGAGTCCATGGAAGAGGTCCTTCGGAAGAGGTGCTTCGGAAGGAGTCCATGAAAAAGGTGCTTCGGGAAGGAGTCCATGGAAGAGGTCATTCGGAAGGAGTCTACTTAGGCAATAAGAGGGAAGCCACTTCGGCCATGCCACTTAGGCAATATGAGGGGCTTCTTGAGTCATGCCACTTGGGGGCAATATGAAGGAAGCCACTTCGGCCATGCCACTTAGGCAATAGGAGGGGAGCCACTTCGGCCATGCCACTTAGGCAATAAAAGGGAAGCAATTCGGCCATGCCACTTAGGCAATATGAGGGAAGCCACTTCGGTCATGCCACTTAGGCAATAAGAGGGGAGCCACTTCGGTCATGCCACTTAGGCAATAAGAGGGGAGCCACTTCGGCCGTGCCACTTAGGCAATAAGAGGGGAGCTACTTCGACCATGCCACTTAGGCAATATGATGGAAGCCACTTCGGCCATGCCACTCAGGCAATAAGAGGGGAGCCACTTTGGCCATGCCCACTTAGGCAAAATGAGGGGGAGCCACTTCGGCCATGCCCTTAGGCAATATGAGGGAAGCACTTCGGCCATGCCACTTAGGCAATACAAGGGAAGCCACTTCGGCCATGCCCACTTAGGCAATATGAGGGGGAGCCACTTCGGTCATGCCACTTAGACAATAAGAGGGGAGCCACTTCGGCCATGCCCTTAGGCAATAGGACGGAAGCACTTCGGCCATGCCACTTAGGCAATACGAGGGAAGCCACTTCGGCCATGCCACTTAGGCAATAAGAGGGGAGCCACTTCGGCCATGCCACTTAGGCAATATGAGGGAAGCACTTCGGCCATGCCACTTATGCAATATGAGGGAAGCACTTCGGCCATGCCACTTAGGCAACATGAGGGAAGCCACTTCGGCCATGCCACTTAGGCAATAAGAGGGAAGCACTTCGGCCATGCCACTTAGGAAATATGAAGGAGAGTCCCTTTTTCGGGGAGACATTTCTTCAAGACATTTGTTACCAATCTTTTTCAAAAGGTTTCCTTCCTTTTTCAAGGGTTCTTTTTTTTTTTTTTTTGTAGTATCTCTCCTCTCTTTTTCAAGAGGTTCTTCACCTTTTTTAAGGTTTTTGTGGTTCTTCACTCTTTTCCAAGAGGTTATCAACCCTTTTTCAAGGTTTTATGTAGTATTTCTCCTCTCTTTTTCAAGAGGTTCTCCACCTTTTTTCAAGGTTTTTGTGGCTCTTCACTCTTTTTCAAGAAGTTATCAGCCCTTTTTCAAGGTTTCATGTAGTATTTCTATTCTCTTTTTCAAGAGGTTCTTCACCTTTTTTTCAAGGTTTTTGTGGTTCTTCACTCTTTTTCAAGAGGTTATCAGCCCTTTTTCAAGGTTTTATGTAGTATTTTTCCTCTCTTTTTCAAGAGTTTATTCACCTTTTTTTCAAGGTTTTTGTGGTTCTTCACTCTTTTTCAAGAGGTTATCAGCCCATTTTCAAGGTTTTATGTAGCTTTTACCACATGATTTCGTGGTTAGAAGTGTGGTTTCCCGCAGACGGTGCCAAAATGTTGATCGCAAAATGCGGCTGGACCTTGGACCAACACGTCTCAGCTTCTCCATCTTGAATACGTGGATCTCCTGCGCACTGTGACAAATAATCAGTTTGCAAAGGGTGCCGAGGTGGCTCCCATTTGCACTCTGATGCTTAAGTCAGTGCCCATGTCAAGCAAATATAATTTGAGTGCGGGAAATATAAGTGCGTAAAAGAGAGAAAAGGGAGTGAGAGTAAATATTTAGTTAAGAGAGTAAAAATGCTAACCTTTTCCTTGGAGGCAAGTGTGCTGTATTTATAGAAGGTGTAATTATCTTAGATTGTGATATGTGTTATGCTTTACATATGGTAAGATCCTAACCCTTCATGAGGTAAACCATTTCTTTGGTTATAATCATTACTATATGTCATAGGGTTAAAGCAACCATCAAATCACTTTAAAGATGTTGTCACATCAAGTTGTCTTGTCACCTTTTCAGGGTACTCCTCTCGGCTTAGGAGTGCCTCGGCATAAGGGTACCTCAGCACAGCATCACCCCGGCATAGGTTACCTCGGCACAGCATCACCCCGGCTTAGGTTACCTCAGCATAGCATCACCTCGGCATAGGGTCACCTCGGCATATAAGAATCCAGCAAATTTGGTATCCGCAGTTTTGGCCTATAGGTCATGATTAGGTGACTGGATTTTTTGTAGCTCCCTAGGTGGGCCCATATAGATGAGGTGTCATGTTCAATTAGTCATGGTCGTAACAATTTCAATCCACTTCGAATCATTGTAATCAGATATCAGGAGAGAAAGTTTTGATCGAAATACCAAGCAAAGGCATAACTGATGTGCTACGTCAAACATGCGTAACTTTAGTTTTGCTTCTACCGAGACACAATATTGCGGATTTTTAAGTTTTATTCCATTTTAGTTCAATTAGAAGTCTAATTTTTGGTGACCTTTTAATTTACACCCTTATTGGGGTTTATCTTGTTATATTCCTAATTAGATTGGGAAATAACTAATTGCACTTTCAATTAAATTATGTTATTTATTTAATTTTCTAATTAGAATAGGATTTTATTTATTTTTCCTATATATAGGCTTGTTCTTTGTATTATTCTATAGAACTTGGAGACAACTTTTGAGATATTATCGTGAGACTATATTGCTTTCAAAACTATTCTTTATTGAATAAAATCCGAACTTGCGAGTTTAATCTTGTGCGTTCAAACTTGGGTGAAATTTGATCAAGAGGTCAACATATCCCATTGATTGTTTTGGTTTCTTGGTTCAATAAATTATAATCAATCTCCAAATCGTGATTCTTTTTGCGTTCTTGGGCCATGTCAATCTTTTGTGGGTTGCGTGGCTACAATTGCTATATGGTTTGCATCGGTTGGCATCAAAGCTTAGACTCAAAAAATCAAGGTTATATCTTTTTATCCTAGTTTAATTCCTTGTGAGTTTTGATCCAAAAAAAATCCAGTCTTTATTGTTCTCGTTTTTCATCCAAATTAAATTCTGTTTGTTCTGCCATAATCGTATTCGAGTTTTCGAGTTAAATTTTTTTGTTATTGTTGTTGAGATCGTACCCGAAATGTGACGCATTGGGCCACCAGTAAGGTCCCAATAAGGGTCCACGAACTTTAGCCTATGATTAGAAGTTCAAGGCATCCCCCTGGGCCACTAGCCGAGGTGGAAAGGCACAGGAGCCCTTCCGGTCGAACAGGTTTGTGTCTAGCAGAGGTGCTTTATGGTTAGCCGAGGTGTTTACAGCAGCACCTCGGATGTAAGGATGGGACAGGGCGTGGAGTTTGTGATGTGACACTGCCTTTACCAAGATGTGACAGGCGCCCATCCCCTACGAAATGTAGCAATGATTACGGTCAAAAAGCATGGTTGTCACCTCCAAGAGCTAGGGTGAAGACAAGTGTAAAGTATGCCACGTGTCATGATTTGAAACAACGAGTTCCTCTATAAATATGGCACTCCTCCCGCCTGGTAAAGGGTTAGCATTTTTACTCTCTTAACTAAATATTTACTCTCACTCCCTTTTCTCTCTTTTACGCATTAATATTTCCCTCACTCAAATTATGCTTGCTTGACATGGCCGCTGACTTTGGCATCGGAGTGCAAACGGGAGCCACCTCGGCCCCCTTTGCAAACTGATCGTTTGTCACAGTGCGCAGGAGATCCACGTGTTCAAGAGGGAGGAGCTGAGACGTGTTGGTCCAAGGTCCAGCTGGATTTTATGGTCAAAAATTGTTATTATTTCAAAGATTCACATAAATTCCTTAATTCCAGCAAAGCAAAATAATAATACAAATTCTGAAAATTCAAAAACCACTTTCTTGAATTTTTTTAATTGGGTTCTTTCTTCCTTTGACTCTATGAGTATTATATAATCCTTATTTATCAAACTATTTCATTCCACTCCACCATGTCTAAATTCAGGGAAAAATCTCTATATAGAGGGGGTAATAATATAGACCACGTGTGGATGAATATAGAAAAGCAAGGTGAGACAATGGATAGGAGGGTTGATGAGGTAATGATTAGGAAGGATAGGCATGAAGCGAATATTGCTCACTTGCGCATGGAAAAATCTCAAACAGACCCTAGAGTTAGGAGGGAGAATAGACATGATTCTAATCCTAGGGTTGAAATTGGGGATGAGCAGGAAAAATTGAGAGATGATATTTCAGAAGTGAGAGACATATTTAATGAGATGATAGGGGTATGGGAACATCTAAATAAGGAGATGATTGCACATGATGAAAGAAAAAAATTAGCAAGGCTGATAAAGAAGGAGAGTAAAAATAAAGTTTTAGTTGAATTGCAAGAAGAGTCTCATGATAGCGATGTTGAGAAGAAGAAGGGTAAATTGAATAAAGAAGTAAAAAAATTCAAAATTTGAACATTGAAGTGGAAGATCAAAATGTGAGTAGTGATGAGGAGGTGCATGAACATGAGGGTATATTATTGAAGAAGAGGAGAAAGAGCAAGAAAATGCGAAATTAGAAGAGGTGGTTGAACAAAAAAATTTAGAAGTGGTGATTGAGCAAGAAAGTGAAAAAAATCATAGAGGTGAAGAGAAGAGCCTCGTGGTTCGAAAGGAGGAGGTGGAGATGACATGTCATGAGTACAAGGATCCCTATTTTATACTTGTTGAAGCTAACATTCCCTAACTTAATTTGCTTAAATCTTTCTTGTAGGTTGAATATATTGGAGGCTTGAACCACGCCACATATGGCCAAGGAAGTTCATATTTCAACCTATCCATGCAATCCGAGTATTGGACTACTATTGGTTGATCCTAATTAATGGAGGTAAGAATTTTCCATTTGATCTAGATGGTGTGCTGAAACAGCATGAACCAAGTTATGATTAGGGATGAATCATCCTGAAGAAGGAGAGAATTATGTGATCCAGAGCCTGAGTACAAGTCTTTAAGCAACAATGGATGAAAACACATTCTTGATGAATAAAGAGACAAGTTTCATGTCGGGCTCAAGTCAGAAAATCAAGTTGGAAATCAAAGAAGAATAAAATACCGGGAAATATTATAATTCAGATTTCAAGTCAGAGGTTGAGACTCAATTTTCATATTGCAAACATTCAAATTTGGAAATTACTATTTGTGGAAAAATTGTAGCCCTTTGAGTTAATTTTTCAAAGCTATTTGAATCATTTTAATCAGATATCAAGAGAGAAAGTTTTGACCGAAATACCAAGAGAAGGCATAACTAATGCACTGCGTCGAACGGGCGTAACTTTAGTTGTGCTTCTACCGAGACACAATATTGCGGATTTTTAAGTTTTATTCCATTTTACTCCAATTAGAAGTCTAATTTTGTTAATCTTTTAATTTCCACCCTTATTGGAGTTTATCTTGTTATATTCCTAATGAGATTAGGAAATAAATTATTGCACTTTCAATTAGATTAGGTTATTTATTTAGTTTTCTAATTAGAATAGTATTTTATTTATTTTGCCTATATATAAGCTTGTTCTTTGTATTATCCTACAAAACTTGGAGACAACTTTTGAGATATTATCTTGAGGCTATATTGCTTTCGAAACTATTCTTCATTGAATAAAATCTGAACTTGCGAGTTTAATCTTGTGCGTTCGAACTTGGGTGAGATTTATAATTCTTGTGATCAAGAGGTCAACATATCTCATTGATTGTAGTGGTTGCTTGGTTCAATAATTTTGAATCAATCTCTAAATCGTGATTCTTTTGACGTTTTTGGATCGTGTCAATCTTTTGAAGGTTGCGTGACTACAATTGCTACCTGATTTGGATCATGAAATAAATCAAATTTCATCGTAAAAAATTAATATATAAATAAAAGAAGTTTCAACAAAAAATCTTTATTTTTTAATCAAAATGTTGTGTTTCAACATCATTACAGCCTTCAAACTACCCAAAACCTCCCCAATCCACCTATTGATCTATAACTTGATTCAATATAATGTATTTATACAATTGGCAATGCAAAATCCTCACACAACTCACTATATTAAATGTTGAAGCAACCCAGAAATGAAATTTTGATATTAAAAAATTAACACATTAACATATTCTGGTAAAATAAAAAAAGCTTAACTATCAAGGTACATACACATGCACATTAATGATCCAAATATAATTTAATTAATTAAATTCTTCAAAGAATTGAAGGGAAAAAATGGGATATCATAATAAGAATGTACCCTCTTGAGAGAAAAAATAAATAAATTTAAAACTGGATGGAATTTTTGCTTCAGAAGTGAAAGTGAGTAAATTGAAGGGAAAAAAAGGGATATAAAAATAATATGATTTAATTTTTGCTTCTACTATAACTCCGAAGCCAATTACCATAACTGACGCAAGGAAAACTCATCAGTTTCATGTCACAATGGCCTGAGAATGAAAATGATCAATCAAATTCCATGTCATCAGAAGTACTTATGTTGCTTTTGTTGGAATTATATATGCCCATAGAGTATAATTCACGACATTCAAAATAAAATGTTTATTGATTGTATTAATATAAAGTTGCGTTTGTCCATGGGTCGATATGATATTACAAATTGAGTGTTTAAGTTGTTAAACACAGAAAGATTCAATTTGTGATTCGATCTAAAATTAACGTTCACGATCAGTAAATAAATATGGACAATTTATTTTGATAAGATCGTCTCAATTTTATTAAAGTCTATCTTTGACTTTGGTAATAAAATTGAGAGTACATTTGGAACGTATTGGACGGGACCACGTGAAATTAATTTGTGACATTGACCATACAAATTTAATTTCACTTGATTATCGTACGTGGGACCTTAATCCTAATCGGATAATGGACTTCGATTACTAACTTGAAGTTCTTTGAGGTATCAATGGGTGAGATCAAATTGTTGATCAATATCTCGGTACTTTGGGAATTAAAGTGAACTAACGAGGAACATATATTCGTATTATGGAATCCGTCGCCTTTTAGGTATGATCATAATCTCATTGGTTCTTCTAGTGGACAGTTGAATCTGAGCTCAGTAATTCGACAGTGACTGTTGAATTCTATGATGTGATGGGATCACATCGAACTGTAAGATAGAAGATGAGAGTTGAGAATTTATGAATATTCAGAGAAGGGCATTTTGGTCATTGTAACTTGCTCCGAATATTCGAGTTGATCGACGGGGGTAACATGTAAGAACGATAATTCAGAGGATATAATTATTGATTAATTGTTTCAGTAATTTCAATTTTACTAAGAGTGCAATCTCGTTCTTTTAGTCGAATAGAACGTGATTAATAAATTAATTTTGACTGATCAAGAGTTGATCGGGTCATAATTAATTTATTGGAGCTTAGTTTAATTGGGTCCAATCAGGTTCCCTCAGTGGCTTCACTATAATGGGTTTATACAAGCTTATTACCTGTATTGGGTTGTGCAGAAATGGGCCTGGGTTATGGTACTAGGCCTGGTAGGGTTTTTGGAGTGTAAAGAGGTTACAAATAGTCTCCCAAGACTATTTTTCTTAACCTAATTGGAAAAGTGGCGAGACACACACTAAAGTGTGAGTGTGTGTTTTCTCTTTACAAAGAAACCCTAATCCTATTTTAACCTAGGTCTTGATAAAGGTGACCACACACCTGCACAGCTACCATTGGAGAACACCGGGGAAAGCTTGAGGGTTTGAAGCTTTGGTGGAATCAGGAAATAGTTGATGAAGATTATTGTAAAGCACGCTACAAATGTAATCTTCTTAAAATCATTTTTGTATGCAAAATTATTTATTCCAAGTTAAATACATAGAACAGAAAATCCTGTAACGGGATGATCTATTACAAGAAATCAATTTTTGTGATTAGAGCAACTCGGGTTCCTAACAACTGGTATCAGAGCGTCAGGTTTTTTACTCTTTCATGTATTTAGGATTAAATAATTTTGTAATACATGTGTTAGATGAGCGGTGTTAGGTTTTATGTGATTTGATTGTTATTGGATGAACGATATTCATGTTTGAACAGATTTATGGCCATAGAATTTTTGTTATAAATTCTTGTATTTGTATTATCGAGTCTTGTAACAAAAGCGGTGGATTACGACTCCATGTTTTCCCTTTTGATTTTTTTTTTTTGCAATAGAATTAGGGTTAATGTTCTTTCTATTGTAATTGTAAAATTAGAGGACCAGATTATGCAGTTTACAGATTTTTGAAAAATCAGAGCACCAGATGTGCAGTTCCAAATTCAGAGGACCAGGTAATGCAATTTCAGATTGAGGGACCAATTCTGCAGCATCTGAATCAGGGACTGTTGTTGCAAAATTCGGATGACCAATGTTGCAATTTTGGACAAGGGACTTGACTTCACCATCTTCAACAAAAGGAGGACTTTGCTTGCAATTTCTGAAAGTGAGCCATGAACGGCATGCAAGCAGTGGACTGCACTCGTGAGTGCTGCTGCTGTGATCGGCGATGGATGGTGGCGGTTTTAGTGCTGTGAATCCTCCTTGTTCGCGACAGTGGTGACACTTGTGAGTGACGCTACACGCTGTCGGCAGCAGTTGGGTGCTGCCGCTACGATCTGTGGTTGATCGCGCTGCCTTTGGCGCTGTGACCCCACGTAGATCGCGGCGGCAGTGGCACCACAGGTGCCTCTGCGATGGAGCGCTGCTGGTTCCAAAAAATGGCAAAACCCATCATGCTGCTGCTGTTGCTATCGGGGACTCACGCCACCTTGATGGCGATGGCGATGGCGGCTGCGGTACATGGGGCTGCCATTGTGGTCACAACGGTTGTGACACTTTCTGGCGGTGACAACGGCGAGGTCTTCTCTTGGCGGTTGTGGTTTCTTCCGTCGATGGGTGAGATGGCAGCTGCAATATTGATTTCTTCATTAGGTTACATTATACATGCAGAGAAGGAGGTGACTCAAATTTGGGCCAGAATGGAAAATTATTCAGTTGGGCCACTACTCTTTCATTTGGGCCGGTTTTTGGTGTTTTTTTTTTTTGGACCAGATTTGAAATTGTAGTTTGGGCCAGATATAGATGGAATTAAATATGGCCCTGAAATTGTAAAATTGGTCTATTTTAATTAATTGCAATGTGGGCTAAATTGTTTAGCTGGGCCAATGCAATGTGGACTAAATTTTACAATGGGCTGGAATATTTAATTGGATCATTACATTTTGACATTTGGGTTGAAGACTAAAGCTTTGCAGATTTGGACTAGACACTTGCAAATGGAAATTGAAGAATTGGGCCGGCTTGTGGCTTAATTGAATCTTTAATTAATTTGTAATTTTGTGTCTAGGTTTGGGCCATAAATTGTGTTCTTGTTTATTTTATTATCGTCTTTTAATTTATGCTTTAATTAAATTGTGAATGAATGTCATAAATAACATGTCATGTAGATCGCATAAACACCGCTCTAGGTAATATACTGTCATGCATTGTTTTATATTTTATTTTCTTTTCTAAATGTTAGGTTAGAAAATAAATATATTTATTAATAATTAAATTGATTTTAAGAGTTAAAATTGATTGGTAATTATTAAATTAAAACCCAACAGTTCAAAATATTAAGTGAGTGAGGGTGCAAAATATTTTGAACCCACGGCCTCCCCTATTAGCCTATTAGTAAAAATTTGGGTATGCCTCGTGCTAATCTAATTAGTCTCCTTATAGGAGGGCTGCACTGTTTTGGTTACTAGATTATGCCCAATTAGGTGATGATTTTCTTTAAGTGTGAATTAATCATGATTACCCTATAAGTGACATAATTAATTTGGTACTTGAAATATTATTAATATAGGGGTTAGACACTTAAATCAATGACATCGTGGGGACTTCCTATAGAATATCCAAACGATGTCAATGATGGCCAAATTTTAACGACTATATGTGACGACCCGAATTCTCGACCATTCGAGTGCCACTAAAAGTGACTCATATCATATTATCGAGACTTAAATAGTAATGTAAAATTATTCAAAAGAATAAATTAGAATCCCATAATTTTATTTGTGAATAAAAATAGAACATAATTTTCTTACATAAAGTTCAACATAATTATCTCATCAATCTTAACCACTTTTGCCACTTCCATGTTGACCGCCTCGAACCTTCAATTATCTGAAAATGGTAAATATCGTGGAGTGAGATTTATAAAATCCCAGTAAGTATACCAAGCATAAATTTTCTTTTGAAAGCATATGGATCATTTTCATCATAACATAGGATAGGATCGAAATACTCATAAACATAGGGAGACACAAGAATTTTACCGAACTTAAATGGCAAGAATTCTTATGTGTAGCGCTACTAAACTCCGGTCCCCTTAGCATAATCATAAACATATCATATGGAACCCATAACAATCTTGTGAGATTGATTTCATAGCAATGATCCAAACATTTTCATAAAAACATAAGATATACTTACTTGTCATAAAAACATACTTACTTTTCATAAAAACATAAGGTGTATTTACCTTTCATAAAAACATACTTACTTTTCATAAAAACATAAGATATACTTACTTGTCATAAAAACATACTTACTTTTCATAAAAACATAAGGTGTATTTACCTTTCATAAAAACATACTTACTTTTCATAAAAACATAAGATATACTTACTTGTCATAAAAACATACTTACTTTTCATAAAAACATAAGGTGTATTTACCTTTCATAAAAACATACTTACTTTTCATAAAAACATAAGATATACTTACTTGTCATAAAAACATACTTACTTTTCACAAAAACATAAGATATACTTACTTGTCATAAAAACATACTTACTTTTCATAAAAACATAAGGTGTATTTACCTTTCATAAAAACATACTTACTTTTCATAAAAACATAAGATATACTTACTTGTCATAAAAACATACTTACTTTTCATAAAAACATAAGGTGTATTTACCTTTCATAAAAACATACTTACTTTTCATAAAAACATAAGATATACTTACTTGTCATAAAAACATACTTACTTTTCATAAAAACATAAGGTGTATTTACCTTTCATAAAAACATACTTACTTTTCATAAAAACATAAGATATACTTACCTTTTAAAAGATTAAAATGAAGTGTAGTAGTAAATGGACCAAAACTTTCTTGACCACCTTGAATTTCTCTTACTTGTGGATTTTGTCAAGAGATTGGAAATAAGTGTATATGTATAGAGTTGTGTGTAAAAGAGATGGGTTTAAATAGATGTATAAAGTTGGCATATTGTAAACATAATCATTCAATTCTATTAATTTTAACACATCATTTTCTTAAAGTAAAGCACCATTCATATACTTTTCCATATTTATACAAATAATATGCTCTTCATGATTATATATAATGGAGTATATAAATCATTCATATACTTTTCCATATTTATACAAATATTATGCTCTTCATGATTACATATAATGGAGTCTTATCAATCATTCATATACTTTTCCATATTTATACAAATATTATGCTCTTCATGATTATATATAATGGAGTATATAATTCATTCATATACTTTTCCATATTTATACAAATATTATGCTCTTCATGATTACATATAATGGAGTCTTATCAATCATTTATATACTTTTCCATATTTATACAAATATTATGCTCTTCATGATTATATATAATGGAGTATATAATTCATTCATATACTTTTCCATATTTATACAAATATTATGCTCTTCATGATTACATATAATGGAGTCTTATCAATCATTCATATACTTTTCCATATTTATACAAATATTATGCTCTTCATGATTATATATAATGGAGTATATAATTCATTCATATACTTTTCCATATTTATACAAATATTATGCTCTTCATGATTACATATAATGGAGTCTTATCAATCATTTATATACTTTTCCATATTTATACAAATATTATGCTCTTCATGATTATATATAATGGAGTATATAATTCATTCATATACTTTTCCATATTTATACAAATATTATGCTCTTCATGATTACATATAATGGAATCTATCAACCATTTATATACTTTTCCATATTTATTAAATTAAGATTCTCATAATTATTATATATAATGGAACCTCTCATGCTTGCATATATTTTCTTAATTTAAATAATAAAAGTAATTTTTGTACAAATAAATATTGGGATAACATTGAATTAAGTACTTAGACTTAATATACTTTAAATCAAGAGAATGGAGATATTTTTAGAAATTCGAAATTTAATTTAAAATCGAACGATCTCGATTATTTCTTGACTTGGCTATACGAATACGTCGTGGCGTTAACTTAATAAAAATGGGTGAAATAGTAGCGACACGATTTTCTATTAAAATAATTATTAATCGCTTAAAAATTCTTGGTCGCTACACTATAAATTAAATATTGCATGAGATGCTAGATATATTTAATTTAGTGGGAAGGTCCCAGCCTAGCCATAAATCACATTTATTTCTCCTATAGAGAAATGTGTTTAAGATTTTGGGGTTTTAGGTTGTCGTCATATTATAGTAGTTTTGGGTCTCCTTGTGCATAATTTTTTATTCATGCATCATATATGAAAGTATTCACCATTTATGCAACTCGTGTATTTTAATTGAATGTCGTATTTCCACAACTAGTTATATGTTTAGACATCACCAACTAATTGGCGAAAACTGTAACATGTCTCTTTATAATTCTTTCCGCTTATGACATTTGTTCGTGCTAGAAGATCCTTGTTCAAAAATAATTATAAATCTTCCAATGAAAATGGTTTTATTTTGATGAGATGGTTTATTGCATAGTTTTGATTCTCACGTCAAGTACTTCGCAGTAAAAACATCAAAAATGGGATACCATATTTATTTTCTCGATGGAAGGGTATTTATGATTATTTGAACATTTTAATTATGAAGTTATACAAAATATGCTATCAAGCTATAATATATCTCTACTTATGAACCGATCACGTTTTTTACAAGAGACCATTTGGTAAAACGTGATTGGTCACTTTAACGTGGTGGAGGTTCTACTTTCAAACATTTATTCATGTGACATAATACTTGAGAAACCTTTTAAGATGATCTCTTGCGGTTCAGTGTGGACTATATTCACCAGGATGAACGTGTCCCTGAAAGGTTCGATGTAAGCTATTCATAGAGAAGAGATTATTTTAAAGCAACAGATAGTATGGTAGGCCTCTAACCTTTTTTGCTTTTGAGCAAAGATAGGATTAATGAGGAGGTAGCTTCCTTGGAAACTCTATAATGGAGTAAGACTCTATTCATTGTGTTATGGTTAGTAATTGAGTCTATCTTGATTATAGATTCTAGAATAACTAATCACTATTGCAAGTTGTTGCAATATGGTCCTAGGTGACCAAATGACACAATGAGATAGAGTATACTATAAGGATAAGCACGGGTACGGTAATATGGAAAGAGACGTTGGGCTTTTATGTTTGCGAAACAATTTGATTATTATTTTGTCTCTTTATTATTTGAGCAGAATTATTTAGCACTTAATCTCCAGTTATTAGTTGGAATTAAGTTAAATAATGCTCTTATTATTGCGAGACAAATGATTAACAATCTCAAAGCCTTGTAAATGGTTCTAAGTGTAATATTACTACAAATGATAAGGGATAGATGATTCCTTGTATTAATGAACTCTTTGATAAGATCTTAAGATAATCATATTTATCTAAATAAGATTGAAAGACTAGTAAAGATAGCCTCTAAGTATTTTGGAGGTGGAATCTATGTGGGCTTTTGAATTTTATTTAGAGGGTAAAATGATTAAGATCTTAGGCTTGGTTACACTTATCCAAAACTCGATTTTAATACTAGTAAGGGATGGACCTCAAAAGGATCTGAGGTGGAATCTATACTGTTTTTCTGAATCTTGTTTAGAGGATTATATAACCAAAAGTCCTTATACATTATATGGACTTAAGAGTTTGAGGATTAATACACTTCGATATAAATGGATTATTTTGTACTCAAGATACGAGAGAGTACGAGTAATTCATCACTGTTATTGATGATCACTCCAGATCTCGATTATATACTTAATATCTCATTAATCCGAAATGTTGAGGAAATTCTAGAATCTTGGATAGAAGTTGAGAAGTAATTAAGAGAATCAAAATCCTCGATTTGATCGAGTTTTGTGTATCTCTCATATGAGTTTAGGAACCATTTATCGGAAAAGGAGAACAAGGTAATACCTAATCAACGGAGAGTTATCCTCATTACTAGTTTCATTTGGGAATGTACACCGGAGACAGTCAGGTTCCTTCATAGCCTAGTACCATTAATTCAATTCCTGAAATACCCCTAGAGTTGTGGCATGGGTACAAGCCCAGTCTATACCACATTCAGATTTGCGGACTTTTGGCACACAAGCTGAAAGGAAGGATTGACGAGATGGTGGCAACAATGAAGGTTTGATTATATATAAGGTATACAATGAAACTAGAAATTATTTCTTCTATAGTCCTCTGGTCGAGAAAGTATTTGTTGAGTACAAATGTGACTTTCTTAGAGGATAAGGCGTATAGAAGAATACAAATTCACAAGTAAAATTCTATTGGATAAGATGTTAGAACGTGGTTTAAACAACTTGATTCCAGGTTTCTGCATAGAATTAATTTTGATGATTTGGGACTTCCTACGGAACCAATGGTTGCTGATCCTAGTGGGAGAAATAGGCAAGTGGTTCAACCACTACTTTTGCCTGGTGATCCCAATGGATAGGGAAAAATCAAAGGTTGTAGTCGAAGTTGTTCTCACTATTCTGCCTCTTCTTTATGTTCATAAAGAGGTAGTGGAGAGGTTGATCCCAATTAGGGATATAACCAAGTAGTGGGAGGAGAGGAAGTAACTCTATTTGGACATAATGGAAATACACTTCCAGCTACTAATTGGAGTGGGAGGATTGTAAGACCACCTTCTTGACGCTTATTCTACGGAGAGTCTTTTTAGACAGTCTCTACTGAAATAAGAGAAGAACTCCTCATTTAGGGAAGTGGTAGAAGTTATAGACTTGAAATCATGGAAGGTGAATGTGAACTCGGAATTAGATTCCTAGTAATCCAACATGTTTGGATATTTGTAGACGCACGCAATGTGGTGAAACCTATAGGGTGTGATGATTTTTAAGATGATAAAAGAATGGTAGATGGAAAGGTTGATACATTTAGTGCAATTATTATGATTAATGTAATGATGATGTTGACAAGATGGATGATTCGATGTTTCATGTATACTCTAAGGGCAAGTGGGAGATTGTTGGAATTATATATGCCCATATAGTATAATTCACGACATTCGAAATAAAATGTTTATTGATTGTATTAATATAAAGTTGCGTTTGTCCATGGGTCGATATGATATTACAAATTGAGTGTTTAAGTTGTTAAACATAGAAAGATTCAATTTGTGATTCGATCTAAAATTAACGTTCACGATCAGTAAATAAATATGGACAATTTATTTTGATAAGATCGTCTCAATTTTATTAAAGTCTATCTTTGACTTTGGTAATAAAATTGAGAGTACGTTTGGAACTTATTGGACGGGACCACGTGAAATTAATTTGTGACATTGACCATACAAATTTAATTTCACTTGATTATCGTACGTGAGACCTTAATCCTAATCGGATAATGGACTTCGATTACTAACTTGAAGTTCTTTGAGGTATCAATGGGTGAGATCAAATTGCTGATCAATATCTCGGTACTTTGGGAATTAAAGTGAACTAACGAGGAACATATATTCGTATTATGGAATCCGTCACCTTTTAGGTATGATCATAATCTCATTGGTTCTTCTAGTGGACAGTTGAATCTGAGCTCAGTAATTCGACAGTGACTGTTGAATTCTATGATGTGATGGGATCACATCGAACTGTCAGATAGAAGATGAGAGTTGAGAATTTATGAATATTCAGAGAAGGGCATTTTGGTCATTGTAACTTGCTCCGAATATTCGAGTTGATCGACGGGGGTAACATGTAAGAACGATAAGTCAGAGGATATAATTATTGATTAATTGTTTCAGTAATTTCAATTTTACTAAGAGTGCAATCTCGTTCTTTTAGTCGAATAGAACGTGATTAATAAATTAATTTTGACTGATCAAGAGTTGATCGGGTCATAATTAATTTATTGGAGCTTAGTTTAATTGGGTCCAATCAGGTTCCCTCGGTGGCTTCACTATAATGGGTTTATACAGGCTTATTACCTGTATTGGGTTGTGCAGAAATGGGCCTGGGTTATGGTACTAGGCCTGGTATGGTTTTTGGAGTGTAAAGAGGTTACAAATAGTCTCCCAAGACTATTTTTCTTAATCTAATTGGAAAAGTGGCGAGACACACACTAAAGTGTGTAGTGTATGTTTCCTCTTTACAAAGAAATCCTAATCCTAGTTTAACCTAGTCTTGAGAAAGGTGACCACACACCTACACAGCTGCCATTGGAGAACACCGGGGAAAGCTTGAGGGTTTGAAGCTTTGGTGGAATCAGGAAACAGTTGATGAAGATTATTGTAAAGCACGCTACAAAGGTAATCTTCTTAAAATCATTTTTGTATGCAAAATTATTTATTCCAAGTTAAATACATAGAACAGAAAATCCTGTAACGGGATGATCTATTACAAGAAATCAATTTTTGTGATTAGAGCAACCCGGGTTCCCAACAGCTTTGATATTCAACCGCTACTTCTTCAATTTTCTTTTTTTTTTTAACCACCATAATGAACCACTTTTTTTCCCCATTATTTTTCTCCTGAAACCAGTCATGAAAATGAAAATGAAACTTCAAATCAAGCATGAAAACACACATTACTCCAGTCCATTGGTTTATTCAGTAAAAATGAAAACATAAGTTGGTACAATTAAAATGCTAGTCTCCTCACACTCCCACTTCATAATTTCAGAGGAAGATAACTCCAAGAGAGTTTTATCCCACACAAGGGGAGCTTCTATCTCTCACAAACATTAACCACTAAAATTGGGCTTGTGTCAAGAAGTTCCAGCAGGAGAGCACCACATACGTGCCTTAAAACAAAGCAACACTCCTCATAGTAGTTACCTGTTACCTGAAAAGCAAGCGGAAGGCAGCAATTTATCATTCTATTTTCAGTGTCTCCACTAAACTTTGGTGGTCTAATTAGGATCCCTCGGTGCAACCATCTTCAGCTCTTTCGTGAACCACATGTGCTTGATTAGTTACAATATCACCGAGAGAGGTCTCAGTGGACTTCCCAGTTGCTGGATTTTCATCAAATAAGTCAGGCAGGTTCTCAGTGGATTTCCTACTCGCTGGATTTACTAATGGAGAACTGAACGTGACCAGCAGAATCGAAGCCCTCAGTTCTATTTGTTATTGGTGCAATCTATAATCTTAATACGGAACATACAGATTTAAACATGATTCTGTTGGGAACTCGGGTTGCTCTACTCACAAAAATTGATTTCTTGTGACTAGATCATCCCGTTACAGGATTTTCTGTTCTATGTATTCAACTTGGAATAAACAATTTTGCGCACACAAAAAGAAAAAGATATTACCCTTGTAGCGTGCTTTACAATAATCTCTTTTCGCCGCTTCTTGATTCTACCAAAGCTTCAAACCCTCAAGCTTTCCCCGGTGTTCTCCAATGGTAGTTGTGCAGGTGTGTGGTCACCTTTCTCAAGGCCTAGGTTAAACTAGGATTAGGGTTTCTTTGTAAAGAGGAAACACATACTACACACTTTAGTGTGTGTCTCGCCACTTTTCCAATTAGGTTAAGAAAAATAGTATTGGGAGACTATTTGTAACCTCTTTACACTCCAAAACCCTACCAAGCCTAGTACCATAACCCAGGCTCATTTCTGCACAACCCAATACAGGTAATAAGCCTGTATAAAACCCATTACAATGATGCCACCGAGGGAACCTGATCGGACCCAATTAAACTAAGCTCCAATAAATTAATTATGACCAGATCAACTCTTGATCAGTCAAAATTAATTTATTGATCACGTTCTATTCCACTAAAAGAACGAGATTGCACTCTTAGTACAATTGAAATTACTGAAACAATTAATCAATAATTATATCCTGTGACTTATCGTTCTTACATGTTACCCCCGTCGATCAACTCGAATATTCGGAGCAAGTTAAAATGACTAAAATGCCCTTCTCCGAATATTCATAAATTCTCAACTCTCATCTTCTATCTAACAGCTCGATGTGATCCCATCACATCATAGAATTCAACAGTCAATGTCGAATTACTGAGCTCAAATTCCAACTGTCCACTAGAAGAACCAGTGAGATTATGATCATACCTAAAAGGTGACGGATTCCACAATACGAATATATGTTCCTCGTTAGTTCACTTTAATTCCCAAAGTACCGAGATATTGATCAGCAATTTGATCTCAGCCATTGATACCTCAAAGAACTTCAAGTTAGTAATTGAAGTCCATTATCCGATTAGGATTAAGGTCCCACGTACGATAATCAAGTGAAATTAAATTTGTATGGTCAATATCACAAATTAATTTCACGTGGTCCCGTCCAATACGTTCCAAACGTACTCTCAATTTTATTACAAAAGTCAAAGATAGACGTTAATAAAATCGAGACGATCTTATCAAAATAAATTGTCCATATTTATTTACTGATCGTGAACGTTAATTTTAGGTCGAATCACAAATTGAATCTTTCTGTGTTTAACAACTTAAACACTCAATTTGTAATATCAAACTGACCCGTGGACAAACGCAACTTCATATTAATACAATCAATTAATATTTTATTTTAAATGTCGTGAATTATACTCTATGGGCATATGTAATTCCAACAATCTCCCACTTGCCCTTAGAGTATACATGAAACATCGAATCATCCATCTTGTCAACATCATCATTACATTAATGATTATGTTCTCAACCAAGATGATAACTCTTTTTAATGTAAGTCAAGGTTGTATAACAAACAATCCAAGATTGTGTTATACCCAACCAATTAACCACATTATCTCCCAGTTATATTCCAATTTTGACAACTCTCGAGAGTCCTAGTCAAATCAGATCTTAATAA
Organism: Ligustrum vulgare; assembly: GCA_963555705.1. Lineage (NCBI taxonomy): Eukaryota > Viridiplantae > Streptophyta > Magnoliopsida > Lamiales > Oleaceae > Ligustrum > Ligustrum vulgare. The sequence continues at coordinate 78,380,476 of OY743169.1, read as the reverse complement.
GTTTTAATCCATCAGATCACCAACTGAATAGATAAGAAAATATTTACTCGTTTTCCGAAAACGCTTCAGTATATGCTTTACCTCTATTCAATGATCTGATTCTGGATCAAACTAATAATCACCAACAATATCCCCAGCATAAGATATGACCTATCTAGTGCAAAGTAAGGCTTCCTATAGCCGGAGCATAAGGAACCTTCTCTATCTTACCATGAGTCTTAGGAGAATACTCATAAGATAGATAAAGTCTACAAAGAACATTATTCCTTTCAAGACTTTAATATTGCAAATGTAGATAGTAACTTATTATTACATGAAACTTGAGACTATTCTATTCCATTTTTCTCCCACTCCGAAAAGTACGGATGTCTAGAAAAATAGACAGTCATCTACAAGTCCTTCAAGTCTAATTGCTGGTACCAACTACTATTTAATGAAAATACTCTCACACATAAGTAGAGTGTCATTCAAATAAATAGTCACGAAAACTGTCTCATCTTTCTGTATACACGAGTATACTTAAGATATATCAAAATTTTGATCAAGAACATGTATCACAATGGTTCTATCAAATTCTATATTCCATATCTTGAACAATTACCCAAATCCAAAGTTGGAAACTTGTAAGTCATGAATTTTACTTTCATGGTCTTTAATATGAACTCATTAGATTACACTTTGTAAATGACTTCCTCAAGATGCATTCAAGAAACAACATCTTGACATCCATTTGTCGTACCTCATTTTCACAATGAACGACAATGGATAAAAGATCCAGGTAAACTTTTTGCATGACAATTGGCAAGAAGGGTTTCACAAACCCACAAAAATAAGCCTTAAACTAAAGGCATCAACCTTTCCGTCTACCCCTCTTTTATCATCTTAAAAATCATCACACCCTATAGGTTTGACCCCATTGGGTGCGTCTACAAATATCCAAACTTGTTGGATTACTAGGAATCTAATTCCGAGTTCACATTCACCTTCCACGATTTCAAGTCTATAACTTCTACCACTTCCCTAAATGAGGAGTTCTTCTCTTATTTCAGTAGAGACTGACTAAAAAGACTCTCCGTAGAATAAGCGTCAAGAAGGTGGTCTTACAACCTTCCCAATCCAATTAGTCGCAGGAAGTGTATTTCCATTATGTCCAAACAGAGTTACTTCCTCTCCTCCCACTACTTGGTTATATCCCTTACTAGGATCAACCTCTCCTCTACCTCCTTATAAAGAAGAGGCAGAACAGTGAGAATAACTTTGACTACAACCTTTGGTTTTCCCTTGTCCATTGGGATTATTAGACAATAATAGTGGTTGAACCACTTGCCCATTTCTCCCACTAGGATCAGCAACCATCGGTTCCGTAGGAAGTTCCAAATCATCAAGATTAATTCTATGCGAAAACCTGGAATCAAGTTGTTTGAACCACGTTCTAACATCTTATCCAATAGAATTTTACTTGTGGATTTGTATTCTTCTATATTCCATATCCTCTAAGAAAGTTACATTTGTACTGAACAAATACTTTCTTGACAAGAGGACTATAGAAGAAATAATTTCTAGTTTCGTTGCATACCTTATAATCAAACCTTCATTGTTGCCTACATCTCGTCAATCCCTGCTTTCAGCTAGTGTGCCAAAATTCCCCAAATCTGAATGTGGTGTAGACTGGGCTTGCACCCATGCCACAACTCTAGGGGTATTTAAGGAAATGAATCAATGGTACTAGGCTATGAAGGAACCTGACTATCTCCGGTATACATTCCCAAATGAAACTAGTAACGAGGATAACTCATCATTGATTTGGTATTACATTATTCTCCTTTTCCGATAAATGGTTCCTAAACTCATATGAGAGATATACAAACCTCGATCAAATCGAAGTATCTCGATTCTCTTAATTACTTCTCAACTTCTGTCCAAAATTCTAGAAATTCTTCAACATATCAGATCAATGAGATATTAAGTATAGAATCGAGATCTGGAGTGATCATCAATAAAAGTGATGAATTACTCGTACTCTCTCGTATCTTGAGCACCAAAGAATCCACAAATATCGAAGTGTCTTAATCTCCAAACTCTTAAGTCCATTTAATGTATAAGGACTCTTGGTTATCTAATCCTCTAAACAAGATTCAGAAAACAATATAGATTCCACCTCAGATCCTTTTGAGGTTCATCCCTTACTAGTATTAGAATCGAGTTTTGGATAGGTGTGACCAAGCCTAAGATCTTAATCATTTTACCCTCTAAATAAAATTCAAAAGCCTACATAGATTCCACCTCCAAAATACTTAGAGGCTGTCTTTACTAGTCTTTCAATCTTATTTAGAAAAATATGTTTATCTTAAGATCTTATCAAAGAGTTCATTAATACAAGGAGTCATCTTTCCCTTATCACTTGTAGTAATATTACACTCAGAACCATTTACAAGGCTTTGAGATTGTTAACCATTTGTCTCGCAATAATAAGAGCATTATTTAACTTAATTCCAACTAATAAATGGAAATTAAGTGCTAAATAATTCCGCTCAAATAATAAAGAGACAAAATAACAATTAAATTGTTTCGCAAACATAAAAGCCCAACGGCTCTTTCCATATTACCGTACCCGTGCTTATCCTTATAGTATACTCTATCTCATTGTGTCATTTGGTCACTTAGGACCATATTGCAAAAACTTGCAATAGTGATTAGTTACTCTAGAATCTATAATCAAGATAGACTCAATTACTAACCATAACACAATGAATAGAGTCTTACTCCATTATAGAGTTTCCAGGAAAGGATACTTCCTAATTAGTCCTATCTTTGCTCAAAAGCAAAAAGGTTAGAGGGCCTACCATACTATCCGTTACTTTAAAATAATCTCTTCTCTATGAATAGCTTACATCGAACCTTTCAGGGACACTTTCATCCTGGTGAATATAGTCCACACTGAACCGCAAGAGATCATCTTAAAAGATTTCTCAAGCATTATGTCACACGAATCAATGTTTGCAAGTGGAACCTCCACCACGTTAAAGTGACCAATCATGTTTTACCAAATGGTCTCTTGTAAAAAAAATCGTGATCGGTTCATAAGTAGAGATATATTATAGCTTGATAGTATATTTTGTATAACTCCATAATTAAAATGTTCAAATTATCATAAATACCCTTCCATCGAGAAAATAAATATGGTATCCTATTTTGATGTTTTTATTGCGAAGTACTTGACGTGAGAATCAAAACTAAGCAATAAACCATCTCATCAAAATAAAACCATTTTCATTGGAAGATTTATAATTATTTTTGAACAAGGATCTTCTAGCACGAACAAATGTCATAAGTGGAAAGAATTATAACGAGACATGTTACAGTTTTCGTAAATTAGTTGGTGATGTCTAAACATATAACTAGTTGTGAAAATACGACATTCAAATAAAATAAATGTGTTAAACACGAGTTGCATAAATGATGAATACTTTCATATATGATGCATGAAGAAAAATTATGCACAAGTAGACCCAAAACTACTATAATATGACGACAACCTAAAACCCCAAAATCTTAAACACATTTCTCTATAGGAGAAATAAATGTGATTTATGGTTAGGCTGGGACCCTCCCACTAAATTAAATATATCCAGCATCTCATGCAATATTTAATTTATAGTCGTTAAAATTTGGCCATCATTGACATCGTTTGGATATTCTATAGGAAGTCCCCACGATGTCATTGATTTAAGTATCTAACCCCTATATTGATAATATTTCAAGTACCAAATTAATTACGTTACCTATAGGGTAATCATGATTAATTCACACTTAAAACATTGCCACCTAATGGGCCCAATCTAGTAACCAAAACAGTGCAGCCCTCCTATAGGGAGACTAATTAGATTAGCACGAGACATACACAAATTTTTACTAATGGGCTAATAGGGGAGGCCGTTGGTTCAGAATATTTTGCACCCTCACTCACTTAATATTTTGAACTGTTGGGTTTTAATTTAATAATTACCAATCAATTTTAACTATTAAAATCGATTTAATTATTAATAAATATATTTATTTTCTAATCTAACATTTAGAAAATAAAATAAAATATAAAATAGTGCATGACAATATAGTACCTAGAGCGGTGTTCATGCGATCTACATGACATGTTATTTAATGACATTCATTCATAATTTATTAAAGCAATAAATAAATGCGATAATAAAATAAACATGAACATAATTTATGGCCAAATCTAGAAACAAAAATTACAAATTAATTAAAGAGTCTATTGAACCACAACTCGGCCCAATTCTTCAATTCCTATTTGCAACTGTTCAGCCCATTACTTGAACTTTTCAAATAATATTTCTCAGTCCATCATCAAATTGGTTCAACCTACAAAACTACAATCTTCAACCTAAATGCCAAATTCCAAATGCAGTGATCCAATTAAATATTCCAGCCCAGTGTAAAATTCAGTCCACATTACATTGGCCGTGCTAAACAATTTAGCCCACATTGCAATTAATTAAAATGGACCAATTTTACAATTTTAGGGCCATATTTAATTTCATCCATATCTGGCCCACAAACTGAATCAACCCAAAAGTCATTCCAAAATGTTATTGATCCAAAACTAGGCACAAATGCCCAATTCATGAATCTACTCTTTCTCACCCGTGCATATATCTACAGAAAACTGGGCGTAAATGGAAAATGACGCCGCCAACTGCCCATACCATGCCATCACCGGAAGTGGACCTCATCACGGAATCAAGGAGCCGATGACCAGAGCTGTCGTGTTGTCATGACAGTATCCGGGCCATGCATGGGCACGACATCAATACTGTGGCTCCTCACCGTCTTCGCCATTCGCCGGAGAGAAGATCGGGGAACGCGAGGAGTTGGAGATTCACATGGTATCACCACTGTCGCCATTACCGCGCATCAACAGTGTTTAGAGCGGCACCGCGTCGCACATATGGCGACAGCGACATCATGTCGCCATCTTCGTCTGCAACCACTCAATTGGTTCCGTCACCACCGCAGTAAGGTCGGGACAGCAACGCCTTCGTGCGTCAAGCGCATCGGTATCACCTGTAGTGCGGCTGTTGGCTTTTCCATGTTTTTAGCGAATTTGCAGTTCTGGTCCGTGTGCTTTGGAGATGGTGAAGTTGAGTCCAAATTTTGAAATTGCACCAATGGTCCTCCGATTTTGCAATAGAAGTCCTTCAATTTGAAACCTTGTAAATCTGGTCTTCTAATTTTACAATGACAATAGAAATTACACAAACCCTGATTCTAATGCAAAAATCAAAATCAAAAGGGAAAACATGGAGTTGTAATCCACCCCTTTTGTTACAAGACTCGATAATACAAATATAAGATTTTACAAAATAAAATCTAAGGCCATAAATTAGTTCAATCAAACATCATCCATCCAATAACAACATAAATCACATAATCCTAACACCGCTCAACTAACACATGCATAACAAAATTATTTATTCTTAAATACACAAAACAGTATCAAAAACCTGACGCTCTGATACCAATTGTTGGGAACTCGGGTTACTCTACTCACAAAAATTGATTTCTTGTGACTAGATCATCCCGTTACAGGATTTTATGTTCTATGTATTCAACTTGGAATAAACAATTTTCCGCACACAAAAAGAAAAAGATATTACCCTTGTAGCGTGCTTTACAATAATCTCTTTTCGCCGTTTCTTGATTCTACCAAAGCTTCAAACCCTCAAGCTTTCCCCGGTGTTCTCCAATGGTAGTTGTGCAGGTGTGTGGTCACCTTTCTCAAAGCCTAGGTTAAACTAGGATTAGGATTTCTTTGTAAAGAGGAAACACATACTACACACTTTAGTGTGTGTCTCGCCACTTTTCCAATTAGGTTAAGAAAAATAGTACTAGGAGACTATTTGTAACCTCTTTACACTCCAAAACCCTACCAAGCCTAGTACCATAACCCAGGCTCATTTTTGCACAATTCAATACAGGTAATAAGCCTGTATAAACCCATTATAATGAAGCCACCGAGGGAACCTGATCGGACCCAATTAAACTAAGCTCCAATAAATTAATTATGACCCGATCAACTCTTGATCAGTCAAAATTAATTTATTAATCACGTTCTATTCCACTAAAAGAACGAGATTGCACTCTTAGTACAATTGAAATTACTGAAACAATTAATCAATAATTATATCCTCTAACTTATCGTTCTTACATGTTACCCCCGTCGATCAACTCGAATATTCGGAGCAAGTTAAAATGACTAAAATGCCCTTCTTTGAATATTCATAAATTCTCAACTCTCATCTTCTATCTGACAGCTCGATGTGATCCCATCACATCATAGAATTCAACAGTCAATGTCGAATTACTTAGCTCAGATTCAACTGTCCACTAGAAGAACCAGTGAGATTATGATCATACCTAAAAGGTGACGGATTCCACAATACGAATATATGTTCCTCGTTAGTTCAATTTAATTCCCAAAGTACCGAGATATTGATAAGCAATTTGATCTCACCCATTGATACCTCAAAGAACTTCAAGTTAGTAATCGAAGTCCATTATTCGATTAGGATTAAGGTCCCACGTACGATAATCAAGTGAAATTAAATTTGTATGGTCAATATCACAAATTAATTTCACGTGGTCCCGTTACGTTCCAAACGTACTCTCAATTTTATTACCAAAGTCAAAGATAGACTTTAATAAAATCGAGACGATCTTATCAAAATAAATTGTCCATATTTATTTACTGATCGTGAATGTTAATTTTAGATCGAATCAAAAATTGAATATTTCTGTGTTTAACAACTTAAACACTCAATTTGTAATATCAAATCGACCCGTGGACAAACGCAACTTCATATTAATACAATCAATTATTATTTTATTTTAAATGTCGTGAATTATACTCTATGGGCATATGTAATTTCAACAGATTCTATTCAGGATCTTGACCATAAAAATTAATTACTGTAAATCATAAAACATACCAGAATCTATAGCAATAATGTGGAAATATATGAGATCCTGTCATAGCTTTAATTGAATCCTGAACAATAATTGATATGAAATTCTCCTTCTCTCCCCTTAACCTAATCATTTAGTTGTGTTATATAAGTTGAACCCCAATGATAGAATTTGAGTTCAGTATATATAGGTAGAGAGGGGAGCCGAATTTCCTATAGACTTATAATCTCAACCGTCCATCAAAGTTGTAGCATTAATAGGAAATACTTTTAATTAAACCAGGTGTCTATTAATTCAACATTTTACCTAATTAAACCAGGATATGTAATATGGGACACATAATGAGAAGATATTAATTTCTAACAATCTCCCACTTGGTCCATATGACAATCTTATTTATGGTTTAATATAGGAATTATAAGGCGCGCAAAAATTGCTGAATCAATATACTTAAAAGGTTTATCATAATTACCTTAGTTAATTGAATCCCTGATAAGAGTCATTGCGGTTCCATGTTAATTAAAGAACATGGTTCCTTCCTTGTACTACTTATCAATATTCCAATTAACGAAGTGTATAGCGAAACAATCATAATAGTCTCCGTAATGTCTTAATTAAAAGACTATTTTTGTCATTGTTATCCATTTACATAATGTATACAAAAATGGAAATATAAAAATTCAGAATTTTCAAAAATGAAATTTCAAAATAATGTCAAAATAAGTACTCGGAGCAATCCACATACAAGAAAAGAAACTATTCGGTACACTCAAGACCCATTGCTTTAGCATGCTGCTTAAATGTCTTGGGTGATAACCCTTTAGTTAGTGGATCTGCTATATTAGCACTTTAGCTTCGTTTTTCTCAAAAAACGACGCCTCAAAAAACGAGGAGGAAAAATTGTAAATAAAAATTTATAAAAAGCATTGGTTCTTAAAAAAGACCGATGCCGCCTTTAAGTTAAGTATTTCCACCTAGGTCTAAATCTCCAGCTCATACCACTGCCCTGCTCACTCCACAGCGCCTCAAAGCTTAGCCTCCCCAAGCCTGTATCGTTCATCACACCTCTCCCCCGCCTCGCCACCATCACCACCGACCGGCAGTGCAGCTCTAGCGCCATCACAGCTCTCCCCCGTCATCGGTACATGTGCTTTCTCTTCCTCATCGCGAGCCATCAATTTTCTTCTCTTCCGGGCACCACCCCCACCCCGCTCCCCTCTCTTTTCCCTCCGTGCACCACACCCAACCCACCATCGTTCATCCGTACCGGCACCTCTGCCAACTGCCACCATCCCTCCCCCAGCCGCGTTCATCCGTACCGTACCCTAGCCAGCACCTCTGCCAATCGCCACCGTCCCTCCCCCAACCGCCATCGTCCCACCCCGCAAGGTCCACCACCAACACGGTAATTTTTCATTTTTTAAGCTTAAACTAGTTTGTTCATTTTATTAGTTTATAATTGAATTTATTATTTATGATTTATTATGTTTATTGATTTAAATGAACTTATTAGTCTTGTTTGAATTTCGAATTTAGATTATTGATTTTGAGTTAGTAGATTTATAAATTCAATTTTTAAATTATTGGAGTTTTATTGAAATTGTAGAATGTTAATTTTATTTTAGTAATGATTGTGAGATATTTATAAATGAATTATTTGAGATGTTTTGTACTTGTTAGATGTTTTAGTGAGTTGAGATTATTATGTTGTGATGATCTGTAGATATGAGCGTATATAGTGAATAATTAAAAGGCTAAAAATGTTTGAGTTTTTAACATGTTCAGGTTAAATATTTTAGACTAGATGATAATGTTGAAGTTCGAATGGAGTTTTGTTTGAGTTTTGAATATGTTGAAGTTAAATATTTTAGTTTTATTGTGGCATTTTGATTCCCTCTACAGGCTAGTTAAGTACAATTTATAGGGGAGATTCTGTCAAAATTTTCATAAGATTTTATAAATAAAAATGTAAATAATAAATTAAGGTAATTTCATTCGTATTAACACATGGTAAATATCTTGATATATGTGTCTTGAATTAGTTACGGATAAGTAATGATTGTGAGGTATTTATAAGTGAATTATTTGAGATGTCTTGTACTTGTTGGATGTTTTGGTGAGTTGAGATGATTATGTTGTGATGATCTGGAGATATGAGCGTATATAGTGAATAATTAAGAGGCTAAAAATGTTTGAGTTTTTAACATGCTAAGGATGAATATTTTAGACTACACGATAATGTTGAAGTTCGACTAGAGTTTTGTTTGAGTTTTGAATATGTTGAAGTCAAATATTTTAGTTTTATTGTGGCATTTTGATTTCCCCTACAGGTTGGTTAAGTCCAATTTATAGGGGAGATTCTGTCAAAATTTTCGTAAGATTTTATAAATAAAAATGAAAATAATAAATTAAGTTGATTTCATTCGTTTTAACACATGGTGAATATCTTGATATATGTCTTATTAGATATGGATCGGAGTTGGATGTATGGGAGACGTAATACACATGAATATGTGAAAGGAGTTGAAGAGTTTATGAAATGTGCTAAGGAAAACAAAATAAAAGAAGGTGAAGAAATGCTTTTGTGTCCTTGTTGTGATTGTAAGAACCTGAGAAAGTTTCGTAGCTCTGAACAAGTCAAGAGTAATTTGATCCGTCGTGGGTTTAAGGAAGGTTATGCACGGTGGATATGGCACAGTGAGAGTATTCTTCCTAGGACGAGCACCGGTGATGATAAGGGTGATCAAGAGGAGAATAATTTGAACAATGATCAGAATGATGTGGATAATGATCAGATTGATGAAATGATGCATGACATACAAGAGGATTTCATCGAAAAGTCTCATATTTTCGATAGCCTTTTTAATGATTCTGAACAGCCTTTATTTTCTGTTTGAAAGAAATTAACAAAATTGTCTGTTGTATTTAAGTTGTATAACTTGAAAGCGAAGAATAGGATAGGAATTTCACGGCTTTATTGGAACTTTTACGAGATATGCTTCCGGAGGATAACGAACTTCCTAGTTCAATTTACGAGACAAAGAAAATGTTGTGCCCGATGGGTATGGAGATCGAGAGGATACATGCATGTCCGAATGATTGTGTATTGTATCGGAATGAGTATAAGGACTTGAACCTGTGTCCAAAGTGTGGAGCATCGAGGTATTAGCGAAAGGAAGGAAATGTTAATTAGGAGGATAAGAAAGGCTCTACGGCAAAGATGTTATGGTACCTACCCATAATACCAAGATTTAAAGGCTTATTTTCCAATGCAAAGGATACGAAGAACATGCGGTGGCATGCCGATCGGAGGAAAGAAGATGGAAAGCTAAGACACCCGGCTGATTCTCCTCAATGGAGGACCATTAATAGGGTGTTTCCCGAATTTGGTGGAGAAGATAGGAATCTTAGGCTTGGACTATGTACAGATGGGATGAACCCGCACGGTAACATGAGTAGTCGGCATAGCACTTGGCCGGTTCTTTTGCTGAATTACAATCTTCCTCCTTGGTTATGTATAAAGTGCAAGTACATCATGTTGTCGTTGCTAATATCAGGGCCTAAACAATCGGGAAATGAGATAGATGTTTACCTAGCGCCACTAATTGAATATTTAAAACTGTTGTGGAATGAAGGTCTGTTAGCATTTGATGCACATAGCCAAATGAATTTCACGTTACGTGCTATGATATTTTGTACCATAAATGATTTTCCAGCTTATGGTAACTTGCTGTGGTTTACTAATAAAGAAGCTAAAGCATGTCCCGTTTTTGAAGAAGATACGTTGATCTTTGGTTGAAAAGCTGTAAGAAAAATGTGTTTGTGAGTCATCGTATATTTCTCCCTGTTCACCACCCTTATCGAAAGAAGAAAAATCTCTTCAATGGAAAAGTCGAGACTCAAGTTTGCCGCTTACCATTTACAGGAAATGAGGTTTATGAACGAGTTAAAAATATTGATGTTATGTTTGGTAAACCTTTTAACCTCCTCAGAAGAGTCTTTGGAAGAAGAGATCCATATTTTGGGATCTACCCTATTTGGAACACTTATAGGTAAGGCATTGTCTTGATGTAATGCATGTGGAGAAAAATGTATGTGATAGTGTCATCGGGACATTATTGAACATTCAAGGAAAGACAAAAGATGGTATCAAAGTCAGAAAGACATGGTAGAAATGGGGATACGGAATAAGTTAGCACCGCAAGAGTTGGAAAAGCATACATATTTACCCCCAGCTTGTTACAATTTGTCTAGAAAGGAGAAAACAAGTTTTTGTGAGTGCCTAAATTCTGTTAAGGTTCCATCTACATACTCATCGAACATTAAAAGTCTTGTGTCGATGAAGGATTTGAAATTGGTTGGTATGAAATCTCATGATTGTCATGTCTTAATGCAACACTTGTTACCAGTTGCAGTTCGTGGCATACTCCCAAAACATGTTAGAAATGTCATTATAAAACTTTGCTTTTTTTTTTTTCAATGCAATTTGCAGTAAAGTTGTTGATCTAGATGCGTTGGATGATTTGCAAGCCGATATTATTATCATTCAATGTCAATTTGAAATCTATTTTCCTCCATCATTTTTTGACATTATGGTGCACTTACTTGTTCACTTGGTGAGAGAAATTAAGATTTGTGGTTTGGTGTTCTTGAGGTATATGTATCCATTTGAGAGATACATGGGTATATTAAAAGGATATGTGAGAAATTGATTTTGACCTGAAGGCAGTATCATTGAAGGTTATGCTGCTGAGGAGGTTATTGATTTTTTGTACTGATTACCTAGATGATATTGATGCTATTGGTATTCCTAAATCTCGTCACGAGGAAAGACTGAAAGGTAAAGGTACGATTGGATGCAAAACAATTGTGCCTAGTGTTGAATTGCGAGAAAAAGCACACCTCCTTGTCTTGCAACACCTTACTGAGGTTCATCCATATTTGGACGAGAACATGTCAATTTTAAGGCAGCAGAATCCTTCAAAAGGTGAAAGGTGGGTGACTAATGAACATAATCGCTCATTTGCAAAATGGTTCAAAGATAAAGTGCTGCAAGAATTATCACAAATATCGAATAACATTTCTGAAATTGTAAAGTGGTTAGCGTACGACCCTGGCATGCTTGTGAGGTCTTATGAAGCATATGACATTAATGGGTATACATTTTATACAAAAATGTCAAGATGATAAGAGCACGATGCAAAATAGTGGAGTGACTCAAGTAGCAATGTCAAGAGATTTTTCTGTAATGTCTTATTATGGAGTCATTAAAGATATTTGGGAATTTGATTACAGGGAGTTCAAGTTTCCTCTATTTCGATGTAAATGGGTTGATAATAAATGGGGTGTTCGGGTGGATGAATTAGGCTTCACTTTGGTAGAATTTGGTCGGTTGGGTTATTTTGATGAGCCATTGATACTGGCATCACAAGCGAAACAGATATTTTACGTTCTTGATCCAGTAAATACTAAGTGGTCAGTTGTCCTTCAAGGCAAAAGACATATTGTTGGCATTGGTAATGTGGTGGATGAAGAAGAGTACGATCATTTTGACGAAACTCCTCCATTTTCTATTGGTATACAACCAGATGTAATTATAAGGGAAGATAATCTTGAAACAAATTACATGCATGAGGATCATGAAGAAGGATTGTGGATTGACCATCGTTTATTAGGAAATATAATTTTGTAAGATCGTTTACTTTCTTACTTAGAACTTTTTAATATTGTTCATATATGCTCTATTCATTGTTACTATTCGCTTACTAATTTGTTTATATATTTTTGTTTTGTTATATACGCAGATACGTGCATAGTCCCGTGAAAGTCATGGCTGATTCTTCCAGTTCATCTGATGATCAGAATATCAGTAAAAAAAAAAGACTAGAGGACCAACTAGTTGCAAAAACATGAGGAGGAAGGGGGATGAAGTGATGAGATTCGAAGCGCGGAAGAAACGCCCGAAAGTTCTGAACTCAGGTTGTGGTTGGACGGATGAATCATGACCCAATATTCATGACGCGATGGCTCGACGATGCGGAATAAAGAACCACGACTTTCGAAATGCCACAAGGATTTGCCAAATCTCCTTGATAAGTCTCTGATTTTGAACGCCACAAATATTCTAGCAAATATTTGATAAGTTCGATATTTGAACGCCACAAGAAATATTCTTGATAAGTTCGAAAAACATAGGAATCCACCTATAACTTTTATTGAATCCTCAATAAAAATTGTTTATATCAAAATCAAATCTCAAATCTGAATTACAATGAATGAAAAAAGCGTATAAATAAGCAAAATAACATAACCGCTAATTTACTCAAAATAGAATTCTAATTAAACTAGAATACTAAATTAGGAAAATAGCCTAAAAACCAAAATGGAAACAAAATAATTAAAAATCCTATAATTATGGAAATATAGTAAATTTCCGTCTGCATCATTGATTTGCCAATTTGAAGCCCCAAACGATGGAATTTGGCCCTAAAATCAATGGGCTCAAGGGCTTTAGCCCATGAGTATTGCTCAGTGACCTGTTTCTACTCGAGAAAAATATATTATTCATCAAATTCCGACATGGTTGACTGGACTGCACTTTTATTTTGGCTTGAATATTTAACTTTCTGTCAAGCCTGCTATGACTCCGATTGTCGAGGGTCCGGAACACATCATACCCTCCTTCTTTAGGATGATTCGTCCCGAATCATAGCTTTGTTCCTGTTGTTTCACTTCACCTCCTGAATCAAACGGAAAATTTCTCCTCCCATTGCACATGATCAACCAAAAATATTCTTCAACGGGGGTCAAGTGAATGACTTGAAGTTGAAACACCTTTGGAAATTGGTGGTGTTACCCAAATTTCCACGTACCATTAACCTGCAAGAAAGAATTAAATAAAACGGGGAGGGAAATGTTAGTTTCATGAGGTACAAGGTATGGATCCTTGTATTCATGAATTATCACCGTCAATTCCTCTTTTGGAACCACGAGGCTCTTCTCTTCACCTCGTTCTCCTTTTGCAACTTCTTGCTCGCCCCCCTCTATCTCTTTTCTCTCAAGCCCGGTTACTTCCTCTAACTCAAGATTTTCTAGATCATCCACCTCTTCAAATTTTTTTCTTTCAAATTCGACCACATCTTCTACCTCCACATTTTTATCACCATGCTCGTGCACTACCTCATCACTACTCAAATGTGGATCTTCCAATTCAACGCTCAAATCTTGAACTTCCACCTCAACTCCCAATTCATTCCTCTCATCATCAACAATTTCATTCTTAATCACTCCCTCACTACCCAACTCCACATTTTCCTCATCAAATTTTGGAGTTTGATTATTCGTTTTTAACTTAAACTCCTCCTCCTTCTTATCAATATCCTTATCCCCACGATGCCTCCTATTACACCACTTTTCACATCATTCCTTACCCTCCGTGAATCTTCTAGTACTTCCTCCAATGTCAACCCATATAGTATGCATGTTTTCCCTTTCTTAAGGAATTGGTATATGTGCATACTCTTATCATAAACAGCCTCCCTCCTACGTCTCCATGGTTTTCCTAATAAAATATGATAAGATTTTAATGGCACTACATCACACCATACATCCTCACTATACCTTCCCTGGGCAATAGGCACTAGAACTTGTTTGGTTACTTTGAAATTCTCAAACTCCCTCATCCACGTCATCCTATAAGGTTTATAGTGTGGTTCTAGGGGTAATCCTAATTTTTCAACCACGGTGCTACTAACGAAATTAGTAAAGCACTTTCCATCAATCGCCAAACTGCACCCCTTATGATCCACATAACATCTAGTTTGGAATAAAAAATCCGGATCATAATCCATTCCTTATGTGACGTTAAAAAAAATTCAAGAGTGAAGAGGATTTAGACATCAAATAGTAAGAACGACTTTTATTGACTTGGAAGGAAATAAAATACCAAGAATTTTAAAGAAACTCAAGAAAGTGGTTCTTGAATCTTGGAATGACTTTTTTTTTTCTTTTTGAATAATGAATTTTCGGAATTAAATAATAATAAAAAAATAATTAATTTTTTTTAAATAAATTCGACACGAACACAACAAAACAAACGGAACAGGATTTGGATAAGAATTAAGCAAAACAAACACTTTTGAAATTTTTTTGGAACGATTTTCTAGATTAAAGACTCAACAAACTCAAGAAGAACGGAAAAAAAACTGAAAACAAAACACTCAACAAGATATGGATGATTTTTATGGGACTCGATGATAAACATAAAAATCAAACTGGATAGAAAAACCTGAATTCAGAGTCCAGCTCTGATACCAGATGATGAGATTCGAAGCGCGGAAGAAACGCCTGAAAGTTCCGAACTCAGGTTGTGGTTGGACGGATGAATCATGACCCGATATTCAGGACGCGATGGCTCGACGATGCGGAATAAAGAACCAAGACTTTCGAAACGCCACAAGGATTTGCCCAATCTCCTTGGTAAGTCTCTGATTTTGAACGCCACAAATATTCTAGAAAATATTTGATAAGTTCGATATTTGAACGCCACAAGAAATATTCTTGATAAGTTCGAAAAACATAGGAATCCACCTATAAATTTTATTGAATCCTCAATAAAAATTATTTATATCAAAATCAAATCTCAAGTCTGAATTACAATGAATGAAAAAAACGTATAAATAAGCAAAATAACCTAACCGCTAATTTACTCAAAATAGAATTCTAATTAAACTAGAATACTAAATTAGGAAAATAACCTAAAAACCAAAATGGAAACAAAATAATTAAAAATCCTATAATTATGGAAATATAGTAAATTTCCGTCTGCATCATTGATTTGTCAATTTGAAGCCCCAAACGATGGAATTTGGCCCTAAAATCAATGGACTCAAGGGCTTTTGCCCATGAGTATTGCTCAGTGACCTGTTTGTACTCGAAAAACATATATTAATCATCAAATTCCGACATGGTTGACTGGACTGCACTTTTATTTTGGCTTGAATATTTAACTTTCTGTCAAGTCTGCTATGACTCCGATTGTCGAGGGTCCGGAACACATCATGAAGTAAATGTGATTGAATTTGATGATCACAATAGGCCAATCGGACCCCATAAGAAGAACTTCAATTCTTATATAGGGTCTTTGGCCCGTATTCACGTGGATATAAATATTAGTGATTGGCATAAAGTCCCTAAAGGCCTTAAAGACATGATTTGGGAAGATATAAAGGTATTACATCACTTCATACATAGTAAACTTAATAATTGATTATATATTTTTTTGTTATGGGTATAAATATCACTTATTATTGTTGTATTTCAGAAGGAGTTCAGCATACCCGACGACGAAAGGAAACGAATTATTTTAAGAGTTGTTGGGATGCGATAGAAAGATTTCAAGAGTAAGTTGGTACATAAGTTCATTAACAATAAGCACCCAAGATACGCATCACCTGCTATGCTATATAATTATCTGACAGAAGAGAAATGGGAGCAATTCAAGAAAGAGTGTGAGACTGAGATTTTCAAGGTATATGACATTATAATTCCAATTCTCCTATGTGATGATTCTTAATAATTTTTATGGTTGATTTGAAAACTAATGAATGTGATGATTTATTTTTCAAGGAAAAAAGCAAGAAGGCCAGGGAAAGCAAGTAGCATAATGAGCATCCACATTTTTTGGACTCTGCTGGTTATGTCAGGATGAGGCCACAGTGGCTTTTATCAGACCCACTACTGTCTTCTACCTCTTCGAATGCGTCACTTAGCTCGTCCATGTTAAGTGATGATCGCAGCTTAGATTGGATTCGATCTCGATAAAAGAAGAAAGAAGATAGATCTTATTACATCCCCAACGAGAAAACGAGGGGGGTGTACGGAAAAATTGTAAGTATAGCCTCTCATTTTTTCATAATATGAATTAAATTTCATTTAAGTACTAATATTTAGTTTTCATAATTTTTTTTTTTTTTTTTTTAAGAACAGATTGAAAAATCTAAGGAAGCAACTCAAGGGAATTTGTCCCAAGGAGACACCACGACATATTATCGGAAGCCCTTGGTAAAGAGGATCATCCTGGTCGGGTTTAGGGGATATGGTGTCTACGTCACGGTGAGGGATGTATATGGAAGACTTGATGCTGCCAGCAGACGATCGAGAGGGGTTGTGTCGGTAGATGATATTAAGAATATTATCATGAAGGATTTGGAGGTTGGTATCACCGAACGTGTCAGGAAAGAGTATGCAGCAGAGGTACAGAGTAAGATTAACAGTATGCAGTAGAAATACGAAGCTATCCTTCAATGCATGGGCTTAAATGTTGATGCCAAAGTGGACATAACTCCACAATCCCGATCACCAACTTGCAGTAGTTGCTACTCAGTTAATCCAGATCCATTTGATGGCCTTCAGGAATTTACTCCTAAAATATTATGTTTTTCAATATTATTGATTATATTTCAATTGTAAGGGCTATAACATTGATTTACATTCATGTTGAGCAACAAAAGTCGATCCCTTGTCGTCTCGCCATAGGTTGTAATGGTGAGCATCAAATAGTGGCTAGAGGAATGGTTTTTCCAACCGGACCTGAGACTGTAGTGCACCATCAAAAACTCTTGACCGTTCACTTCTTCCAGTACCATCTCCATACTACACCGTGGTGGGGGAAGCTATTGGAAGTTTCTGTCAATGGCCTAAAGATTTGGTGATTTTTGGAGAGGTAATAGTTTTTATATTTATAAAAAGCTTCTTTAGAGTTTTAATTACTTTTAAAATTATATTAGAAATGTTATGATGACCAAAAACATGTAATTGCAGGAAGAGTTGACAAAACAGTCAAAAAAAGTTGAAAAAAGTAAAAAGTCCCAGAGTTTTGATATGTCATCTAACAGACGACCCCCACTCATTGATGATGCAACATTACAACGTCTGGGTAATGATTTTAAGATGTTACACTGTCTGGTCCTTACACTTCCTGTTGGTACAGACTACATCCAAGTGCCTCTAGACGCGACTGTGTTTCATCACACGGACGGTGAAAGTTTTTATGTTACGATCGACGACATCACCGACTTGCTCTCAATGAAATGGCTGAATGTATCTATCTTGCAAGTATTCATAATGTAAGATTCTGAACACACATTTATGTCTTTCATTTAAATTTTCATTTTATTTTCATTTTATTTTTATTCATTGGTTATTATTTTTAGGTTCCTTCATGGGTTGTGTGAGAAAATTGGTGTTCAGTCAATTGGATTTATGTGTCCATCACAGATTGCGTCAATTAGAGTTAAAATACATGTAGAAAGTGTTGTAAGTTACATGGCTGAAACAATGAATACACTGAGATCCAAGCAATTCATTTTAGCGTCGTACTATCAGGAGTAAGACCATTATTATTGTTTATGTATTTCTTTATTTATTTAAAGAATACTTACACGTTCATAATACGTAGGAATCATTGGATGTTGCTTGCGATATGTTGTGAAGCAAATACTGTGTACTTCATAGATTCAGCACAATTCTTTAGGCGTAATATAGAAATCAAGCCTTCATTGAGTGTGTAAGTAATTATTGCAGTGTTCAGACTTTTGTGTTTAGTGCATTGTAAATAAGTTGGGTTACTTTCATGGAATAATCGTGGAGAGTTTGAGGTGAAATTGATGTGTTTGTGTTGTGATTATGATAATTGTTAGGATGATTTTCAATAATATATAGGTATCTATACAGGTTGGTTATGTTCAATTTATAGGGGAGACTCTGGTAAAATTTATGTAAGAATTTTGAGTTTTTTTATTATTTTTATAACTTATTCATATTTATTGAAACTTTAGGGCCTTTCGAGCATTTTGGTCATTAGGAGGCAAGAGGGTAACATCTAATGTAAATTGGAAAAAGATCTCGGTATGAAAACTGGAATTTTGTAAGTTGCTACAAATTGTCAAATTAGTTTAATATATATTCACTTTCATTAGATTATTAATAGTAGTTTTAATTTTAAATATTCATATTTCAGTGTCCTCAGCAACCTGGAGGAGATGAGTGTGGCTATTATGTTATGAGAAACATGTTCGAGATAGTCATAGCCCACTCTCAACTTACTTCTTTACACGAGGTATAAGTTATTAATGATAGTTGTTTAATTATGATTTATATGTATTTATCATAATAAATATTAATTCTTATTAATTATTTTTAGGCATTTAAAGAATTTTACTCAACAGAGGAAATTGACGAGGTTCGGAATTTATGGGCCAAATACTTCCTCGAAGAGTGTATGTAAATTTGGCTCATTTTATGTTAACATGTACAGATTTTTTAACAATATTGTGAATACAAAATTAATTATTTCGAAATTCTGTTTATTGAGTTATTAAGTTTTGTTTTGCATTCCTCGATTATATATTTGTTGAAGATAATTAGTTGATGTGTATGTGATTGTTAGTGTATATAGGTATAATGGAAATATGAATAAATGAATAATTAAAAAAAAATTCATACTAAAAGGCGTCGGTTGTTGTCTAATATTGACGCCTATAAGTATGACTTTAGGCGTCGGTTGTTATAAAACAACCGATGCCTTAAGTAATTAAAAGGCGTCGGTTGTTTATAATAACCGACGCCTTCAGTCATATAAAGGCGTCGATTTTCATTCAATAATCGACGCCTTTATATGACTTAAGGTGTCAGTTGTTACTTAACAAACAATGCCTTAAATTAAGATAAGGAATCGGTTTACAACCGATGCCTTAAGTATACACTTTTAGTAGCACTACTATAGGCATCTCCTGTACAACTGATGCCTTTTCCGCTTTACAACCGACACCTTTGACTCTTATTGTACTAGTGATGTGCTTTATTCCTTTTGAATGTCTATCATTCTTTGAAAAGAATACACTGCGGCATTATCACAATAAATTTTCAGTGGTCTAGCAATGGAATCCACAACTCTAAGCCCTGGAATGAAATTTCGTAACCATAATCCTTGAACTATAGCCTCAAAGCATGCTACAAATTTAGCCTCCATAGTGGATGAAACAATTGTTGTTTGTTTAGCACTCTTCCATGATACAGCACCTCCAGCTAATACAAACACAAAGCCAAAAGTGCTTTTTCTAGTATCCACACATCCACCAAAATCTGAATCTGTGTAACCAATCACCTCAAGGTGATCAATATGACTAAATGTGAGCATATGTTTCTTTGTTCCCTGTAAGTACCTCAACACTTTCTTAGCAGCTTTTCAATAATCAATTCCTGGATTGCTTTGATAATGGCCCAACATACCGACTACAAAGCTAATGTCTGGCCTAGTGCAAACCTGTGCATACATTAAGCTTCCTACCAGAGAAGCATAAGGAAATTTTTTCATTCATTCACGTTCCAATTCAATATGAGGACACTAGGTTAGGCTGAACTTATCCCCCTTCTGAATTGGAACAAAATTAGGATCGCATGACGACATGTTAAAACTTTCCAAAACTTTTGTGATATAGGCATTCTGAGACATTCCCGAAAATCTACGTGATCTATCATGAAATATTTATATTCCAATCACGAATGATGCCTCTTTCATATCTCTTATTTCAAAGTTTTGGGAAAGAAAATCCTTAGTTTCCTGTAATAAACCAAGGTCACTGCTGGTAATTAATATGTCATCAACGTATAGAACCAAAAATGCAAACTTACTCCCACTGATATTTAGGTATATACATTGATCAACAATGTTTTCAGTAAACCCAAAAGAACTAATGGTATTGTAAACTTGATATACCATTATCGTGAAGCTTGTTTTAGTCCATATATTGACTTCTTTAACAAACAGATCATGTTTTCCTTCCCATTTGTAATGAAGCCTTCTGGCTGTGCCATGTAGACTTCTTCTTCCAAACTCCCATTAAGAAAAATTGTTTTCACATCCATTTGATGTAGCTCTAAATCAAAATGAGCAAGTAAAGCCATAATGACTCGTAATGAATCCTTTTTAGAAACTGGAGAGAAGGTTTCATTGAAATCGATGCCTTCTTCCCCTTTGGCTACAAGTCTGGCTTTATATCGTTCGATATTACCATGAGAGTCACATTTGGTTTTAAAAATCCATTTACAACCAACTTTCTTGTTCCCTTCCAATAATTCAACCAAATCCCAAACTTTATTAGCAATCATAGATTCCATCTCCTCAAACATGGCATCGATCCATATTTCAGATTCTTCACATTTAATGGCTTGTGTGTACGTAACCAGATCATTTCTCATCCTTATGTTAAATTCAAATTCTTGTAAGTAAAACACGTAATCATCTAAAATAGCTGATTTCTTGGGTCTTTGGGACCTCTTTAATGCCACTTTTGGTGCTGCATTTACATTTGGTTCAATAGCTGATTACTTTTGGTGCTGCATTTACATTTGGGTCTCATTATTGAGTTCAGGATTATTGACATTTTGCTCTAAATCGTTGATTGGATCAACAACAACATTAGATAGAACTATGTCATTTGAAATTCGTGGTAAGGGAATTGGTACCCAAATTTCTTGAATAATCACTTCTTTAACTTTATCACTCCCACTGACTTCGTTATTCTCAATGAATTTAGCATTACCGGTTTCTACAATTCTCGTACTATGACTAGGATAGTAAAACCTATACCATTTTGATTTTTCTGGATATCCAATAAAATAACCACTAATGGTTTTTGGATGCAATTTCTTTTCTTGTGGATTATAAATGCGTGCCTCCGATGGGCAACCCCATACATGCAAATGTCTTAAACTTTGTTTCCATCCTTTCCACATTTCGAAAGATGTCTTAGGAACAGCTTTGCTAGGAACCCGATTTAAGATATATACAGCGGTCCTAGGGGCATGCATCCACAATAATATGGGTAAATTAACATTACTCATCATACTTCTAACTGTTTCCATAAGTATGTGATTGCATCTTTCAACTACACCATTTTGCCAAGGAGAACCCGACATTGTGTATTGAGCACAAATTCCTAGCTTTTCTAAGAGTTTAGCAAAAGGACCAGGACATTGTCCTGATTCATCATATTTTCCATAATATTCACCACCCCTATCAGATCTAATAATTTTCACCTTTTTACCTCATTGTCTCTCAAATTTAGTAATGTAAATTTCTACAGTATTTACAGATTGAGATAAGTCATGCAAAAGGTAAATATAGCAATAACGTGAAAAGTAGTCAATAAAGGTGATGAAATATTTTTCTCCACTAATTGATGGAGCATCAGAAGGTCCAAAAATGTCTGTATGTATTTTTCAAGCAGATCGTTACTTCTTGTGACTCATTTCTTGGTATGTTTAGTTTCTTAACCCTTAATACAATCCACACAAGTACCAAAATTAGTGAAATCAAGATTTAGAAGAATCTCAATTCTTTCCCTGGATATATGACCCAGTCTTTTATGCCACAAGAAAGAAAAAATTTCATTCGTTACATTACATTTCAAACCAACATTCGGATGCAAGGTAACAAGAAGAGATTAAGAAAAGGAAGAATCAAGATTAATTTGATATAAGTCATTGACCATAATTCCCGAACTAACAGAATCATTGTTCTTGTATAAAATAAAAAAACCACCTCCCATTTTAAAGGAGAAACCTTCCTTATCAAGTTTCGACAAGGAGATCAAATTACGAGAAACAGAGGGAACAAAGAGAGTTTGCTCTAAATCTAAGAAAAAACCAGAGTCTAATACTTAGCGAAATGTGTCAATGGCTAGAACTGGGGCTTTTACTCTATTTCCCATGTAAATATAGTCTTCATTTTGATTTTTGGTCTGGGTTGTAAGGAATCCCATCATCGAGTTTGAAACATGAACATTTGAACCAGAATCAATCCACCAAGTATTAGAAGGTGCTTCCAAAATTTGATTCGAAACAAACAAAAGCCAAAGGCTTACCCTTCTTTTCGAACCAAGTCTTGCGTTTCAAGAAATCCTTTTGAATGTGTCCACCCTTTTTACAGAAGTGTCACTTTTAATCATTCTTTAGCTTTCTTCAGTACGGATCGATCTGATTCATTAGATGGGCCCTACTTAATGCCCTTCCAAGTTCACTTTCTGAATTTGTTCTTTCCATTATTATGAACCATGTAATTTGCTTGATCAGCAGTCTTAAAGCGTTCAGTTATGGTAGATAAATATTCCTTAGCTATCTCAGTTTCTTTGATGGAAGATTTAATGTTTGAAGCAATGGTTAGGCACATAAATATCAATAACAGTTTGTTGGCTCTATTCCAAGTATTGAAAGCTTCATAGAAACAAGCTCACTACATTTAATCTTTGAGTTGTAAACACAATAAACATATATGACTAAGATTTATTCATAAGTGAGTGATTAAAACTAATAATCAAACAAGTATGGTATCTGTGGATATCCTACACTTGCTTAATTGCAGAAATAAATCAATCCCATAACGTTTATTCTACTATTATTGCATGGTATACCTTTGGGTAATAGATAACTCAAGTAAATAAACTGACAGTGATATTACTTAGTCTAACATTCATCAACATATTATGAGTTCACTGTGGTGAACACCAACCAATAATATGAATGTCACAAAGGATAACAATATACATGTACTAGACTGAAACCACTGTGGTGATTATCAATTAAGTATAATATGTATATTGTAGTTCAAATTGTATTTACAAATTAAACATATCATTAATATTGACAAAATAATGATATTTGCCAAAATATTGAGATTTTCAAACCTTAAGAATTAAGAAATCAATAAGTCGGAGGGTTAAATTGCAATTTAATTAAACTTGATTGGACAATTATGAAAGATTTTAAACTTTAAGGATTACATTGCAATTTTTCCCAAACTTTAGTGGCCAATATATTTGTAGCGACCGGAAATTTCCATTTCTTTCTAAATAAAATATTTAGAACTTTTAGTGCGCGTCGCTACGGCTTTTTTCATTTAATTTAAAGAAGTATTCGTCTAGCCAAATTATAAATGAAATTAAATGAATCTTCATCGTAATTAAATTTCTGAAGTTTATTTAAAATATACCAATGTCGCTATTTTAAAATCTAAATTCAAAATTTAATGATTTTAAAGTCCAAGTCTTAAATATTTTAAATCCAAAATTTTTAATAGAAATTTTATTTATTTTTGATCAAGCCCAATTTCACAATCCTTTCATGCTTCTCCCTCACTTTGCATAATTTCATCATTTAGCAAGATTTAACCGAATCACAGATTTCCTTCCAAATTTTACCTCCTCATTCCATACAGCAGGGATATCAAGATCTTTCCAAAAAACCACAAATTTTACCCTAATCTACCAAAATTAATCAAGCAACCTAGGTTTATTTCTTCCAATCCTCCACACAACTGAGAAACCACGCAAGGCTTCAGCTTTTGGGTAAGCTCTCGACCCTCACAGCAGCTGCACACGAATTCCACAATTTCCAAATCAACCACCGGACCTCCATTGTTCAAACCTCACCCCTATCCCTACTGCACGAAATCAGCAATGGCTGGAAACCTGCACAAACACCACCAATTCAATTCCAAGTTGCCATCAATTTCCCAAAAGCACCATTGCAAATCCGCAATCAGTCGAACCAAAACCTCAAACACCATCGAACGGCTGCACCGCCACTTCCCTCCTACATTCACATCATCAACCCCCAATCGCAACCGAATCAAAAACCCAAGAAAAAAAAAAAAAAAAAACCACCACTCGAAATTTAGCCCTACTTCAAAGAAATCTTCGGAGCAACACCCCAACCACACACGGCCAACCACCATCACGACCCTCATCACCACCACAAACCGCCCCTGCCTAACTCTCAAATCCAAGCCAAATCCCCAAAATCAAACCCAAAACCGAATTAAAAACATTACCCATCACTTACCTCAAACTTAAACGGAGTTTCTTCGCCGGAATGTCGCAATCACCGAACTCCACCGCCTCGGTTTGGTTGCAATTTTCACGCCCCAAACCCACCCAATCCTACACCGGAGCCACCATCCTACGGTGGCATTAGCGCCGGCGGGATGTGGCGGAGAGGGGCGAAGCCCTCCTTACCGTCGTCCCTCCCTCTCGCAACTCCCTGCACCTCTCTCTCTTGTCTGAATTGAGAAAGAGAGAGAAATAAAACGTTTTTATAAAACTCTAAGTTTTCAAATACCCGTTTCAGCCCCTACAGTTTGATAAACATCCGTTTCAGCCCCCCAGTTTGATAAATATCTGTTTCAGCCCCACAGTTCTATAAAAAACGAATCAGCCCTTATTTTTTTGTAAAAGTCTACTGCAGTCCCTAGATTTTATTTTCAAATTTCATTTAGATCATTTTATTTTATTTTTAGTTACTTTGAATTCAAGTTTCAAAAATACTAATTTAATTAATTTTCTTGGCTAGACGAATCATTTGGAGAATTAAGAGATTGACGTACTTCCCGCTCCAATTTTTGAGAACTCGTAACGTTAAAGGTAGACTCGCCCCCACTAATTGATTTATATTATAATTGCATGTGATTATGTGGATTTGTGTGATTTTATATGCTTTATTGCATGAGAAAAGAAAAGAATATCTCATATGAGATAAATTTGAGAATTTATGTTATGCACGTCATAACTTATCTGCTAGCATGATTTAAGAAAAAAATGGTTCATTTGTGTTCACTATGTGATGCCTATGAATAAGAAAAGAATATCACTACATTATTTGCATGATTACTTGTCCAATTATCTTGTAGATTAATTATTGGAGTTGAGTCTACTGAGTATTTCATTTTGAAATGCTCACCCCGTTGTTTTTACAAATTTGCAGATTTCGGTGACGGAGGCGAGTGATGGGTTTGGATATCATTTTTGAAAGTCGTGGATTTCGAAATAAACAATTTCATTTTATCAAGAATTTTCTTTTTTAATAAGTTTGTAAGAATTATTCTATTTAAATTGAATTATCGCTAAACTTTTATTTATTAGATGTGATATTTAATATTTAGTCAGTTTTCCGCAATAAAGTTTATTCAAGAATTTAGAAAAGTGAAGTTCCCGCATTTCTCGGAACTCGGGGCGTTACAATATTATAGTCTCAAAGTTTAGGGACTAAGTTAGAAAATCCTCAAACTTTATGCCTGAATAAGAAAATCCAGAAGTTTAAAAGGCCAACTTAAATAATTTTATAAATTTAGGGGCCGTTTTATAAAATTCAGAACTTTGAAGGCTAACTCAAGTTTTAGGATCAAACATTTAGTCCAAAACAAAGGAGAGGACCGAAGGTGCAATAAACATAATAATCCAAAATTGCAAAAGAAGCCCTTGAAGACTTCTAATTTACAGCTTAAGTCCCTGCCCCGTAAAAGCAAAAGCTAGGGTTATAATCCCTAGCAACTGCCATCGTAGCCACCAAATCCGGGAGAGGCACAGCCCCGGCGACCTTCCTTCGTGCCTACTAGCTCCGCTTACCTGCGCCGCACAGCGGCATGGGTGATGCAGCGCCATTACTGGGGCTACTCACCGGCACGATGTGCGCAGTTAGCGTGCGGTTTTTCCCATACCTCCTCCACACGACCACACAGATTCAACAGCAACGGAACTAACACAATTCTCAAAGGCAGATTCAAACACCAGATTCATAATATCCAAAATCAAATATGTATATATCCAAATTCAAAATTTCCAACTCCCAAATCTTGAGCTTTTAATTTTTTTTTTAATTTTTATAACAAAAATCTATAAAATTTTTAATCAAAATGTATATATAAAGCAGGTTGAGCCGAGGTTGTGGTAAAAATTCATATCTCAAGCTCCCATCAAGCTTTTTGAGTTGACTATTTCTCGGCTAGCCGAGCAGAGCCAAAGCCCGTCTCTAAAAAAAGCTCAACAGGAGCTTTGGCTTGAAATCTCGAGTCGCGAGCCGAGTTAAGCCCGAGCTTTTTTCGAGCTGAGCCTAAGCGGCTCGAGTTGAGAGTCGTTTTGCCATCTCTAGATGTGATCTATAGTTGTGTCAAATATGACTATGTGTGATCGAGATGTGACTTTGTGTGATCAACCAAATTGTGACTTTATGTGATCGAACTGAGATCTTATGTGATCAAACTACGATCGTCTGTGACCAAATTGTGACTTTGTGTGACCAACTATGACTTTGTAGGTCAGGTGAGTGGGATGAGGTGAATTTTGAAACTAAATTTTTAATTGTGTCCAAACTGTGACTTTGTGTGACCAAATTTGACTTTGCGAGCATGTGGAATGGGGTGGGGTGGGTGGGGATGTGGTGAATTTGAAACTAAATTTGTATTTATGATTGAACTTTGACTTTGTGTGATCAACTCTGACTCTACTGGTGGGGTGAAATACTCAACTAAATTTGCAATTGTGACTTAAATGTAAATTTATGTGACCAACTGTGACTTTGTGGATGGGGGTGGATGCAGGGGGGTGAGATTTGCGATAAATTTATAATTGTAACTGTGACTTTGTGTAATCAGCTGTGACTTTGCGGGTGGGAGTGATTGGTGGAGGGATTAAATTTGGGATTAAATTTGTATAAGAAATAAAAATGTGACTTTTTGTCACCACATTTAACATTATATCAGTTTTAATCTGATATATAAGTGATAATTATTTTTATAGTATACACAATATTATATTTAATAATTACTATTTAACACCTAGGAAAAAAATAACAACAACTTAAGTTCGTTAGTTTAAATAATTAACTTAGAGTTTTTTATTTTTTATTTTTTTGATTTAAACCCACAACGTCCCTTTTCGGCGTGAGCGGCGCCACCATGCTCAACCATTAGCGCCAAGTGCTTGAAGCGGCAACCATTGTTGTGCGACCTCTATTTTCACTGTTGCGCTTCCAGATCGTGGTCACACAACAACCATAGCCAAGCACGACGTATGCTATCGCTTCACCTGCAAGCCGAATAATATCTTCACTCATTGGTGTTGGAAATTTTTTTCCAAATTGCTGTTCAAATACTTATAAAGATCATAGATGAAATCATGGGTGAAAGTGCAGAATTAAATCATTGCGAAGAGGCATTGAAAAGAACAAAAAATGATAAGACACAGTAAGAAATTAGGTGTTGCGATCTCAACGCCATCACTTGTTGCGATCGCAAGCCTAACAACAAATTAAGAAGACTGAAATTATGATCGGAAGTCACGGAACCTTGCAATCTCAAGGTGATTCTTGAGAGGCACCTTTTGGTGCCTAAGGTGGTTTTTTGGCACCAAAAGGTGCCTTTTTGTCCAAGTATAGTGTACTTGGTAAATGGTGGATTGACTATTAGGTATTATGTTGATTAAAAGCAAAACTGAGAACATCCATTTTCAGTGTTGTTCTTTACCTCAAATGTACGAATCGCACAAATAATAAAATGGATTTAAGTCCATCTATCGTACCCATAGGGATTGTATAAATTGTATTTTAGACTACGAACCTTAACGGAAACTAGAAAAGCTTAGATTTGAAATATTTTTAAATAAAAACGAAACTAATTGTTAAACTAAAAATGATGAGAATATTTGATTTCAAACTATGAAAAACAAACGAGTTAGAATTATGAATTAATTTTAATTACATCATCCATATTTTCACAAAATCATTTAAATACAACTCGTGGTTTTGAAAATTCGTGTTCCTAAAGTTATTTATATCACCTTTCGAGCAATGCATCAAAAGCCTTTTCCTAAACAAAAATTGACCATAACTCTATAACAATTCAAACATAAAGAAAAGCATTAAATGATTTATGAACACTTTCAAAGATAACACAAAGTATAGGGGTATATTTCTATCCCCTATCGGACTTTGTGGCAATAAACTAACATTTAATGAATTCCAACTTTTTCAAACATAAGAAAACATCAAGATAATCACACAAAAGTTGGCCAAACAATTGCATAATAATAAAAGCACTATTTAATTGCATCAAACCCATAAATTGCATAATTTAAACAGTAAGTCAATACTGGAAACAAATAGTTAAAACTTCATCACAATCTTAACACTAAAAACTTATCCTAGAAACACAATTGAAAATAAATAACAAGAATAATAAAAGGATGTCACCTTGTTCATCTTCTTGCAACTGTATCTTCAATCATAGTCTTGGCCTTGCATGGATCCTTCAGCATTTTGACAGCATTTTGGCATTAAAATATGAAAATTGGGAACCCAAAAACGTGCCCCAAGTCTGGTTTTTATAAGTTGTCCTGAAGCTTAGGTCAGAAGAGATTAAAGTTCTGTTGAAATCCACGAAAAAACCTAGCACGCTTCCCAATTTTTTTCAGTGCGACCGCACATTTGAAATCGAGGCGGTCACGCGCTTTACACTATTTGGCCTCAATTTTCTATAGTCATAGTCATGCAACCACGTAATAGAGGTGCATGCAATTGCATGGTGCAACGCTAAGTGCAATTTCCATCTTTCAGCGTGCTACAAGTTGGTTCTCATGGTTTATTTGCACAGTAAGTCCTTCAACTTTCAATTGATACAATTAGGTCCCTAAACTTCTGATTTCTTCCAAATTCGATTTCTTCATTGACTTTTCGTCGAATTAGCACCTTGATTGACTTCATCTACTCTTCATTTGCACAGTTTAGCACTTTTATCATCCAATTGACTTAGTTTTGACTTCAATTCATTTGTTTTCTCGATTTGGGACATTTTTGAAATACAAACAATAACAAAATCAATAGAAATTATTCTAAAATGAGCATATAAA
The DNA here is from genome assembly GCA_963555705.1 of Ligustrum vulgare. NCBI lineage: Eukaryota > Viridiplantae > Streptophyta > Magnoliopsida > Lamiales > Oleaceae > Ligustrum > Ligustrum vulgare. The sequence goes on along the minus strand of OY743169.1, from coordinate 78,350,756 downwards.
ATCCTACTTTTAGGATTGAAATAAGTGTATAAAATACAATTATCAACAGCTCCAAACTAGAACTATTGTTCATCCTCGAACTATTATCAACTCATTTACCATGAGCTTCAGCAATTCAGATTAACGTTTCACTTTTGAAAAGAAATATGAACAACATAAAATATTTTCATTCATCGGATGCTCGACTTCATGTGTGTGTGAATAGCCAAAAATCAAATGCAAACTCATGTAAAAACATGCTTAACATTGCGTGATTGATCATGCATAAATAAACCCTAATCCCATATGGTCAAGCAATGCTTTTCTTTTGATTTCTTTACAGCTCTCCTGAATGATCACAACCTTACTGCTTCTCTCTCATATTCCGAGGTTTTTGCTATTTATATGGTTTCTAAACATGTATATATTGCATTTTTTCTCACAAAGTAGTCAGGACTAGATAATTATGCACAACAGATCAAATGTAATCCATTCCCAATCTCACACTTCAGTATCAAAAATTTCAATCAACTAGGTTTATACCATACATTTTATTTCAATTTTTTCTTTTCTTTGGATGACTTTTTCCTTTTATGCTAGCATTGGCTTATACATATTTACCAAAACCACCTTTCCATCTCCAAGCTGCTCAGTTTGGTTCTAAATTCCAAGTCAGGATCTAAATTCTTAAGGTTTAGGATTTTTCAGTCTCCTATGTTCAAACTGCACAAGTTTACCCCACATATATGAAGCATCACCCTACACAAGTTACTATCTAACAATGGTTATGTGTTCAAGTTTGAATAAAGTCTCACATGGAAAAAAGTTAAGAAAAATTAAGTTTACGTGTTGCCCAATTTTCTAACTAAAGCACAAATTTCGATTCAAATCATGTCATAAGCAATAAATAAGTCAACAAATTTTTTCAAATTTGTCAAATTTTTATGAATTTTCTACCCCAAAATCGAATGAATGTTTAAATAAAAGCACATTAATGAGATTCCCACCCCCAAACTAAAAATGTACATTGTCCTCAATGTATTTCAAAAATATAAATGAAATAAACTCGAAATGACAAAGAGAGGTTAGGTACTTTCCAGGTTTGGAAAGGTGGTGTTCCCATTTTGAATCTTTGAATTGATTTGTTGGATGAATTGACATTTTACTTGATCTTCCATGTTTGACTCGAAGTGTTCCATGATGATATGTTCCTCACAAACAAGAAATATTTATCATTAGAAGCACATTTATTATGTAGGAATTGAAACAAATCAAGAAAACACTCCCAAACTAGGATATATCAAAATTTGAATTCTTGGAACATGGTTAACCATTGATATTCAGCCCTTGATATCACCTAAAAAAGTGAAAATTTATCTAGACATGTCCTAGGCATATGAAAGTGCATAACTTGGTCTACAACATGTTAAAAATTCAAAGCAAACGGAGTTCATTTGGGTCATGAAAAGTATGGACAAGTAAGTGCAGTGAAGCTGAAATTAGGTATTATTGTGCAGTGGTGCTTGCACCTTGCAGTGGGGTGCAATGGGATGCAATGATGTTCATGTTAAGTTCTATGACTTAAATCAGTGTAAACTATGAATGAATGATACATATCATGTGGTGAAGGTGATCATCCAAAAAGATTTGCAAAAACTCAACAAAAAACTTATTATAACATTTTATCTAACATCTAGCATGCATGTGAGGGGGGAGGGGGGGAACCATAGCGTTGGAGACTTTAATTTAGCCAAAAAATTACCGTGCAATCGCATGGTAATTTTGACAGTGACTTGAAAATTTTCACCGTTTGAGTTTTGGACTCCGTTTTCGACCCCTAAATGCCTTCTAATAAGTGCAACCAACTTCTAAACTATGTCAACATGTCCTAAGTTAGGTTCTCATGTCAAAGATTGTAATGATAAGCAACAAAACAAATGAAATGCAAGTAAATCCTAAGAATACTAAAACATTCAAAATAAAAGCAATGAAATATTCAATACAACTAACATGCCGAAATGTTGATTGTAAACATGCTAGTGATCCTAAAATGCAATGTGAAGAAACTAAGCACTAAAATAACTCAAAAGAATTGAATAAAACAATTAAATAAAAATGTTTTGAGAGATTGGGTTGCCTCCCAAAAAATACTTCATTGACAGTCTAGAGCTACACTTTATAGAAAAATCCATCAATGTGGCATGAAATCCGATGTCGAGCCCTCATCACATGCTTTGGCCCTATAATCAAAATGCTTCCAATGTCGAAGCTGTTGTTCCACATCTACAAAAGCTCCCCCTTTTCCACATCTACAAAAAGCTCTTGAAGTACCTAAGAAGGGTCGACCCAAGATCAATGGTATTTTACTGTCTTCTTCTATATCTAGAATTACGAAGTCAGTAGGGAATATGAATGAGAAAAGTACAACTACAAACATAAATCTATCACTTTTTAAAGTTAACAAACTTAAGATTTTTTTTTTTAAAATCAAGTGCTAATAATAATAAATAAAAATAATTATCTACTATATTGGTAATATAATTTTACCCAAACACAACCTACACTTAATATTTACACCCCTGCATAATACCTAGGCCTGACCCCCACTCACCACCGACTCCCACCTCACCCACCCACTCACAAAGTCACAGTTAGTCACACAAAGTCACAATTCGGTCACATATACAAATTTAACCCTCCACTCCAACCCACCCTACCCCAACAAAGTCACAATTGGTCACACAAAGTTACAATTAAGTCACAATTACAAATTTAATGACAAGTTTTGCCCCGCCACCATCCCCCACCCCACCCCATCCAACCCCACCTACAAAGTCACAGTTGGTCATACAAAAATCAAATTTTAGACAATTATAACTTTAGCTGCGAGTTTCACTGCCACCCCACCCACTTTACCCCATCCCATCCATCCATCCCGAGTCACAGTTAGTCACACAAAGTCACAGTTCGGTCACAATTATAAATTTGGTCGCAACATTCACTCCACCCCACCCACTCGCAAAGTCACAATTCGATCACATAAAGTCACAGTTGGATCACAATTACAAATTTAGTTGAAAAATTCTCTCCACACCATCCCACCCACCCCACCCTACACCATCCACAAAGTCACAGTTGATCACACAATGGCACTGTTTGATCATACTAGGTCGTAGTTTGGTCACGTAAGTTCTTAGTTCGGTCACACGAGGCGTAATTCGATCACATGAGGTGATAGTTCGGTCACCTAAAGTCACAGTTCGATCACACAAGGTCACAGTTATATCATATAAAATCACAACTCAGTCACACATAGTCATATTTGACCCAAGTGTAGCCCTCCCTCTTCAGTTTCTATGTCGCGGCTCCGTAAGTCCCCCGCTGCCATCACTGACCATGATAGCTGCTCCTATGATGGGAACCCCACTATCAATGCCAAGGAGCACGTTCCCTGTTTCTCCACCGTTGTAGCACCCATATTCAACCACAAATCTCTTTTCGAGATGCCACTGCCGGTCATCATCTTCACCACCAACACCTTCAATAACAACACCACAATCACAATCACAATCACAACCATAACAAGCATAAAAACCACCATCACACCAAGAAGAACAAGCCAAGATGTTCCCTCACCTAACGCGACGGCGCCACTCATAGCCAAATCGGTGGCGCTATGAGTACAAAGCGGTCGCCTCTGTGATCGCCGCTCGCTGCTACTTCATCGACGTCGGAGATTCATGTGTTGGGGAGATATAGAGAGAGGGGAGAGGGGATAGGAGAGAGTAAATTTGGGAAAATTAGGGTTTTTTTTGAAATAGTGGATAGATATATTTTACTTTTTATTATTGTTAATACATTTTCAATTACCACCTTATTTGTAAAATAATTTTATTTATACTTGATTTTTAAAATTGAAACTTAGAATCTAGGGTTCCATGTAATTTTTCCAATATGAATTTGTCTACTTTAACCAACAAATCTTCATTGACTCCATATGGGTATCGAATGGAGCGATCAGCTAGCTGCAATATGATTGGGCTCGAATTTTTGTTCCCCTAATCCTAGTTTCCTATAAACCGAAAGAGGCATTAAATTTATAATTGTACCAAGGTCATATAAAACTTTATTAAATTCCAAGTCACCAATAATGCAATGAATTGAAAAAATCCCTAGATCCTTTAGCTTGGGTGGCAACTTCTGGTGCAAGATTGCGCTGCACTCATGATGTGTTCCGGACCCTCGACAATCGGAGTCATAGCAGGCTTGACGGAAAAAGTTAAATATTCAAGCCAAATAAAAGTGCAATCCAGTCAACCATGTCGGAATTAGATGCATAATATGTGTTTTTCAAGTAGAAACAGGCCACTAAACAAAACTCATGGGCTAAAGCCCTTGAGCCGACTGATTTTATGGCCAAATTCCATCATTTGGGGCTTCAAAACAGCAAGTCAATTATGCAGACGGAAATTAGGGTTTTGCGTATTTTTAGGTTAAATTTTGTTTTTAATTATTTGTTTGCCTATTTTAGAATTTTAGTCTAATTAGAATTCTATTTTGAGTCAATTAGCGGCTATGTTATTTTACTTATTTATATTCCTTTCCATTCATTGTAATTCAGACTTGAGACTTTGATTTTAATATAAACAGTTTTTATTGAGGATTCAATAAAAGTTATAGGTGGATTCCTATGTTTTTCGAACTTATCAAGAATATTTCTTGTGGCGTTCAAATATCGAACTTATCAAATATTTACTAGAATATTTGTGGCGTTCAAATCAGAGACTTATCAAGGAGATTGGGCAAATCCTTGTGGCGTTTCGAAAGTCGTGGTTCTTTATTCCGCATCGTCGAGCCATCGCGTCGTGAATATCGGGTCAAGATTCCACTGTTCATCCACAACCTGGGTTCGGAACTTTCCGGCGTTTCTTCCGCGCTTCGAACCTCATCATCTGGTATCAGAGCTGGACTCTGAATTCAGGTTTTTCTATCCAGTTTGATTTTTATGTTTATCATCGAGTCCCATAAAAATCATCCATATCTTGTTGAGTGTTTTGTTTTCAGTTTTTTTTAGGTTGCTTGTTCTTTGTGTCAGTAAAATTTTTCAATTTTTGATCCATATAAAAGTCCAACAAAAATTCAAAAGTGTTTTTTTATTCGATTCTTATCCAAATCCTGTTCCATTCGTTTTGTTGCGTTCCTGTCGGATTTTCGGATTTATTAAAAAAAAGAAAAAAATTATTTTTTTATTTAATTCCGAAAATTCATTATTCAAAAAAAAAAAAAGAGTTGTCCCAAATTCAAGAACCACTTTCTTGAGTTTTTTTAAAATTTTTGGTATTCATTTCCTTCCAAGTCAATAAAAGTCGTTCTTGCTATTTGATGTTTAAATCCTCTTCATTCTTGAATTTTTTTTAACGCCACATAAGGAATGGATTATGATCCGAGATTTTTATTCCAAACTAGATGTTATGTGGATCATAAGGGGTGCAGTTTGGCGATTGATGGAAAATGCTTTACTAATTTCGTTAGTAGCACCGTTGTTGAAAAATTAGGATTGCCCCTAGAACCACACTATAAACCTTATAGGATGACGTGGATGAGGGAGTTTGAGAATTTCAAAGTAACCAAACAAGTTCTAGTACCTATCACCTAGGGAAGGTATAGTGAGGATGTATGGTGTGATGTAGTGCCATTGAAATCTTATCATATTTTATTGGGAAAACCATGGAGACGTAGGAGGGAGGCTGTTTATGATAAGAGTATGCACATATAAAAATTCCTTAAGAAAGGGAAAGCATGCGTACTATATGGGTTGACATTAGAAGAAGCACTAGAAGATTCACGGAGGGTAAGGAAGGAGAGTGAAAAGTGTTATATTAGGAGGCATCATGGGGATAAGGATATAGATAAGAAGGAGGGAGAGTTGAAATTAATAACAAATAAACGAATTCCAAAATTTGATGAGGAATTGATTAGGAATGAAATGAAAGTTGGTGTAGAAGTTCAACATTTGAACTTTGAATTGAAAAATCCACATTTGGATAGTGATGAGGTAGTGTGCGAACATGGTGATACGAATGTGGAGGCAGAAGATGTGGTTGAATTTGAAAGGAAAAAACTCGAAGAGGTGGATGAGTTAGAAAATCTTGAGTTAGAGGAAGTAACCAAGCTTGAGAGAAAAGAGATAGAGGGGGGTGAGCAAGAAGTTGCAAAAGGAGAATGAGGTAAAGAGAAGGGCCTCATGGTTCAAAAGGTGGAATTGACGATGATAATTCATGAATACAAGGATCCATACCTTGTACCTCATGAACCTAATATTTCCCTCCCCGCTTTATTTAATTTTGTCTTGCAGGTTAAATGTACTTGGAAATTTGGGCAACACCACCAATGCCCACAGGAGTATCTACTTCAATCCATTCATGTAACCCAAGTTACAGGATACTATTGGTCATTCCACTAGCATGGAAGCAATAATTTTCCGTTTGATCCAGGAGGTGAAGTGAAACAACATGAACAAAGCTATGATTCGGGACGAATCATCCTAAAGAAGGAGGGTATGATGTGTTCCGGACCCTCGACAATTAAAGTCATAGCAGGCTTGACGGAAAAAGTTAAAAATTCAAGCCAAATAAAAGTGCAATCCAGTCAACCATGTCGGAATTAGATGCATAATATGTGTTTTTTGAGTAGAAACGGGCCACTAAACAAAACTCATGGGCAGAAGGCCTTGAGCCGACTGATTTTATGGCCAAATTCCATCATTTGGGGCTTCAAAACAGCAAGTCAATTATGCAGACAAAAATTAGGGTTTTGCGTATTTTTAGGTTAAATTTTTGTTTTTAATTATTTGTTTGCCTATTTTGGAATTTTAGTCTGATTAGAATTCTATTTTGAGTCAATTAGCGGCTAGGTTATTTTACTTATTTATATTCATTTCCATTCATTGTAATTCAGACTTGAGACTTTGATTTCGATATAAACAGTTTTTATTGAGGATTCAATAAAAGTTATAGGTGGATTCCTATGTTTTTCGAACTTATCAAGAATATTTCTTGTGGCGTTCAAATATCGAACTTATCAAATATTTACTAGAATATTTGTGGTGTTTAAATCAGAGACTTATCAAGGAGATTGGGCAAATCCTTGTGGCGTTTCGAAAGTCGTGGTTCTTTATTCCGCATCGTCGAGCCATCGCGTCGTGAATATCAGGTCAAGATTCCACCGTCCATCCACAACCTGGGTTCGGAACTTTCCGGCGTTTCTTCCGCGCTTCGTATCTCATCAACTCATCATTCAGGGATACCTCTTCCAGTTTCTCAAGTTTTCGTTTGCTTGACATCATCATTTTCAGAAACTTGGTATAGCTAGAGATTTTGGTAAAGGCCTCTAGAAAATGAATGTTTATGTTCAGTTGTTTTAGTATGTTGAGAGATTTAATGAATTGCTGATCCTCCTTAATCTTCTTTAATCTCTACGGGAAAGGGATGGGGGACTCATGAGGTTTAACTGTCGAGTTCATCTCATGCCCCTATTTCTTCTCATCAGATGTTTTCCCACATACCCAGTCTGTTCTCCCTCCTTTTCAATTGATTTTTGAACATGAACATCATGCAATTTAACTTCAATACGTGTAGTAATTACATGTACTCCTTGTTTCTCATTCCATCTCTTTAATCTCTGGGGAAAAGGAGTAGGAGGTTCGTAAACCTTGTCACATGGAGCAAAAGTGATCCTCCCGACACAAAATCTACCTCATTTTCTAAAGTTTTATGGCCGTCACCTACTCCTTGGGATTAACCTTAGTGTTACCGGGCAGTGTGCTCAAGCTCTGTTTGTCAGGACCTGAGCTATTTGTCCAACTTGAGTCTCCAAGTTTTTTATTGAGGCATGATGATTTTGTAATGATGTTTCAGTCATTCTCTTGAATTGGTAAATTTTTCCCATGAACTTATCTGTTTTCTTCATGTACTACTCGGTCATGTCCATCATTTTTATGAGCATCTCTTCAAGTTGAGGTTTCTTCTCCACTATCTGCTGTGGAGGTGCGTGTTGGCCTGTTCCATTTTGATTATCACTCCATGAGAAGTTAGGGTAGTTTTGCCAACCCGGATTATAAGTGTTAGACTATGGGTTATTTTGGCGGTATCCCCTTGTATAAAGTCTACTTGTTCAGCTTAACTTGCCAAAATTGGACAATCTATGTGTTGTGATTAGCCTACATTCCTCGCATCCAGTTACTACATTTTTCACTGAATGATAGGTTTGTATGAAATTCACCAACTAGTCTATTTTGGCAGACATCGCTGAAACACTGTCCACTTCATAAACTCCTACTAGTTTCTTTTGAATTGTTCGCTCAGATGCCCACATTGCATTGGTGTTAGCTATTCACTCAAACAGTTCAAGAGCTCCATCAAGAGTTTGGGGAGTTAGGGATCCATTGAATGAGTCAACTAGACTTTTGTATTGAGCGAGTAGACCGGTGTAAAAGTACCTCACCTGATCATTTTTATAGAGTCCATCTTGAGGGAATTTCCTAAGCATGTTTTTAAACCTGTTCCATGCTTCATCAAATGATTCAGACTCTTGTTGTTGAAATTTTTTTTATATCATCTCTAAGTTTTGCGACTTTGGCTGGGAGCATGAATTTTGTGCAAAATTTCTGAGCTAGGTCATTCTAAGTTGTGATACTTGCAGGAGGACGAGAATCTAACAAATCTATTGTCATATCTCTTAAGGTGCGTGGAAACAACCTGAGCCTCATGGCATCATCTGACACTCCTTGATACTTAAATGTTTACACATGTCCAAAAATTTAGACACATGTACATGTGGATTTTCATCAGGTTTGCCATAGAATTGTTATCCCTTTTTGAAACATGTTTATTACATTGGTCTTTAACTAGAAGTTTGCAAGACCGAAGGGTGGGTAAAGTATGCTGAATTGGTTTCGACCAATTTGTAGAATCATAAAGTCTCCTATAAGCCTATTTCCCTCATCTACAGGCTCAACACCCGATAGTACCAAATTATAGTTTGTAATTTCTTCCTGTTTTTGGTTTTTTGAATTATCTAATTATTTTGCTTCTCTTCAACTAGGGTGTAAAGTACATTCTATTTATGGGCCAACATTGAAAAGATTCCCGTGTTTCAAACGTAGCATACCTAACTATGAGAAAAACAAAAGAACTAGTGACTAAACTAAAACTAAAATCCTAAAATAAAATAAAAATAAACTAAAAGTGGTAAAAAGTCCGAATTAGTGAAAGTAATCTAAAAATAAATTTAAATTACAATCCCCGACAACGGCGCAAAAAACTTGTTCGCTTACTGCAAATGTACGGATAACATAAGTAAATTGTATTTTAGACTACGAACCTTAACCAGAACTAAAAAAACTTTAATTTGAGAAATTTTTGAATGAAAACTAAACTAATGATTAAATTAAAAAACTATATTTCTATGACAATTCAAACTTAAAGAAAAGTATTAAAAGATTTTTGAACACTTTCAAGGATAGTACAAAGCATAGGGGTATATTTCTATTCTCTATCGGACTTTGTGGAAATTACATTAAATAACATCAAATAAACTCCTACTCTTTCGAACATAAGAACACATCAAGTGAATCCCACAAAAGTTGACCAAACAATTGCATAATAATAAATGCACTATTTAATTGCATCAAACCCATAAATTGCATAATTTAACAATAACTCAAAATATGGAATCAAATAGTTAAAAATTCATTATAATCCTAACATTAAAAACTTATCCTAGATACATAATTGAAAATAAATAACACGAATAATAAAAGGATGTCGCCTTGTTCATCTTCTTGCAATCGTATCTCCAATCATGGTCTTGGCATTGCATGGATCTCTCATCACTTTGATAGTGTTTTGGCATGAAAATATGACAATTGGGAACCCCCAAAGCATGCTCCAAGTCTAGTTTTTATAATTTTCTCTGAAGATTAGGTCAAAAGAGATGAAAATTCTGTTGAAATCCGCGGAAAAGCTCAGCTGCACAGCCCAGGTTTGCCCGTGCGACAGCGTGCTTGAAATCCATGCGGTCGCGCACTTTACACTATTTGGCCTCACTTAGCTACAGTCATAGTCACTCGACCACGCGATAGAGCTGTATTCGATCGTATGGTTCAACGGCTGAGTGCAATTTCCATCTTTCGGCGTGCTACAAGTTGGTCCTCGTTGTTTATTTGTATAGCAAGTTCTTTAACTTTCTATTGATACAATTAGATTGCTGAACTTCTGATTTCTTCCAAATTTGATTTCTTCGTTGACTTTTCTTCCAATTAGCACATTGATTGACTTCATCTACTCTTCATTTGCACAGTTTAGCATTTTTATCATTCAATTGACTTAGTTTTGGCTTCAATTACTTTGTTTGCTCGATTTTCGGACATTTCTGAAATACAAACAAACAATAACAAAATCAATAGAAAATATTCTAAAACGAGCATATAAATTCCTACTTTTAGAATAAAAATAAGTGTATAAAATACACTTATCAAGTGTACATTGGTTCATGATTCTTCATGTTGTACATGTTAATTTAGTCTCCAGCTCTCTAGATATGTTTATGTAACAATATAAAAGTACAGTTTCATATGGATTCGAAATTTATGTTGAGAACATCTGAAACTTCAAATATATTTTGGAGAACAAAAATGTGAACCTTCATGAACTTGCTTTTTTATAAGCATGATATAAGTGTTGAATCGTGTAATTTCTGTTTTCTTTGCTTAGATTTGATAGAAGATGATCGTATGACATAAATATTGAGCAAACAAAAAATTGTTGTCGTTAATTAATATTAAATGTGTGATTATCATGCATGTAAATATATTGAGATTCATTAGAGAATTTATCTCTTATGAAAATGATCTTGTTTTGCAAATAAAATATTTATGTGTAGTATTTGTCATAAATATTTGTTTTCAGTACATAGAGATGCATAAATATTATTTGGAAAATATGTGAATTCTCATATTGTTTTGAATAAATGAGATTGATTTTGGAATTAATGAGATTGGTTTCATATCTCCTATTTATGTTCTTGCTCATTAGTAATATTATGCATTATGTAAATGTCTCTTGTGTGATTATTACAATGGTGACACTAGAAGTGATCAGTGAGAAATATATACATAATTTTGATAATGAAGTCAAAATATGATATGACCACTTTCAAACATCAAAATTTAAATGAAATTGTTCTTTCAATAGAGTGTACAATCAACTCTGATTATTATCCTCATATCCTTTATGAGATGATATGGTAGATATCAAATGTTGATAACATATGTGAATTGCATTATTGCTAAATAGAAAGTAATAACATGAAACATAAAAGTGAATGTGGATTATTGTTGAACATTATGGTTCACAAGATGAATCATTCACTTAAATGAAATTTAGAAGTTTAACATTTATCCCAAAATGTGGGGGTAATAATGAAACAAAATTGAAAAATACTTATAGTACTCACTGAGGAGGCAATTAAACAATTGTTAGAAAAATTGTGTTAATAGAATTAAGATTCTATTTCTTTCAATTTTGTGACAGAATTGCGAAAACAATTTCTTTTATCGAGTAAATAAAGTTTAATATAAAGTTAGATTCTTTCGTTGGATGAAAGAATAATTTTAAGTCTACCCTAGAAGTGTGGGGTAGTACGATTAAACTTTAAATGAAGTTTAAATAATGTTATTTCAAAGTCTATAAAGTGCACCCAAAAAAATGACTAAAAAATATTGAGATAAAATTTGACAAGTGTTGTCAAATAAATTGTGAAATGATCACATATATATTAAAAAGAAGTCCAGCCATAAATATATAAAATTGAATCAAAGAGTGATTCATCAACTTGTGAAAAGTTGAGTTTAAACTTAACTTAAATAGCTTATGGAAAATCATAAGAACATAATCGAGTACAACCTGGATAAACTCCATTATAAAATATTCACCAATGACGGTTACATGACTATACTAACAAGTATACCTCGGGTTCAAAGGGTAACAACAAGGCATTCAATAAATAGATAGTTTCAACACTTTATCAATTCATACCTCTTTCTAGATTAGAAGTGTTGGTAGTTATGGGTTGGAGAGATGAATTTAAACTTTTAATGAAGTTCAATATTACAGGTATTTGTAAATATAATGAAGATATTGAAAGAACTTCACCTATATGAATTGTGAGGTGGTGCCACTTTTATAGAAAGTCAGAGTTTCCTCTTTTAAAAGTTCACAAATCGGATGAGGGCAAGGTCATAATAGTGCTAAAACTAAAAAATGAGTGGAGCAAAAGATTTAAGTGTTGTGTGTGTGACATTGTTGGTATTGTCACGTGGAATAACATGTTCAAATCTTCGGCTGCCCAGTATTTCGATAACACTTCGCGATGTTTACACTAAGGTGAGGTTCAAATCAAAAGATAACTTGTCTTATGCATAACACCATTCTAAAATGAGTTGGTGAAGATATTTGAACAAGTGGAGATTGTTGAAAATTAGTTTCCAAACTCATGTTCAAATATTTGTAAAGATCTTGGATGAAATTATATAGAGGTGTCAATCCTGGTTGTCCTACCCGGGTCGACCCACCAACATAAAAGTCCGGTAACGACCTTCTTGAAAAAAACCCGACCACTGCGGGTTCCGGGCCGATCCTGGGTGAGCACACAAATTTCGAACTAAAACCCAGGCTCGACCGTTGGCCCATGTGGGTCGCGGTTCGTTCTGATTTGTTCCGTATGAATAAAAACATATATTTTTTCATATTTATAAAAAAAAATTTGGTCAAACTTTTAAATACAAAATGACAAAATGATAAATTCATATTTATACCATAAAATGTTTACATAGAATTTAAATTTATATTTTATGTTACATAATTACTTCTAAATTTGCAAATTTAAATAAAACATAAACAAATAACAATTAAATGCTAATTGTATTTCTATTTACTATTATCAAAGAACATTACGTTTCTTTGTTATTAGGGAGAAAAATAAGATTTTGTATTAGAACTTGTAGAAGAAGGGAGATTATCAATGTTACAGTATTTAACAAACATAGTTTTTTTTTTCACGGGCCAGCGGTTTAACCGCGGCCCGCAAAGATTTGACCGGTGAAACTCGCGGTTTACAACTTCTTGACCCGTGAACTGCCCGCACGGGTCACGGGTCGGCCCATGGTCCCGGGTCAATCCGGGCCGATTTTCACAGATCTGGTCGGCCCGTCCAGTCCATCTAAACACCTCTAAAATTATGGATGAAAGTGCGGAATTAAATCAATTTGAAAATGACAAAAAAATGATAAGACTCAGTAAGAAATTAGGCGTTGCGATCGTAACTCCATGGCTTGTTATGATCGCAAGCCTAACAATAAATTAAACAGATTGAAATTTTGATGTGCCTTGCAATCACAAGGAGATTCCCAAGAGGCACCTTTTGGTGCCTACGGTGGCTTTTTGGCACCAAAAGGTGCCATTTTGTCCAAGTATCGTATATTTTCATAAATGGTGGATTGACTACTATATATTGGGTATTATGGTGATCAGAAATATAATTGAGAACATCCATTTATTGTGATAAGTTGAGAGATCACTTCCACCATAACATATTCATTTTATTTGTTTCTTATTCCTCTTTCGTGTTTTTGTTATGGTTCGAATATACTCAATTGAAGACTAGAATTAAATCCACTAAAGCCATTTGCATCAAACCCTTAACCGTTTTGACCGAGAGGGGGCAAATATACTTCTAGGATACCAGTTTTCTAAAATCATGTTCAAGCCTTTCTTTCTTTCACAATTTTTTGTATTTCTACATTCATTCCCAGATTTCAAGTATGATGTTTGCTTAGTATTTCAAGGTATGTTTATATAATAATTGGTGCTTATGCCATGGGAGTCACTTGCAGCAACGACGGCATTCGATATAGAGGTGAATGAGATGGTAGATTTGAAAAGGTGGTGGTGGTGGTGATTTCTGATACCAGGGATGGTAGCGGTAGTGTTGTGGTTGTGGTACGATTGCTACTGGATTTAAGAATTTTTTGGTGGCCGTGGTGGAGATTGAGGAGTTGAGGAGGTTGTGGTATTGTGGTGGTGATTATTGATACAATCAGTACTACTGATGATGGAAGTCCATGAGTGGTTGGTGTTGGCATTGGTATGATCGGTGGTGGTGCATGCGAGTACTTGGTGTGTTGTGAATGGTTGTGAGGTGTTTGTTGAGTGGTGGTGCAGGTGGCGGTGGCAGTGGCAATGGCAGGGTGAGGTTAGGTACGGAGCTGGTGATGGTAGTTAGATCGTGAAGGTGGCGATACGTCAGAGGTGTTGTGATGGTGTGTGGCTCTAGCAGCCTTGGTGTGATGGTGGTGGTGGTTGGGTGGGTGGATGGGGTAACTTAAACAGTGTTTTGTATCAATTTATGGGTGATTGTGACTGATACATAGATATATTGTGATCAATTATTAATACGTGACTTAAAAAATTTTGAGATTGCGACTAAATTTGTAATAGTGGTTGTGATCAATTAATTTGAAATTTGTGTTCGAGAAATAAATTATGACTTATTAATTTGATAATTTGTGATCGATAAATTAGTTATGACCTATAAATTTTTTGATTTGTGACAGAAATATATCGTGAATCATAAAGTTCGTAATTTGTGACCGAAAAATAAATCGTAATCGATTAATTGTATAATTTGTGATTGAAAAAGGATTGTGAATTATAAAATTGTCATTTGTGACCGAAAAATCAGTCATGACCTATAAAATTTTTATTTGTGACCGAGAAATATATCATGGCCTATAAAGTTTGTGATTTGTGGCCAAGAAATAAGTTTTGAGTTATAAAGTTTGTGAATTGTGATCAAAAAATAAGTCATGATCGATTAATTTCTTAATTTATGATCGAGAAATCATTGTGATCACATATAAAACGATTTGTGATTGACCTACAAATTTTTTGATTTGTGACCGAGAAATAAGTCGTGACCTATAAATTTTTTTATTTGTGATTGAGAAATAAGTCTTGATCGATAAATTTGATATTTTTTTATCGATGAATAATTTGTAACATATAAAAATTGTAATTTGTGAACGTGACCATAAATTGTATGTTATTGTGACTTTAATTAACCTATTTAATTGCTTGTTTAATTATTAAAATATAATTAATTACTTATTTTATTAATAAATAAATTTAATTACCAATTTTTTTAATTACCACCAGATTTTAACATAATTTGTTTTTCAATTTTAAAAAGTAATCTTTCAAGCTTTGTAATTTTTCATTTTTCCCTTTTTTGTTTGGAATAATTCCACTACATACTGCATTTTTATCCCTTATTGGATTTTTACTTGTCTTAGTATTTTAATTGATTTTTACTTATTTTTCTTTTTCCTCTTTAAAAACTTATAATATTCTTACCAACACTGTGTCACCACCACCATGCCACATCCATTTTTCTCGACGAGGCTCGATTTTTACCAATTCTATACGTATTCGATGAAATGTCTGACCAAATATAGTAAAAATATCATAAAAATTTTGTGAAGTATCAAAGTGTGATACTAAAGTTATGCCCAAAGTATCATAAAATTTGACAGAGTTTAAGATTATAATGCTAAAAACTTGAAAGTATCATAAGTATCATGTTGTGATACTTTAGAAGTATTATATGATACTTGTGACGATGAACATATTTTTTAGTAAAAACAAAAGGTTGAAGTATTTTTTAGTGATTATTTGAAATGACGTAAATTTCAATTATGATACTAAGCCCTTGTTTGAGCCACATTATTTCAATTTAAATTTTGGGTTTTGGAAATCTAATAGTTAAAAAGTGGTTTGAAAAGTAAAAAATTATGGGCTTGACTTTTTTGAATGGTTGAAATTGATTACTGTAGAAAATTTGTAAAAAAATGAGAAATAATGGGGCTCAAACAAGGGCTAAATGTTGGGTATTTGTGCATAGCTCCCTTTTTGTTTTTCAAAATATTTCTAATGAATTACTCTTAGAAGCCTATACTCATAATGATTTCAAGCCCAAAGTGTAATATAACATATTTGTATGATTAAATTAGCCTTGAGAATACAAAAATAATTAATCTACTTAGTTAGATTGATTTACCTAATGATTTACCAACTTATGTGTTGGCACAATTATGGTGGTTGATTTTAAAGATGATGTGATTGGTAAAGTGATGGATGTCTACCAAATGTATTGTAGGTAGGTCAGTCGGTAAATTCATCGGCAACGTAGCATGTTTCATACAAAAATATCGAAAATAGGTTAACTTAGAAATATTCCATCCTTCATTGACATCATATCAAACAAAGGTAGAAAGAGGACAAGTCTTAGGAATTATGCTGATGTTGATCATGATATCATCAATTAAAAAGGAAAGGATAAACAAATTGAATATATCGTCTGATTACACAATACAGACGAAAATTATTTATAAAGAATAATGCCAAATGCATCGTTTCTCATGTGGTAAACTCCAGTATAATGAATAACAAGATTTAATCTTCTGCATCAAACATGTCATAACCGTGAACTTGAAGTTTGAGGGGGAACTCTTCTTATATATATATATATATCAGCACAAGGACGCATACTAAGACGCTTTTGCTACGAATTCTAGGCAGCAGTCGCATAGTATCCAGGCTTCAAATTCCATTTCTTTGCCAGCATTTTCACAGATTTTTGCATGATGAAAACGTAGAAGGAAAAATCCTTCCCTGCAATCTGCAACAATTTATCTATTTGACCATTTAATTTCCTTTCCTTCCCAATATATACAGAGCATAAACAACAGTCTTAAATGGCCTAATGCTCCAATATATATTTACAACTTGTATATCAAACAAGCAAAAAAATTCAACCTCCACAAATAAGGGTAGGATGGGGGTGGTGGGGAGTTCGAGATCCTTGTTGCAAATTTAAGAATAACTCAACAAGTGCATGTTGATATGCAATATTAGATCGTTACAAACAATTTTCTAATGTTTCTAATCCACCTTAGCAAACTTGCCGTAGAAATAAAATCTCATTTAATTTCATGCTTTATTTATATGCAAATAAGAATATGTTTTCGAGTAGTTTTATGAATAAGTAATCAAAAAAAGAAACCTAGCTATGTGATGCAAATCCAGAAATTCTTTAAAACAATAAATTAGATGGAGTTAAGTATAGTGCAAATACCTTGAAGCTCATAAGAACTGAACCACCCCAAAACACAAGAAGAAATGGAATTTTTTGTTTTCATATTATGACCATTGTTTTTAAGGTTTCTATGTGCTGGAAATGAACCTCAAACAGTGTAAAAAAGATGGAGGAGCTTGCAGGTTCGTTGAACCTGGTCAGTGTTTATTAGGCAAGCAGTGGTTTTACTAATTGTACTGTACCACCACTTTTTGGCTTATGCGAAATAATTCTTTCTATTTGAAAATGAAAAAGTAGGCCGGTTCGTGGAGTTTCTGAAAAAAGGTGTAGCCCACACCCTGAGGGCCCGAACCGACCACGCCCAAGGCCATTGGTTCGGGAAGGTAAATCCAGGTTATGCCTCCAAGTAGCCAGGGTGGAAGGGCTTATGGTAAGCATGAGCAAATCTCAATAACTCCCGCTTGCCACAAGGCCAATTCCACCTTGCGGGGAATCGAACCAAGCACACAGCTGCGCTGAGCACTTACCACCCATCCCCTTTGCCACTTGGAGATGTGCCCTGGGGGCTAAAACTGTGTTGGGTAAACTTTTTATACAGGTGACCGGCCCCACCGCACTGCGGCCCCATACTCCAGAAAACCCCCCTCCGGCCTGGCCCTACGGGTTAGTATACACCGCTTGGCCCTACGCGTATGAGAGATTTTTTTGGAGAGGCACAGTTCCACCCTGCTGGTAAGAGGACTCGAACACGGAACCTCAGCCAGCAATACCTCAGTCTTAACCACTAGGGAAAGAGGACTTTGGTGGTTGGTGGAGTTTCTGATGTTGCAAAGACATTGATTTTATTTCTTTTGGGATTGGGACACCCATGCTTAGTGTTCATATAATAATGAGATCGAGAGGGGTCCATTGATCTCGAACTTGCTCTCGTTACAACATAAAGGTTGAAGTTACACTTCCATTTTTAATCGAATGTAAAATTAGATATTTTCAAAAAAGGTTATATAATTTTTCTTTACAAATTCACAGTTGGTCACACAAAGTCACATTTGATTACACAAGGTCACAATTAGATCACACGAAATCGTATTTCGATCATATAATAGCTCATTCACACAATGTTACAATTCGATCACACGAAATTATAGTTCGCTCACATAAAGTCACAGCTCGGTCACACATAATCATATATGACACAACTGTACAGTTCACATAATGTCATCGACTCGTCGCCCAATGATCACACAACGTCATAGTTGATCACGATCTCTAATATAATTGGTTACGATCATCCATAAATGGTTACATATCATTTATTTATTGGTCACAACTTATTCGTTTTTTTGTCACGGTTAGTTAATATTTTTTTATCACAATTACTAAATAATTGATCACAATCATTCATAATTGGTCGCAGATTATTTATTTATTATTGGTTACAACTTACTCGATTTCTTGACACATCCTGCACTTATAAAAAGTCGCACAAAGTCACAATTAGACAACATTTTTATCACATTTACCTAGTAAATGGTCACATCCCGTACTTGCCAAAATTACTTAATAAATTGGTCACGATTACTTAATAAATTGGTCACAATCACCTATAATTGATAAGGTGCACTGGTACAGGGTCCAAACCACCCACTCTCCCAACCCACCCCCTTCCTAACCTAAAACCTTTCCTCCTCCTCCACCACCAATACTACCACCACCGCCCGCCGCCCCTAACACAAATCTACTATGAAATAAAAATTCAATGCCACATAAACAATCACCATCACAACAACCACCACCACCACAACCAGAAATTTTCACCCCACCACTACCACATCAACACTGAACACGACCTAAAATAGTCACGCCAAACTACTCTTGATAGAAATCATGAAAACCCCCTAAAGGAAAAAGAATTCACCATTCACGTCCAAATCTCTAGGATCTTGTCATCATTAATAATTTAGAGAACCATAGTTAGGCTAAGCAAATCTACTCCACCACCTAAAACCAACGCCTACCGCTATCCTCCTTCCTAGGGGTGGACAAAATAACTGAACCAGACCAGACCAAACCAGAACCAAACCAAACCAAGCGGTTTGGTTCGGTTCTACATAAAAAAAATTATGGTTTGGTTCTTAGAATCAAGAACTATTCGGTTTTGGTTCTGGTTCTGGTTCTCTTTCCAGAACCAGAACCAGAACCAAGAACCAAACTATATATATATATTTTACAAATTAGTGGATATTCATCTCACAAAAAAATTAAAATCTAAAATTATAAAATGTGAAATGTAAAAAAATGTTATTTAACATACATTTTATCTCATTTCATATTAGACAAAGATTTTACATCATAAATCTAAATTCTAATTCTAATTCGTTTTTCTTCTTTTTAATTATAAATACGCATTTACACTGCTTTACTTGCACTCCTATAACACAACAATCGTTGCACTCCTTAGTTACCATCGGCGGCAATAATGTTTATTTTTTCAAATTTATGTATATATAAATCTCGACCCAATTCATCAATTCTCAAGAGTTAACCTAAACTCAAATTGCAAATTTCATCCCTAACTCACACGGCACCACGGTAGAATGGGACTCAGAACTTCATCGTAACCTGCAACTATAAGTATAAATTGTCTTTATGTTCGATTATCTAAATTTCAACAGGTCGAAGAGCTTCCTTCAGGCTAATTTCTTCTTCTTTGACTTAGAATAACATGTTACTTTTTCTAAATCTTTGTTTTGTTAACTAAAAATTTCATTTTCTATTTAGTAATGATGTAGATGGATTCTAATGAAGAAGCGGATATAAACAGGTTTTAATTTACATTTATTATTTAAAAATTTAAGGAATAGTCTCAGAACCAAACCAGACCAAACCAGAACCGAGCGGTTTGGTTCCATATCTTTGAAAAAACCAATTGGTTCCATTAGTAAAAAAATCATCGATTTACGGTTTGGTTTGGTTCTTCTAGAACCAGAACCAAACCGAACCACGTCCACCCCTACTCCTTCCTTTGTACTAATTCCACCATCTCTCCATTTCTCCACTTGCAAAAAAAAAAAAAAAAATTCTCTAATTTCAATTATTTTCTTTATATTTTTATAGTTTATGTTCTCCATGTGTAAATCTAAGAAGAAAATTGCTGCAAATATGATTGAACTCTAAACCACCCCTAAATTCATCTTCGTCAAGAAAAAAAAATCCCAAAATCTTCAATAGAAAACTCATCAAGACGTCAAACAGCATCAACAATTTCATGATCCAAGCACATCCTCCACCTCAAGCTTCTGTAAACTAATGGAAATCCTCAGTATTTAGTCGTACTTCTCTATCAAGCCTCCCAGAATTTGTCCTCCTAGAATAGCCCCACACCTACGATCTTTTCGAAACTTTTGCGCAATATGCAATTTCTCGCCCAAGCCGTCCACTTCCACCTCATCGTCCACCTCTTGGCAGTGTAATGTAGGAATCAGGATGTAATACATTTCCAGCGAAAGTTCTGTTAGAACTGGATGCCTAGTAGTTAATTGGTCATCTTTCTATAATTTGCATAAGTCATCACTACAGTTTGAGGAAACAGAAGAAGGTGCTTCTCGGCCTTCCTAATCCAAATTTGGTGTCACTTGTTGAACGGAGTAGTATTATGGCCTGAATCTGAAATTTAAGCTTTGGTCAGATTCCATTCTCCGGTCAAAATTACTAGCGCAATCTTACCGCCGCTGCTACACCTCGAAAGAGACAATCTCGCCGTTACACCACCAATTGTCTGGTTGGGGACATGCGTGGAGGGAGAGAGGTTTTCGATCACCCTGGGTGAGTCTCTGATAGATGGTAGAGAGGGAGGGAGAGAGAGAGAGAGAGAGAGAGAGAGAGAGATCGGTTAACTTTATTTTTGTGTTAATCCGTTAATAAATGGAATTAGAGTTTGTTTGGTGCATCAAAAGTTTTTACCAAAACTTTTTAAATTCAATTTCAACCATTCATTCTTGGTCAAGTCTACAATTTTTTACTTTTCAAATCAATCTAAACTACACATCCATCAACAAATACAAAAAAATCACAAAAATCAAAAAATTTCAATGGACCAAACAGGTTCTTAATACTTGACATTTACAAAGTAAAAGTTTGACACCATATTTTTAATTTTTATCTTTGAAAAACTGGGAGGCGTATAATTTTCCCTTGAATAAACCCCTAGAGCGTGCATGTGGGGGGACCTCATGTCAACAGTGTAGTATCGGCCTCAACTCTCCTACCCCATCACTAGCATGGACATTTTTCCACGTTTAGTATTTTTCATTAAAAGATAATTTAAAATGAGAGCATTTGCAAAAATACGCAAATTTTGATATCATACTTAAAAATTACGTCCTTTAAAAGTATCATAACTATTACTTCAAAAAATTTTGATTACTAAAATTTACATTTTTCAAAACAAAAATCGTAGTATAATACTTCTCATTTTTTTTAAATATCACAACTCGATACGTTCTAATTTTTATAATACTTAGTGCGTAAATTTTAGTGTAACAACTCACCTCAACAAACACTACAAAGGATGTCGAAACCTGGCTCGATTGAAGGAAACAAATCACAACTACAGATTGGTCAATCGAGTCTAACTAATTGGGTCTTAACCAAGATCTAACGCGTCAAGAAGGGATGATCATGTTCGTATCGAGTGGTAAGTTCCCGCTCTCAATTGTAGAAAGTCCACATTTCATGGATTTCATTCAGAAGTATCTCCAACCCAAGTACAAACCCGTTTCTAGAAATAATTTACGATCTAATTGCATTACTAAATATTTCGAGAGAAAACAAAATTTTACAGATGCTTAAATAGATATAATAGTAACTTATCATTTACTTTGGACTTGTGGACTGACAATAATCATAGAGGCTACGTAGCTGTTACTTGTCATTACATAGATGATACTTGGATAATGCACAAAAAATTATGGCATTTAAAGTTATTAATTGTTGCGCCAAGGATCACAAATCCAACCACACCAAGTAGAGTAAACAAAACAATTATATCACAATCACAATGTGAATATAACCCAATCAATCACACAATCAACAAACTCACACACACTAGTAAATAAAATTATGAACATCGATTGATTTTACGTGGAAAAACCCTCTAATGCGAAGGGAAAAAACCACGATACCGTAATCCACCCCAAACCTTCCACTATAACTTCAAAGTGGGTACACCAAGTGTTTTTCCCTAATCAAATAGGGACTGAAAAACAGAGCATTACAATATCACCTCAAAAATAAAAATAAACCACCACTAAAACAAGTGGAAAACCAAAGATAAAAGCCGGAAGAAATCACCAAAACAAGAATTGAAGTATGTCACGAATAACCTGCTGTAGGAACCACCAAATGACGATCCAACCGTCCAAAATGTAGGTATATATGTGTACAACTACCCTGCAAAATCTCAGCCCGATCGGAGAAGAGATGACTGCAAGATGAAACGGATTTCTGAGCTGCTGTTTTCAAATCCGAGAATAGACAGCTTTGCCTTTTCTCTCTAAAACCTTTTCCAACTCTCTCTTTTTTTCTTTTGAGGCTTACCCTAGTCTTTTTACTTAAAACCTAAAGTGTGAGAATAACACTTTTCATCCCCAAACCTTATAACAAAGGTTAAGTAAGTCCTTTTCATCTATATGGGCTCAAATAGATAAAATACATGGGCCATCCTCATAGGAGGGAAACTCAACAAATCTCCCCCTCCCGATTATAAGGAGAGGGTCTCTATACCGGAAACTCTACAACAAGCTTCAAGATTCTCTTTTGGAAGAGTTTTAGTCATCATGTCTGAACCATTATCATCAGTATGGATCTTTGTCAATTCTAACAACTTGGAATTTAACACATTACGAATCCAGTGATATCTAACATCAATATGTTTTGATCTAGCATGAAAGGTAGAGTTCTTACTAAGATGGATGGCACTTTGATTGTCACAATGCAATAAATATCTTTCCTGCTTCATTCCAAGCTCTTGTGAAAAAATTTTCATCCACAACAACTCCTTACAAGCTTCAGTTGCAGCAATAAACGCTGCTTCTGTCGTAGAAAGAGCAACACATTTCTGTAATCTTGATTGCCATGAAATAGCTCCTCCTCCAAAAGTAATCAAGTACCTGAAGTAGAATTTCTATTATCTACATCTCCGGTCATATCAGCATCTGTATATCCAGTCAATACAGGTTTCACTTCCAAAGCAAATACACAATTTGGAGGTGCCACGGAGATACCTGAGGATCCACTTCACAGCATCCCAATGTTCTCTACCTGGATTGGAGAGAAATCTACTCGCAACACCAACAGCATGAGCTATGCTAGGTCTGGTACATACCATTGCATACATTAAACTTCCCATGGCTGAAGCATATTGAACATTCTTCATATCATATTTTTCTTCTTCAGTAGAGGGACTTTGCTTTAAACTCAATTTGAAATGACATGTAAGTGGAGAGCTAACTGCTTTAGCTTTGTCCATGTTGAATTTTTCAAGCACCTTCAGAATGTATCTTTCTTATGATAACCATGCTTCTTGGCTTTCCTGTCTCAAGGATTTTCTTTGCTGACCCAAGTCTTTCATTGCAAAGGACTTGCTCAATTCCTTCTTTAACCTGTCAATTTTAGATACATCATGGCCAACAATTAACATATCATCAACATAAAGTAACAGGATAAGAAAATCATTATCAACAAATCTTTTAATGAAAACACAATGGTCAAAAGTTGTTTTCCTGTAGTTATGCTTCTCCATGAATGATTCAAACTTCTTATACCATTGCCTCGGTGCTTGCTACAACCCATATAGACTTTTCTTCAATTTACAAACCAGGTCCTCCTTTCCTTTCACTTGAAAACCCTCAGGCTGCACCATATAAATATATCTTCTTCAAGATCACAGTGAAAAAAAATTGTTTTTACATCCATCTGCTCAATCTCTAAATTCATGCTAGAAGCCAAACCAAGTATCAATCTAATGGATGACATCTTCCCCACTGGAGAGAAGATTTCATTAAAATCAACACCTTCTTTTTGACTGAACCCTTTTGCAACTAGTCGAGCTTTGTACCTTGGTTGTGAGCTATTTTCTTCGGTCTTCAACCTGTACACCCATTTGTTTTTCAATGCCCTCTTGCCTTTAGGCAATTTCACCAACTCATAAATGTGGTTAGTATGTAATAACCCCATTTCATCTTGCATAGCTTCCAACCACTCTTCTTTCTGCTCGTGTACAATAGCTTATTGATAGCATTTTGGTTCTCCCCCATCAGTAAGAGTTATAAATTCTATGGTAGGATATTTCTTTGAGGGTTGACAGGTTCTACTTGATATTCTCAAAGAAATCTCATCTGCAGTTTCTACAAACTCAGTGTCTGACTGATCATCCTGCTCAATTACCTCCTCAGTGTCATTAGGGGGAATATGGCCATAACCATCATTTTCATCATTCTGAGCATCTTGAACATCATCTCCATTTTGACTAGAATCTATAGATGGAGGAATAGGATCCAAGTCAACCAGATCATTATTGCTTGTTTCTGGTTTTTCAACGACTTTCTCAATATCTTCAATGGTGTGATCTTCCATAAACATAACATCTCGGCTTCTAACCAGCTTTCTTGAAATGGGATCATAAAGTCTGTAACCAAGATCATCTAGACCATAACCCAAGAAGATGCACTGCTTTGTTTTTTAGTCAAGCTTTGTTCTCTTGTCTTTGGGGATATGCACAAAGGCTTTACACCTAAAAACCTTCAAGTGATTGTATGAAATATCTTTCCCATTCCATATTCTTTCTGGCACCTCAAGTTGTAAAGGAATACATGGAGAAATATTTATAACATGCACCGCTGTAGCTAATGCTTCATCCCAAAAGGACCTTGGCAACTTGGCATGTGACAACATACATCTTATCCTCTCTACAATGGTTCTATTCATTCTTTCTGCCAAACCGTTGTATTGAGGAGTTTTAGGAGGAGTTCTTTGATGTCGAATACCCTGACTTCTGCAGTACTCGTCAAATGGCCCTAAATAATCACCACCATTGTCTGTGCGAATACACTTTAATGACATTCCAGTTTCCCTTTCAACACTGGCCCGAAACTGTTTAAAGACATCCAACACTTGATCTTTCGTTTTTAAGGTATAAGCCCATACCTTCCTTGAATGATCATCAATGAATGTGACAAAGTATAAGGCACCACCAAGTGTTATAGTTTTCATAAGACCAAAACATCTGAGTGCACCAACTCCAAAGCATTTGGCTTCCTTGAAGGAGGATTAGTCTTAAAAGCAACCCTGTTCTGCTTTCCAACTAGACAATCTGCACAAGATTTCAAGCAAGTACCTCTCATACCAGAAAGAAATCCTTTCCTACAAAGAAGTCCGTACCTTTTTGTCCCATGTGACAAAGTCTCTTATGCCACAGTTCTGTAGATGAATCATCTGATACTGCATTAATCGGACCATTAGTAACCTTTGTGATGAGAATCATAGAAGGCTCGACAAGG
This sequence comes from Ligustrum vulgare, assembly GCA_963555705.1. Classification (NCBI taxonomy): domain Eukaryota; kingdom Viridiplantae; phylum Streptophyta; class Magnoliopsida; order Lamiales; family Oleaceae; genus Ligustrum; species Ligustrum vulgare. The sequence goes on along the minus strand of OY743169.1, from coordinate 78,325,008 downwards.
AAAATCAATCATTCGAGCCAAACAATTTTTGAAGTGGATGTTTGTGGAGCTCCGGGTCAACTATGGGCCATTTGAAAGAAGATTCAAGGCTTAAACAAGAGATCAAGCCAAGAAAAGAAGCCTAGAATCAAATTGGGAGCAAAGACATGAAGATTGAATCAAGTTCCGGATTCAATTAATGTTTTTATAAAGATAAAGTCCGAATTTGAGGTTCACTATTTCTGGAAGAATTGTAGCTCTTTTCGTCTAGTTTCCATATCATTTTGAATCGCCTCAATCGGACATCGGGATCAAAAGTTATGATCAAAATACTGAAGAAGGCGCTTGCAGTCAATTTCGGTTGACAATTTTCGGTCGATCGAAATGGAGTTCGGTTGACCATTTTGGTCGACCGAAAGTTACTGAAACATTCAAAAATGCGTGTTTTCTACTATTTTTTCATATTTTTCTTTATTGTTCTTTCATATTTGTACTATTAATACTCATTTTCTTTCAAACCCTACAAGTTAGAATGTATGAACAATGAAGCCTCTTTGGAGAGCATTTGTGAGGTAAAATTCCTCAACTTAATCTTGTTTCTCTTTTGAGAAATTATGCTCAACTTCATGTGGATTTTATGAATCTTGTGTTGTTGGAAGAAATCTATGAACTTGTTTATTTCTTTCCATTGGGTTAAGGATTATTCCTTGGAATTTTGGTTAGAGTAAGCTTGGGTTTAGGTTTATTTTACCACTTTAGCTTTCTTGGGTTGATACATAAATTGTTGTGGGAATTTTTGGTTTAATCACCAAAGGGGTTCGCATCACTTTGCCTGCATAATATAGAGAGTAGAAGACTTTGATCCTCTGGCTACAACCATTGACCCCTTTTTGAGTTTCCAAACACCATCACTGAAGATGTTACAATAACCCTCATCATCAAGTCTTCCAGCAGAAATCAAATTCAGTCTGATATCAGGAACATGCCTCACATCTTTAAGTATCAACCTACTACCATTATTAGTCTCCAGACACACATTACCAATACCAATGACTTTAGATGAACCATCATTTCCCATCTTCACAACTCCAAAATCACCTGCAGTGTAAGAGGAGAAGAAATCCCTTCTGGAAGTAGCATGAATGGAGGCACCAATATCAATAACCAAACTAAATTCTTGGCAAGCAATATTGACTTCATCTACACCACAAACAATGAGAAAATCTTCAGTAGTAGCTGCCACTGTCTCCTTATCACCATCTTTCTTGTTACCTTTCCTTTGTTCAGAAGCTTGATCTCTCTTCCATTTACGGCAATGCTTCTTCATATGGCCTTTGTTGCTACAATAATAGCAATCAAAATCTTTCTTTTGTTGAGATTTTCCTCTGGACTTGTCACGATTCTTAGGACCTCTGCTTTTGCTTCTCCCCTATTTTCCATGACAAGGGCCTTTGACTGAGAATATGAAGAACCAGATGTCTTCCTTCTTGTCTCTTCATTTAACAAACCACCTTTTACCAGCTCATAGACACCATTATTTCAGGGGCTGAGTTGGTCACTGAAACTCTGAAAGTTTCCCAGCTATCTGACAAAGAACCCAAAAGCCACAAAGCCTGCACTTCATCATCAAAAGAAATTTTCATAGTACCCAACTAATTTATAATTCCCTGCATCTCATTCAAGTGATCAGTAATAGGAGACCCATCTTTATACTTCAAATTCATAAGTTTTTTAATCAAAAAATAATTTGTTTCCTCCAGTTTTTCTAGCATACAGCTCCTCCAATTTTTTCCAAAGTGTGTGTGCATTAGTTTCATCAGCTATATGATTGTAGACATTATCATCTACCCATTGCCTTATGTAGCCACATACTTGTCTATTTAACAATTTTCACTCCCCATCACTTTTACCACTAGGCTTCCCCTCACCGCCTAATATGGGATTATGAAACTTTTTACAATAAAGCAGGTCCTCCATTTTTCCTTTCCACATATGATAATTACTTCCATTTAACCTAATCATTCTACTGGTGTTCACTTCCATGGTTATACACAAACAATCGAATAACCACAAGCTCTGATACCACTGTTGCGCCAAGGATCACAAATCCAACAACACCAAGTAGAGTCAACAAAACAATTATATCATAATCATAATTTGAATATAACCCAACCAATCACACAATAAAAACACTTACACACACTAGTAAATAAAATTATGAACACCGATTTGTTTTACGTCGAAAAACCCTCCAATGCGAAGGGAAAAAACCATGGGACTGTAGTCCATCCCAAACCTTCCACTATAACTTCAAACTGGTACACCAAGTGTTCTTCCCTAATCAAATAGGGGCTGACAAATAGAGCATTACAATATCACCTCAAAAATACAAAGAAACCATCACTAAAACTAGTGGAAAACCAAAGATAAAAGATGGAAGAAATTGCCAAAACAAGAACTGAAGTCTCTCACGAATAACCAGCTGTAGGAACCTCCAAATGACGACCCAACCGTCCAAAATGTAGGTCTATACATCTACAACTACCCTGCAAAATTTCAGCCCGATCGGAGAAGAGATGACCGTAAGATGAAATGGATTTCTGAGCTGCGGTTTTCAAATCCGAGAATAGATAGCTTTGTCTTTTCTCTCTAAAACCTTTTCCAACTCTCTCTTTTTTTGTTTTGAGGCTTGCCCTAGTCTTTTTACTTAAAACCTAAAGTTTGAGAATAACATTTTTCATCCCCAAACTTTATAACAAAGGTTAAGTAAGTCATTTTCATCTACATGGGCTCAAATAGATAAAATACATCCTCATAGGAGGGAAACCCAACATTGATTACCCACATAATGCAACAAATATTTTCAATGTACTACTTGCAATTTTAGAGAATTAAATTGTGATAGTAAAGTTCATAATTTTACACTAAATATTGCTTCTGTTAATAAAGAAGTGGTCGAAAAATTAGCTAACGACATATATCCTGAATTTTGCTGAGTCTTGTTTCATGTAAATTGGGTGCTTCACATTTTTAATTTGATAGTTCAAGATGACTTGAATATTATAGAAGTTGAATTGAAAAAATTTAGGTATACTTGCAATTTTATTATAATAGCACCTTCTAGAAAACAAGCTTTTGATGCACATTGTGCAGAACATGGTAAGCCTGGACGGTCATTTGTTACATATGTAGGATATAGATGGAACTCAACTTATTTAATGATTGAACATTGTCAACATTATGAGCATTTAATATGTGAATATTATAATAGTCGGCACTTACACGACCCAAATTTTGATTTGCTACCTACTGATTGGGAACTTGTATAACATGTTAAAAAAAATTGAAACCCTTTTACGATACTACAAACGAATCATCCAATGTTTATTATCCCATTAGTCCTTTATTGTTGAAGCATTTTTATTACATTGCTAATAATTTGAACTAGTACAAATCATTTCCTATTTTTTTCTCAAATCATTATAGCAATGGAAACTAAGTTTAGAAAATATTGAGAAGATTTATCCACTTTGTTTGCATTAGCAACGATAATAGACCCTAGAATAAATTTAGAGAAAACTAAACACACCATAAGGGAAATATCAAATAGATTAAATTTTGGGAACCCAATAACATGCATTTAAAAAAATGTTTATGTCAAATGTACGAGATCAATGCCGAAAATTTGGTGAAAATGTTAGAAGAACCGCTATCACCCCTAATGTAATACAAAATGAAGACAATGATTTACTTTCCTACCTTATGACTATTCAGGGAAATTCTAGTACACTTCCAAGTGGTTCTAGTTCTTCTAGTGCATATAATAGTTCAGATGAATTTCGAGTGAGTTAACTAGGTATTTCTTACCCGACCTTTTTAGCTTGTTAGACAATGAAGAGAGAAATAATTTTGACATTCTTAAGTGATGGAGGCAAAACAAACGTCAATACCCAGTTGTTTCTATGATAGCACGAGATCTATTAGTACCTCTGATATCAACTGTAGCATCGGAGGCTGCTTTTAGTGTACATGATAGAGTTCTATCTGAATATAGACCAAGACTTAAAGAAGATTTACTAGAGAGCTTAATGTATTTGAAGGATTGGCAGTTTGCGGAGAAACGGTTACAAAATAGAATATATGAAATTATGGTCGAGGAATTTGGAGAGCAATCGTATTGGTGAGATTGAAAGAATGAAGCAACCAAGTTAAAACTAGTGCAAGCTCACCAAGGGAGCATTTATGTTAAGGTCACATTTTTACTTCAAAGGTCACAACCATCGTCTCCTCCGACCACCAACATCCCCGCCCTCCCGCCTCGGATCCACCAATATCTCAAAACAAAAATCACTGTCATAGCCCATTACACCACCTGCACCACAGCCGCCACCCATCTTCTTCCCAAAACCTAGCCAACTACTGCATCAAACTTCAGCAGTCCCAATTTGCTCACCACCTCCCCACTTCAAAGTCGAAATTGACTACAACCTCACCACCACCACCCAATCCAAAACTCAAACATACCTGCAACACCCGTTTTCTTCACGAAACCCAACCACATGGTGCACTTACAGGTGACATACATTCGTACAAAAAAAGAAGAAGATGTTGATGATGTACAATATACTTTATCATTGGGATGAAAACAGGGATGTATTATTCCATTCATATCTATGTAAAAATTATCAAATTCACCATTTTTGTTCTGCAAATTAGGATCTATAAATTACCCCTTTTCTTCAATGGCATTAACCACTATCTTAGGATATTTATTCACCAGCCATCGATAAAATGAAGGCACGCCCATTTTCACTCCCTGCTCTCTTGCTATACTATCTATATTTGTTGATACGAGTTGGTGGGTACAAGCAATAGAGCAGATTGTGAAAGCAGTAGAAAGGTAATGATCAAACTCTCGAAGTCCAACCACCTGCTGTGTTTACAGTGGCGGAGGAGAGCAATTTTCCATGGTTTTCTTCTTCATTATGTGTAGCGGAAGGCTATGGATGAGAGAGAGAGAGAGAGAGGTGGTGTTTTGTGGTTTGAAATTGGGATATGGTTGGATAATTAATAGAATATTATTATGTAGATTTTTTAATTAATTAAAATTAGATTTAAGACCTGAATTTTGAAGTTATATATGTTTGATCTCATTAATAAATTTGAATCTTTAAAAATAGGATGTGTGTAATTTCCTTTTCATGAAATCTTAATCTTAATCTTAAAAGTAGAATAATCACAAAATACACACATAATTTCCCGTTAAAAAACTTTTTGAATTTGAAAGTTATTTTGCTAAAAAATTGTATATTAAATATTTTAGCAATTATTATTTTACATGTATCATTAATTGCATTGGCATCCGTGCTATGCTATCAATAACATAAAAATGTTATTTTTTCTATTTTATTATTATTCTTTTAATCATTATTATATTATTTGAAATCGAAAAATATGCAATATTAGTATCAAATTAAAGATCAGAGTGAGAAATTTAATGCAAGCTAACAAGTGGGAGAAATTGTAAATATATTTTCCGTAAAATCAAATCAAAAATTAAAGGTAAAGTGATATTTTTTTTATTTTTTATTATTCCTCAATATCTAATTCATTTTAAGTTATATCATTTAAGTCCTATAATATTATCTATAATTAGATAACTAAATTCATTTTAGTGATAGATGATTAATTTCTATTCTAATTTTTTTCTTATCAAATTAAAATAAATAACTATACGAAATTTTAAGGCAAATCCAATTAAGTTGAGTTAGTTTTACAAATTTAATATTTCTTCAATTCATTCATCCTTTTCACATTATTTTATTTATTTACTAATTCTGTTCATTTTTCTATTTTTCATTACAAATTTAAATAACTAAAATATGCAAAAATATATTATAGATTTTAACAATTAGTTTATATAATTTTTATTAAACAATTGATCGATCAGTAATTTTTATTAAATTAATAATGTAACAATATGAATAAAGAAATTTTCAGTATGACGAAAGAAGAATCAATTAATGTAACAATATTTATTAAAATTAATGACTATTTTTTTAGAAAAACAATAAAAATTAAAAATTAATTCTTAAAAATCAAATTATACAAAAAAAAAAGTCTATCCTACACCTCTTTTTTGGAAGAATATGATGAAGAACAATATATGAAAAGAAAAGGGACAATCTTAAAGAGAATATATAAGTTGAGTTTTGCACATGTATTGTATGAGCTTAATTTTATAATTCAAAAGTTTTTTAAAAAAGAAAATTTCATTTATTGAACGTTAATTCCATAAATGGAGTTGGTATGTTCACGGTACAATCTCTAAAATACTTAATTCATGGCCTATTTTCCCGTAAAGAGATAAAACAATTCAACGGTTTACAATTTTATTAAAATATTAAAAAAATAATTATATGCCGTAAAAAATGGCGAAACTTTATTTCTTAATTTTATTAACACTTGTAATAGGCACTTGTATTGCATGTTTTATGTATAGCATGATTGAGATGAGTAATATTTTTAAAGTGCTACTATTTTTAAAAGTAGTTGAGGTATTAATATTATTAAAAGAAAAAAATTAAATTGTTAAAAAAAAAGTTATATTATGATTTTTTTTTTTTTTTTTTTTTTTTGATTATAATAACACTTCTTTGTACATAATATTTTTTGTCAACTTCTCAAAAAAAAAAAAAAATTATTTTACCAAAACTTTAATAGTTTGTATTGAAAATTCACGAGAAAGGGCAATATATAGTTTACCATGGGAGAATGCATGGTCGCGAATGTATATTCCAACAGTAAGCATTATTTATCTTTAAGCCTTGTTCATAGTCATTGCAAAGTATATAAGTAATAAAAATTATTCATTTTGAATTTGATTTAATATAGTCCATCATTTACTGGAAATAATAGGATACGTGAAAGAAAAATGTATTTTCTAACATGTTATCCAATGATTATTTCTGCATGAATTATATGTCTTTTGAATGAATTGAAGTTCACGTACGTAATTATTATATTCATAATATTCTAAATATACAATATAAACTATGAACTTTGAGTAAACGGTTCAAGGATGTAATATTTTAAATATTATATTAATAAATTATATTCTAATAATATTTATTAAAGGTTGGAGTAGTTTTCTTCTTTTTTTTTTAATACTAAATAAATAAAAAGTGTAATAATGCGAGAATAATAATAATAATAATAATAATAATAATAATAATAATTGTTGAGTCCGTGCCCAATTAGGAGCCCAATGAATCACCAGCAATGGCTCAACAGAGGCCCAATGGGCCTTGGCCCATGACTAAAGCTTAGGGTATCTCCTTGGACCAATTGCCGAAGCGGAATAGCACATGAATCTCTTTAGCCGAACTGGTTTACATCTAGCCGAGGTACTCTATGGTAACGCCTCGAACGGGTGATGGGACAACGGACAGTGTCAGAGATGTGCAACTTTCCCCAGTTGACTGTGGCTTGATGGGACATTGTGATAAGGTTCGAAGCGAGGAAGAAACGCCGGAAAGTTCCTAACCCAGGTTGTGGATGGACAGTGGAATCATGACCCAATATTCATGACGCGATGGCTCGACGATGCGGAATAAAGAACCACAACTTTCGAAACGCCACAAGGAATCGCCCAATCTCCTTGATAAGTCTCTGATTTGAACGCCACAAATATTCTAGCAAATATTTGATAAGTTCGATATTTGAACGGTACAAGAAATATTCTTGATAAGTTCGAAAAAATATAGCAATCCACCTATAACTTTTATTGAATCCTCAATAAAAACTGTTTATATCAAAATCAAGTCTGATTACAATGTATGGAAAAAGCGTATAAATAAGCAAAATAAAACCCTAGTCGCTAATTTACTCAAAATAGAATCATAATTAGACTAAAACTCTAAAATAGGCAAACAAATAATTAAAAATAAAATTTAACCTAAAAATACGCAAAAACCCTAATTTTCGTCTGCATAATTAACTTTCTGTTTTGAAGCCCCAAATGATGGAATTTGGCCATAAAATCAGTCGGCTCAAGGTAGGGATGGCAATAATACCCACGAACCCGATACCCGATGGAGACCCGACATAAATGGGCGGGGATTCCCCGACTAAATGGGTTCGTGGGTAGGGTATGGAGGTAAATTTTAAAACCCGACATGGGTATGGGTCGGGTATGGGTATTGTAGTAAAACCCATACCCGACCCGCATATCCATTAATTTCCTTTAAAAATTATAAAATTTAAAACAAAAGTGATTGTTTAAAAAAAATAAAAAATAGAACTCAAATATCTGTTGATATTGTTATCGTCTAAACCTTAATATGTTTAAACATTGACTTTGTTAACGTCTAAAAAAATTGTTCAAATTCGCTTGTATAATTTCAACATATAATAAACTTTTTTCAACTCAAATTCAAGTGAAGCCCAATATTTAACTGATTCAAGTTAATCCGGAGCACATATAACCTATTTATAGCCTAAAAAAATAATAAAAAATAAATAATTAGTAATGGGTTTTAAATGGGTATAGAAGCAAACCCGCCTCCGACCCCCACCCGACCCGTACCCGACCCGCAATTTTTAAATGGGTATATGGGTAGGGTATGGAGGTTGTAAATATTTAGTGGGTAGGGTACGGGTTTGGCAAACCCGACCCATACCCGACTCATTGCCATAACTAGCTCAAGGGCTTTAGCCCATGAGTTTTGCTTAGTGGTTCATTTCTAGTCGAAAAACACATATTATGCATCTAATTCCGACATGGTTGACTGGATTGCACTTTTATTTGACTTGAATATTTAACTTTTTCCGTCAAGCCTGCTATGACTCCGATTGTCGAGGGTCGGAACACATCATACCCTCCTTCTTTAAGATGATTCGTCCTGAATCATAGCTTTGTTCCTGTTGTTTCACTTCACCTCCTAGATCAAACGAAAAATTATTGCTTCCATACCATGAGTTCAATAAATTATGCTCCTTTGATTGGAAAACATGGAAGAGGTGGAGCTTGAACTCCCTTTGCCATACGTAGTGTGGTTGAAGCTTCCAAACATAATTAACCTGCAAAAAAGATTTAAACAAAATGGGGAGGGACATGTTAGCTTCATGAGGTACAAGGTATGGATCCCTGTATTCATGATAAACCACCACCAACTCCACTTCTTGAACCACGAGGCTCTTCTCTTCGCCTCTTTTCTCTTTTGCAACTTCTTGTTCAAATTTTTCATCTTCAAACTCAACCACATCTCCTAACTCCACATTTTTATCACCATTCTCGTACACTACCTCATCACTACTCAAATGTGGATCTACCAATTTAAAACCCAAATTTTGAACTTCTACCCCAACTTCCAATTCATTCCTCTCATTATCAACAATTTCATTCTTAATCATTTCCTCGCTACCCAACTCCACCTTTTTCTCATCAAATTTTGGAGTTTGTTTATTTGTTTTTAATTTCAACTCTCCCTCCTTCTTTTCAATATCCTTATCCCCACGATGCCACCACTTTTCACTATCCTTCCTTACCCTCCGTGAATCTTCTAGTGCTTCCTCTAATGTCAACTCATATAGTGCGCATGTTTTCCCTTTCTTAAGGAATTTGTATATGTGCATACTCTTATCATAAACAGTCTCCCTCCTATGTCTCCAATGTTTTCCCAATAAAATATGATAAGATTTCAATGGCACTACATTACACCATATATCCTCACTATACCTTCCCTGGGTGATAGGCACTAGAACTTGTTTAGTTACTTTGAAATTCTCAAACTTCCTCATCCACGTCATCTTATAAGGTTTATGGTGTGGTTCTTGGGGTAATCCTAATTTTTCCACCACGGTACTACTAACAAAATTAGTAAAGCACTTTCCATCAATCGCCAAACTGCACCCCTTATGATCCACATAACACCTAATTTGGAATAAAGAGCTCGGATCATAATACATTCCTTATGTGACGTTAAAAAAAATTCAAGAATGAAGAGGATTTAGACATCAAATAGCAAGAACGACTTTTATTGACTTGGAAGGAAATTAATACCAAGAATTTTAAAGAAACTCAAGAAAGTGGTTATTGAATTTTGGAATGACTTTTTTTTTTTTAAATAATGAATTTTTGGAATTAAATAATAATTTTTTTTAAAATAAATCCGAAATTCGACATGAACACAAAAAAACGAACGGAACAGGATTTGGATAAGAATCGAACAAAATAAACACTTTTGAATTTTTGTTGAATTTTTTATATGGATCAAAACTGGAAAAAAATTTACTGGCACGAAGAACGCTCAAGGAAAGAAAGACTCAACAACAAGATATGGATAATTCTTATGACAGACTCGATGATAAACATAAAAATTAAACTGGATAGAAAAATCTGAATTCAGAGTCCAGCTCTGATACCATATGATGAAATTCGAAGTACGGAAGAAACGCCGAAAAGTTCCGAACCCAAATGTGTGGACGGACGGTGGAATCATGACCCAATATTCACGACGCGATAGCTTGACGATGCGGAATAATGAAACACAACTTTCGAAACGCCACAAGGAATCGCCCAATCTCCTTGATAAGTCTCTTATTTGAACGCCACAAATATTCTAGCAAATATTTGATAAGTTCGATATTTGAACGGTACAAGAAATATTCTTGATAAGTTCGAACAAATATAGGAATCCACCTATAACTTTTATTGAATTCTCAATAAAAACTGTTTATATCAAAATCAAGTCTGATTACAATGAATGAAAAAAGCGTATAAATAAGCAAAATAAAACCCTAGTCGCTAATTTACTCAAAATAGAATCCTAATTAGACTAAAACTCTAAAATAAGCAAATAAATAATTAAAAACAAAATTTAACCAAAAAATACGCAAAAACCCTAATTTTCGTCTGCATAATTAACTTGCTGTTTTGAAGCCCCAAATGATGGAATTTGGCCATAAAATCAATCGGCTCAAGGGCTTTTGCCCATGAGTTTTGCTTAGTGGTCCATTTCTAGTCGAAAAACACATATTATGCATCTAATTCCGACATGGTTGACTGGATTGCACTTTTATTTGGCTTGAATATTTAATTTTTTCCGTCAAGCCTGCTATGACTCCGATTGTCGAGGGTTCGGAACACATCACATTGCCCTTATCAAAAAAGTGACAGGCGCTCATTCCCTACCAAACGTAGCAATGATTACTGTCAGAAAGTAAGATCCCCCTCTCCAACAGCTAGGGTAAATAAACGTATAAAGTCCACCACGTGTCGCCATCAGAAACCATACCTTCCCCTATAAATAAGACACTCCCTCCTCCGAATAAAAAAAAACGATCTCATACTCTTAACGATATATTTCTACTCTCACTCCCTTTTCTCTCTTTTACACACTTATATTTCCCGCACCCATTTTATATTCGCTTGAAATGAGCACTGACTTTGACATCGGAGTGCAAATGGGAGTCACCTCGGCCCCATTTGCAAACTGATTGTTTGTCACAGTGCGCAGGGAATCCACCTGTTCAAGAGGGAGGACCTGAGACGTGTTGGTCCAAGGTCTAACCGAATTTTGTGGTCAACAACAACAACAATAATAATATGAAATTTTATTACAACATTTTAAAATGTTGATAGTAAGTTATTTAATACAAAATAAATGAAATAGTATAATAACATGAAATTATATTACAACAACGTAATTCTTAACAATGAATTATTTAATGTTACTAAATAGGGGTAAGGGTTTATTGGATATATTGTTAAATATATGGGATAAAATAGGTATTCAAAAGATTCTCCTCCATCCATCCTTTATATATATAATAATAATAATAATAATAATAATAATAATAGATAGATAGATAGATAGATAGATAGATAGAAACTTGTTCATTTTCTTATATAGAATATTGTTGAATTGCCCATATCTTGATTTCTCATTTTTGACCCCTTTTCCTCACATCATCCCCTCTTCCTTTAAGATGATTCGTCCCAAATCATAAAATTGCTCTTGGCTTGCTCACTTGGTTTAGTAATTAACCTTCTTCGTACAAGCAATGTTTGATTTTTGACGTTCTCCAAACCTGCTTGATTTATTGTTTTGGCTTGAATTATAGATTTTCCCGTCATGCCCACCCTGATTCGTACCATTATATGTCTTTTGAATTCAAGTTTACGTATGTAATTATTATATTCATAATATAGTACATATATAATATAAACTATGAAATTTGAGTAAACGATTCAATTTTTAAAATTTTAGATGTAATATTTTAAATATTATATTAATATATTATATTCTAATAATATTTATTAAAGGACGGAGTAGTTTTATTCTTTTTTTAATACTAAATAAATAAAAAGTGTAAGAATGTAATAATAATAATAACAATAATAATAATAATATGAAATTTTATTACAACATTGTAAAATTTTGATAGTAATTTAATTTAATACAAAATAAATGAAATTATATTTTAACAATAAATTATTTAATGTTATTAAATAGGGGTAAGTGTATATTGGGTAAATTGCAAAATATGTAGGAATAAAAAGGTATTCAAAAGATTCTCCTGAATCCATCCTTTCTAGAAATAGTAGATATATAGACAAAAATACTCACTATATATATATTTTTTATATTTTCATTAATAATTTTTTTTATTGACACATTTAATTATGTTCAATTAAATGTATCGAATTTAAAAATCAAACATTATTAATCATGCAAATGGTCTCTTGAGTTGAATTCCACGTTCGTGCACCACAAATCTTGAAGTTGATTTTTCACTTTCGCGCATTGTCAATAATGTTTAATTTGTTACATTTGTTTATAAATAGAATCGCATATATTTAAGTTGTTACAATTACTTTATTTTATGTAAATTATAATATTTTGAGGATTATTATTTTCTATTCACGTCATTCAAAAATATTTGGCCGAAATTTTTTATTTATTCTATACAATATATATTTGAAAATTTGCATTATTTAATTTAAATTTGAGCAGTTGTTTAAATATATTTTGTCTATAGCAACTTTCGTGTATCACACGGGTGTAAGAACTACAAACTGTACAAATAATGTATTATTTATAGATTTTTCTAAAATTGATGAGAATTGTAATTTATTTCTATTTTGAGCATTCGTTGACAGTCTATATCATTAATCAAAACAAATTATATGTTCAATTTTTTTTTCCTATTTTATAATGATATTTACAGTAAAATCATTTCATATTGTTCTTCCATTCAACACACGGGTGTGATACTAGTATAATATTGTAACAATATGAATAAATAAATTTTCAATATGAAGAAAGAAGAATCAATTAATATAATAATATTTATTGAAATTAATGATTATTTTATTAGGAAAACACTTGAAATTAATAATTAATGCTTCAAAAATCAAATTATACCAAAAAATTTATCCTACACATCTTTTGGAAAGAATATGATGAAAAACAATATATGAAAAGAAGAGCGTCGATCTTAAGAAGATTATGTAAGTTGAGTTTTGCACATGTATTGTATGAGCCTGATTTTGTAGTTCAAAAGTTTTTTCAAAAAAGAAAATTTCATTTATTGAACGCAGTATTCTAAAATGTAGAAAATTCGCTGTCAAGGCGCGGTGAGTGACAAAAACACGTCGAATAAGTGGTATGCGCTTAAAAATGCGGTCAAAAATTTTTCTTGACCTCCTGACGCGTTTAATCTCGCCTAGGCGCGCCTAATCCCTTTTTTTTAAAAGGTAAAAAATATATTTTTTATATAAAAATATATTTAATGTCTTAAAATAAGTAAAATAATATTAAAAACACGAAATGCATTATAGCTCTTATTCTTCGTATTGACACGCCTAAATTTTGTGATTCTTGATTCTCGACATCGATGTCTCGCAACACATTACGCCTTTTAGAACATTGATTGAACGTTAAATCCAGAAATAGAATTGATATGTTCACGGTACAATGCTTAAAACACTTAATTCATGACCTATTTTCCTATAAAGAGATAAAACAACTCAACGGTTTACAATTTTATTAAAATATGAAAAAAATAATTATATGCTATAAAAAATGGTGAAACTTTATTTCTTAATTTTATTATCACATATAGACAAAAAAGACTCACTATATATATTTTATTTATATTTTCATTAATAAATTTTTTATTGACATATAATTAAATATGCATTTAATTATGTTCAATTAAATGCATCGCATCTAAAAAGTTAAAAATTATTAATCATGGGAAGGATTTCTTTAGTTGAATTTCACGTTCGTGCATTACAAATCTTGAGGTTAATTTTCACTTTCGAGCATCGTATATATTGCTTAATTTGTTACATTTATTTATTTATAGGACCGCATATATTTAATTTGTTACTGTTACAACCATGACTAATTGGACATGTCACGTCATTCATATGGGCCCACCAGGGGATCAACAAAACATCCATTCACCTAATCATGACCCACAGGCCAAACTGTGAATACCAAACTTGCCGGACTCTTATATGCCGAGGTGATCCTATGTCGAGGACTCGAGGTACCCTTATGCCAGGATGATACTATGCCGAGGTGATCCTATGCTGGGGTGATGCTATGCAAAGGTACCCTTATGCCGAGGTACTCCTAAGCCGAAGTGAGTACCCTGAAAAGGTGACACGATAACTTGATGTGACAACATCTTTAAAGGAATTTGATGGTTACTTTAACCCTATAACATGTAGTAATGATTATAGCCAAAGAAATGGTTTGCCTCATGAATGGTAAGGAACTTTCCATGTGTAAAGCATAACATGTGTCACAATCTAAGAGAATTACTCATTCTATATATAGAGCACACTTGCTTCCAAGGAAAGGGTAGGTAATTCAATCCTATAACTCAATATTTTACTATCACTCTCCCTTTTCTCTCTTTTACACACTTATATTTCCCACACCAAATTTATATTTTCTTGAAAAGAGTACTGCTTAGGCATCGGAGTGCAAACGGGAGCCGCTTCGGCCCCCTTCGCAAGCTGATTGTTTGTCCTAGTGCACAGGAGATCCATGTGTTCAAGAGGGAGGAGCTGAGACGTGTTGATTCAAGGTCCAACCTAATTTTGTGGTCAACATTTTGGCGCCGTCTGTGGGAAACCACATTTCTAACCACGAAATTACGTGGTAAAAAGCAACACAAAACCTTGAAAAATGGCGGATAACCTCTTAGAAAAGAGTGAAAAACCACAAAAACCTTGAAAAAAGGTAAAGAACCTCTTGAAAAAGAATATAGAATACTATTAAAAAAAAAACTTGGAAAAGGAAGGAAACCTCTTGAGAAAGATTGGTAACAAATGCCTTGAAGAAAAGCCTCCCCGAAAGAGGGGCTCTCCCCTATATTGCCTAAATGGCATGGCCAAAGTGGCTTTTTTCTTATTGCCCCAAGTGGCATGGCTTAAGAAGCCCCTCATATTGTCTAAGTGGCATGGCTCAAGAAGCCCTCATATTGCCTAAGTGGCATGGCTCAAGAAGCCCTTATATTGCCTAAGTGGCATAGCCCAAAACGCCCTTCTTATTGCCCAAAGTAGCATGGCTCAAGAAGCCCTTATATTGTCTAAGTGGCATAGCTCAAAAAGCCCTTCTTATTGCCCCAAGTGGCATGACTCAAGAAGCCCTCATATTTCCTAAGTGGCATTGCTCAAAAAGCCCTTCTTATTGCCCCAAGTGGCATCGTTCAAAAAGCCCTCATATTGCTTTAGTGACATGGCTCAAGAAGCCCTTCTTATTGCCCCAAGTTACATGGCTCAAGAATCCCCTCATATTGTCTAAGTGGCATGACTCAAGAAGCCCTTCTCATTGCCCCAAGTAGCATGACTCAAGAAGCACCCTTATATTTCCTAAGTGGCATCGTTGAAGTGGCATGGCTCAAGAAGCCCCCTTGTTTCCTAAGCGACATGGCTCAAGGACCTCGTCACATGATGACCCTTCAAAGAGACTCCTTCCAAGAGAATGACTAGTCAATTGACTCTCTCTGAGAGGGATCTCTTCCGAAGGACTTTTTCCATAGACTCCTTCCGAAGCACCTCTTCCCAAGGACTTCTTCGGAAGAGGTACTTCTTTCAAAGTACCTCTTCTGAAGGACTTCTTCCATGGACTCCTTCCGAAGTACCTCTTCCGAAGAACTTCTTCCATGGACTCCTTCCGAGGCACCTCTTCCAAAGGACTTCTTCCATAGACTCCTTTCAAAGTAAATCTTCCGAAGGACACCTTTCAAAGTACTTCTCCATGGACTCCTTCAGAAGTACCTCTTCTGAAGGACTTCTTCCATGAACTTCTTCCAAAGTAGCTCTTCCGAAGGTCTGCTTTCAAAGTACTTCTCCATGGACTCTTTCCGAAGTACCTCTTCCGAAGTACTTCTCCATGGACTCCTTCCGAAGTACCTCTTCCGAAGGACTTCTTGTACAGCCGAGAAAAGAGCGAAGTCGCAATCGCTGGTTATGTACCAAGCGGTCGAGAGATGGTGAAAAATCTTAACCCGAGAGTTTTAGGGTCAAGCACGCGATCGCTAGGGTGTTAACCACGTGATCGCGTGGCTTTTCGGCTGGGCCGCAGATCAGATTTTTCTCGCAATTTTTAACAGGTTTTGGGCTTTTTGACCTAGGATTTCTCCAAAACCTATATATACAACATAAGAGGCACGAGATCAAAACCTTTGCCTCTCCAAAGAACGAGCCACAATCGAGAAATCAACATCAAATTCTTGGGGAATCAAGCATCGCAAAAGGGCGTGAATTGAAGATAATTGAAGAATCAAAACTTGGTGCAAGATTTCCATTCTTTATATTACCTTCAATGAATGCTTATATTTATTGTTATTGTTCTTTATTGATGATGTGTAACTAAATTCTATGTTGGGATGAACGATGTAGCCCAGTCATATTATTTTAATTCCAAATTCCGTTGTTTTAATGTTTTGTTGCATGTATTGATTTATTATTATTCTTAATGCTTGAATTGCTTGATCACCAGTTCATGATATATTGAATTATTTCCATAATCCGAGAGGTGAGTTAATAATTTAGAACATGGTAATAAATCCGATAATTGAACAAGAGATAGAGATATACTCTTGTTATTATTGCGGTCGTGTGTGAATTCTTGTGTTTATTGCATCTAGATAAGGAATATCCAGACCCGCTGTAGAGATACATGGTTGACTTATATAGGTAGAATTGATTTAAGCTCGAGAGAGAAATTTCAATATAAATTAGTGAATTCGACCGAGTACATAATTAGGAAATAAAACATGGAATTTGAGTTAATTTAATTGGTTAGGTGAAATCATAAATCCCAACTATTTTACAATCGTTTTTAAAAACAAAACAAATTTAGCAATTTAATTCGTTAATTGATTTTATTTTATTTTTTTGTTTTAGATTTCAAACATCAAATTATTTTGTTCATTCAAATAAGGTTTAGAACTAACACATTTCGGTAATTAATAGCAGTCTTCGTGGGACGATAATCCAGACTCTTAGGTCCACTTTATTACTTCTCACGACCCGTGCACTTGCGGGGATATCTCGCATCGCGAGATATTAGTGAACAAGTTTTTGGCGCCGTTGCCGGGGACTGTTAATTAATATCGATACTCATTAGTTCTTATTTTACTTTGAACTTTATTTTGCTTATTTTTATTTTTATATTATTTTTCAGTTTTTGTTTTTAATTTTTATTTTATTTAATTTATGTTAAGAAGGACTAAGTCATTTGATTTTCTTCCTTTTGATACAGAAATTGAACGCACCTTTCGACAGAGGCGTAGACAACAGTTGGAAGCGAATCAACAAAAAGACTTAGCCATGGCAGATGATATAATTCACGATAATCAGGGAAATCAACAAAATCTGGCCACAGCTGTGAATGGACAGCAACAAAATCATGGAAGGCACGTTTTACGAGATTACATGGTTCCTCCTGTGGGGAACATCGGAACCTGCATTGTACCTCCTGCAATCCGAGCTAATAATTTTGAGATCAAGACTTCGTTGATATCCTTGATCCAAAATTCGTGTGTTTTTCATGGACTGCCATCTGAGGATCCTCATGCCCATCTTCGGACATTTTTGGAACTATGTGATATGCAACGCATGAATGGAGTTTCAGATGACGGCGTGAAATTAAAGCTTTTCTCATTCTCTTTGGCGGACAAAGCAAAAGCCTGGTTTTACTCTTTGCCCCTACACACAATCACCACTTTTGAAGTTATGAGCCAAAAATTTGTAGATAAATTTTTCACACCTGGCCGCATGTCAAAGCTAAGGCGTGAAATTTTGTCATTCAGTCAACAGCCTGGGGAATCCATTTTTGAGGCATGGGAAAGGTTCAATGAGCTTATCAGACAGTGTCCTACCCATGGAATCGCTGATTGGATCTTAGTCCAAACATTCTATAATGGTTTGACAAATGAAAATAAGAAGTACGCCGACTCAGCAGCTGGAGGATCAGTAATGGATATGACATATGAAGAAGCATCTGAGATCTTTGAGAAGATGGCTGCGAACAGTTACCAGTGGTATTCCGATAGATCTACACCAAAATCTAGAGGAATTGCTACAGTTAGTGAAATTATAGCATTAACTACTAAGCTGGATGCGTTGACAAAGAAGATAGACCGTATGGGTGTCCAGCCAGTGAATTCGGTTCAAACAGCTTTGTGTGATTTTTGTTTTGAAAATCATGCTATGAATTTCTGCCCACTTCAACAAAATCAATCAAGTTCATAACAGGTCAACTTCATTGGGAACAGACAGCAGGGTGGGCCATAATCACAAGCATACAACCCAGAATGGAAGAATCACCCAAATTTTTCTTGGTCTAACAATCAGACTGTTCAGCACCCACTTGGATTTCAGCAACAGCAGCAATCTCAGAAAAATATATCCGAGAACATAGAAGTGTTAATCCAGCTGGTCAAGAGTCCGAATGGCGAATTAATGAATCAAGCAACTGAGATAAAAAATTTGAAGAAACAAGTAGGAGAGCTGGCAGCTAGCAACTCTACAAGGAAGCCAGGACAATTACCGAGCAATACTGAAATGAACCCTCGTGAGCATATTAATGCAATAACAACAAGGAGCGGGGTTCAGCTATCTGAAGTGACTGTAGAGGAATACGAGAAGCAGAATAACCAAAGGAAAGATGTGGTGGAAGAACAGGAAAGTGAGAAAGAATAGAGGTCGACTCCAGAAATTCAAGAAAAAGCCGAAGAAGACGTTCGAGTTAGACCTCCAGTCAAGGCATATGTACCTCCAGTTCCATATCCACAAAGATTGATAAAGCATCAGTTGGAGCAGCAGTTTGGAAAATTTTTGGAAATATTCAAGAAACTGCACATAAATATCCCATTTGCAGAAGCATTAGCTCAAATGCCACTCTACCTGAAATTCATGAAAGAAATTTTATCAAATAAAAGAAAGCTGGTAGATCATGAAACAGTAGCTCTTAGTGAGGAATGCAGTGCCATTATCCAAAAGAAGTTGCCACAGAAACTAACAGATCCAGGGAGTTTATCCAGTGAGAAAGAATAGAGGTCGACTCCAGAAATTCAAGAAAAAGCCGAAGAAGACGTTCGAGTTAGACCTCCAGTCAAGGCATATGTACCTCCAGTTCCATATCCACAAAGATTGATAAAGCATCAGTTGGAGCAGCAGTTTGGAAAATTTTTGGAAATATTCAAGAAACTGCACATAAATATCCCATTTGCAGAAGCATTAGCTCAAATGCCACTCTACCTGAAATTCATGAAAGAAATTTTATCAAATAAAAGAAAGCTGGTAGATCATGAAACATTAGCTCTTAGTGAGGAATGCAGTGCCATTATCCAAAAGAAGTTGCCACAGAAACTAACAGATCCAGGGAGTTTCTCTATCTCTTGCACTATTGGTAATTTCACTTTTGATAATGTATTGTGTGACTTAGGGGCTAGTGTTAATCTAATGCCTTTGTTTGTATACAGGAAACTTGGTTTGGGGGAGCCTAAACCAACCAATATCACACTAAAGCTTGCTAACAGGTCTATACAGTATCCATATAGGATAGTAGAGAACGTGATTGTGAAAATGGACAAGTTCTTCTTTCCAGTTGACTTTGTGATCCTTGATATGGAGGAGGACTCTCAGATGCCCCTGATATTTGGAAGACCATTTTTTGCTACAGGGCAAGCTCTCATAGACATCGAAAAAGGGGAAATCATCTTTAGGGTCGAGAAGGAACAAGTCACTTTCAGTATCAAGCCAAGGCAAGACCTTGAAGTTCTAAAAGAAAGTTGCTTCAAGGTGGAGGGAGTGATCCAGAAACCCGAAGAAAATGTGGAGCAAGGGATAAAACTTGAGAATGCTTCGATTTTACAAAGAGGGATTTTAGAAGCGAAGCAGGAGAGGAGTAACTTGAAGAAGGAGAAAAAACCAGATTTTAGTCAACAAAATGTGGAAAATAAAATATTAGACTTCAAGAGAGTGAGGAAAAGGATTGAGAAGTGCAAGGCAGGTAATTGCAAGTTGTGCAGGGGCTCAAGAGGATCATTCAAGCCTCCATGATAAAGAAGTGCAAAAAGTCGAGCTTTAGACTTAAAACGGAGTGCTTGTTGGGAGGCAACCCAACCTTTCTTCCCTTTTATTTATTATGCTTTCATAATTTATTTATTTATTTATTTGCTGAATTTTAGATAAATGCATGATAGGTATCCTGTTTGAGGGTTTTACATGTTTACATGTTAAAACTCTATTGCTTGTTGCACTATCTTTGCATATTTAGGTATATTTTTAATTTTGCATATTTTTGTTAAACTAAGCTTTTAATTGTCATCCCACACATTAAACACACTAGTTTAGATCATGAAGTTAAGGTTTGGAAAATCATTGCATCGATCACGAAGTGATTAGGGGGTTAAAAACGATTTTAAACACCCAAAAATGGGAAAAATTTTCATTACTGTTGTAAACTGCGCGATCGCGTGCCACTAGGCTATGGCGATCGCGAGTTTGCATTTAAAAATCAACAGATTCTTAAATCTTGAACCACGCGATCGCTAGCACTCCAGCCAGGCGATCGCGTGGCTGTACTGGGACCAAAATCGGTTGTGCCTCATGTTTTCAATCTCAATCATTATAAACTCGTTTTCTCTCCCCTAATCACCTCATATTTGATCTTACATTTTGTGTGCATGTCATCAACACCTAGTTGCATCAATATCATTGCTATTTCCCACATCCAAATCAATGAAAGGTATGATATTCTTCACTTAAATCCATGTTTACTCCAAATTTTGAAATTTTCTTTGAGTTCTTGGATTTTGAAATTGTGAATGGTGAAGAATGGGCTTAGGTTAGTGGTTGGAGTTTGTGATTTTTTGTGTAGTAGACAAAAAATTTTGGGTTCATTCATGCCTCCAACCCTATGCATATCCATTGATTTTTGCAATGCCCATTAAGTGTTTGATGAAATGCCACAAAGACATTCTTGTGCTAATTTTAGATATTCATTTGAGCATTTATCTTCATGACATGTTCATCATTGATTGTGTGTAGTTAATTCATGATTTAGTTCACTACATGGCATTAAAACCATGTTTGCATCAAGGCAGCCCCATTGCAAGGCCATTGCACCTGAAAACCCACTCACGTCACCGACTTTTCCATAGCTTTACATGACCCTATTGAACTCAAAATGACCTGAATTTTTAATATGTTGTAGACCATGCTGTGAAATTTAACATATCAAAAGATGGCTCGGAAAATTTTGTGTTTTTCTAGGCCATGTCAAGGCTTGAATGTGTGTGGTCGACCAATGTTGAAAATTCAAAATTTTGCCTTAACTTTAGTTTGGGGGTGTGGTACTGAACTTCCATTTCTTCTTATTGGTGTTTATGTCTTCTAATGTTAATTATTTCTTATTTGTAGGGAAAACACCAGTCAAAACACGCCAACCCAATTTGAACAATACAAACAAAGGGTCGATTCATCCAATGCAGTGCTACAGGAAGCTTCAAAGAAATACATCCTCTACACTTGGGAAGTTCTCGTTCTCTTTTCTTTGTCTCGTTTTACATTGTTGAGTATTTTTAACAAACATTGAGGACAATGTTCATTTCAAGTTTGGGGGTGAAGATTCATTACATTCTTCATTCATTTTATATTCATTCGATTTTATTGGGATTAAATAAAAACAAAAATTGAAAACTTTGTTGACATGTTTATTGCCTAGGATATAGTATGAATCAGTTTGTGCTTAGGCTTGAAAATTGGACAACATGAAAGCATGAACTTATGTTGAACTAGTTATGTTTTGCTAGATTCATATTTATTGTGCATATAGCCTGTGTTGGATAATTGCTTGTGTAAGGGATTTTGTTTAATACATGTGGGGAAAATTTATACAATTTGAACTTAGGAATGACTCGAAAATCCCTGAACTTAGATCATAAGATATCCCATCCCTAAATTAGAACCAATCATGCTAAAAGGCAAGTTTGGGGGTAAAATGGTTGGAATTTGTGTGTATTGACGGGTTGGAGGTCTGTTGTTCTTGGTTTTTCACTTTAGTCATTACATTTTGATCAACGGGTATAAATCATTTCCAGCATAAAAACAGAAAAATGCTGAAGGTCTTATTCTGCTCTTCAAATACCTTTTTGACTCGAGTAAGTAAGTCCGAGGGGTCTTTCATTATAACATCTTTAACTTTTCTCTTTAAGCCTTTATGACTCGGGCAAGTATGTCTGAGGGGTTCTTTGAACCTGGTACCCTAAAGCCAACTGGTTTGGGAGTTGCCGATCTGAAAGCCCGCTACAGGGGTCATTTAGAAAGCCAGTATGAAAAGTTCTGCACAAAGATGGTAAAAGACAGGGACATTAAAAGAAAAAGTCGTCCAATAAAAAATAAATAAATAAATAAATATTGCATGGTATAAGCTTTGTTGTTTGAGCTGTGGTGGTTGAGGTTGTAGAATTGGGGACTGCTTTCTTTTGATTTGTTGTGCACACTTATTTCTGATTCTGACTACCTTGTGTGGAAAAAGCAAACAATATTTTTAGAACCCACATAGATAGAAGCCCGGGATATGTGAGAGAAAAGCAGAAAGTGGTGATCATCCATGAGCGCTGAAAGGAATTTCATTAGAATTCATAGATTGACCACATGGGATTCGGGCTGGATTATGCATAATGAGCCACACAGTGTTGAGTATATCTTTTGCATGAGTATGCGTTTGACATTGGCTATTCACACACACACTTGAGACTCTAGCAGGATATAACTAGAAATTATTTTGCATTGTTGTTCATGACGCTTGCTTAAAGCTTAAATTGGTTTGGACTATGGAGGCATATGGTAAACATGTTGACACAACAAAAAAAAAATTCTCTTTTATTTCTTTGATTTTTGTAGTTTATTTTCCATTGTTCGAGGACGAACAATAATTCTAGTTTGGGGGTATTTGATAAGTGTATTTTATACACTTATTTGTACGTCTAAATTAAAATAAATTATTATCGTTTTAGAATTTATACTATTTAATTTGTGTTTATTTGTTTACTTTGCAGAAAATATCCTAAAAGATGAAGAATGAAGTAATTGATGAGAAAAATGCATAATTGGATGTTGCTTGGAGCTAAAACGAGCAATTGATAAGTTTGTGACGTCAACCAGAAAGATGCAATGTACCAAAATGAGCGAATCAGAGGTTGGAGGACCTAATTGAATGAATTAAGAGCTTAAATGGGCAAATCGAGAAGAAGATAAAGTTTGGGGACTAAATTGCAACAATTGAAAGTTGAGGACTGAAGGTGCAATTAAAAGTCAGCGACTAACTTGTACAGCCGAGAAAAGAGCGAAGTCGCGATCGCTGGTTATGTACCAAGCGATCGCGAGATGGTGAAAAATCTTAACCCGAGAGTTTTAGGGTCAAGCACGTGATCGTTAGGGTGTTAACCACGCGATCGCGTGGCTTTTCGGCTGGGCCGCGGATCAGATTTTTCTCGCGATTTTTAACAGGTTTTGGGCTTTTTGACCTAGGTTTTCTCCAAAACCTATATATACAACATAAGAGGCACGAGATCAAAACCTTTGCCTCTCCAAAGAACGAGCCACAATCGAGAAATCAACATCAAATTGTTGGGGAATCAAGCATCGCAAAGGGGCATGAATTGAAGATAATTGAAGAACCAAAACTTGGTGCAAGATTTCCATTCTTTATATTACCTTCAATGAATGCTTATATTTATTGTTATTGTTCTTTATTGATGATGTGTAACTAAATTCTATGTTGGGATGAACGATGTAGCCTAATCATATTATTTTAATTCCAAATTTCGTTGTTTTAATGTTTTGTTGCATGTATTGATGATGCGTGTCGCAATGCACCAAAATAATAAATAATTCCTTACTCGCTAAATATTAATTAATAATGTAGTAGTGAGAGTAAGGGTCGATCCCACGAGGAACGGAAACTAATTTTAGTTGTTCGATCAATTAGAATGGAATGGGGGGATTTTGTTATTTGAATTTCTTGAATGAAAACTATGCATAAAAATAAACAATTAAATATGACTAGAGAAATAATATGAGAGGAAATCTTGTTCTCGGGTTCGGTTGTGTCCTTAATTAATGTTATACTTTTCCTTGTAACGTGTTTCTATTCCTAATTCAATTATCAATCATAAATAATCAACAAGCTCTGATTATCTAAATTCTTCCTTATGTGTATTGATTCAAAACAAGCTCTTTGAACCAATTCTAGCCATGGACAATCCTAAACAAGCTCTTAGGATTTAATGCACGACTAGTATAAAAATTTAGAAGAATAGATTGAATTGGATCGTTAATTACACAAGCTCGAATTAATCAATCCAAGTTGAATTATTACTAAACCTGCACGAGATTTATTTGCTACTAAAGTAAAGATTCAATGACAATTACGGATCAAGAATCTAAACATAGCATATTCATGAATTCAAAGATCAATACTCCAATTGGCCAAATTAAACTATTAATCAAATAAACTCAATTGAACATTCAAAACATAATAATCCAACAATTGAAATAAAGGAATAAATTCACGCTACTAATTTGTAGGAAAAGAAAATAACATAATTAAATTGACACAACTTCCCTTTTGAACAAGATATGGAATTTAGTCTAGCATGGTTGTGATAGATTCTTCAAATTGCTTCATGAATTCCATTGTTGTTATGTTCTTGCACTTGAAAATCTCCAACGAATGCTCTATATTTTTCTCTCAATTCTCCTCAATGTCTAGCCTCTTTCAAAAATAATAAAAGTCATTTTTCTTGTCATGAAACTCCCTTTTTATAGCCTCAATTTCCTGCCCTAGCTTTGGGAGCAAGAAAACCAAAATTATGGAAAGAATTGAAATAAGGAAATTTTTGACTTGAAGATTTACGGCCGTAACATTCCTTTTACGGCCGTAATTGAGTTTCTGCATATTTCCTTAAATTGGAGTTACGGACGTAACATTTTGATTTACGGCCGTAACTTTTCCTTTACGGCCGTAAAGTGGTTTCTGCTTATTTTCAACTTGCTTCACGACACTTTCACGGCCGTAACCTTATTTTCTTACGGCCGTGACTTTATTTGCATGAAAGTCCCCAAACTTCAGTTTTGAGCGCATTTTGGTCCTTTTTTCTTCTTTTCTCTTCTTTTAGGATCCTATACAATATAAAACATAAAATGCATCAATAATACTTATATAGAATCACATTATGGCATTTTCAAGGATATAAGTGTATAAAATAAACGTCAATATAACACTTATCAAATCCCCCCACACTTGAACCATTGTTCGTCCTCGAACAAAGATTCACCATGAAAGAAATAGGACTCAAACAATAGATTACAATTTAGAGATTTGAGGTTGCAACCCACTTTTCTTTAACAAGAATGTTCCATTGCATGATCGGATTGTGTTATTGTGTGCTAGAGATGCAACGCCCTTTATTTCCCAACCCAATCATGGCTCGTTATGGTTTATTTCCTTTCACCTCTCGTGTTCACTCACCTCCCAACCATTATTGAGTGGCTACAAGAAAAATAGTTTCGCCCAATTTTAGAGGAATTCATTTGCATAAACCGAGTTATTCATGATGTGAATTCAGTCAACACAGTACCCCCGACCACATTCATACCACCAACCCTAGACCAAGCAATTCAAACCACTCATAAGCATATGTAATGGGTTTTAACACCCTCACAAGATATTTCTCTCGTCGCACAAAGTGTATAAGGGGTTGAATTTTCGCTCAGCTCTCTGCATGGATAAGTCAGTACCACAGATTGCCTTACTGTCATAACCGGAGCCAACAATAACACAAGTGCAAAGCGAAGGTCTTTATTTGGTTGTAACGGGGCTTCGGGTCAGGTAGGATAAAAGGATATATTTAGGCTGAGTCGAGAAGGAATTTCGCAAACTAAGTCAATTCATAATGACATTACTTCCTTCACCCCTTAATATGAACTTCATTGTTTCCCGCTACCCAACTTTGTTCAAACTTGAATCTCTTCTTTTCCTTTCTTTTCTCTTTTTTTTTCACAAGTTGAGTGTTTGACATCCTCAACTACTAATTTTCGTGACTAACTTCCTTTTCATTGCTTTTTTTTTTCTAATCATTTCGCAGTCACCAATTGGCACAAGATAGAATTACAATCCCATGAATTCAGTCCATTACACAACCATCGCCCAATACAAGATAACCATTTCAACTTCTTAGACTTAGACCATAGCACAATCATCAATCAACAAAAGCTTGCGAATCCCTTCTCTTATGGGTTCAAAACATAGACAATGCGAAAGAAAGGGTATTCGTGGCTTGTAGCATGGCATAAAATTTCAAAGAAAGGCTAAGGCTCAAACGGGCTTCTAATGGTCCATGTAGCAAGGTAGGCTCTTTTAGCAAGCCAAATTTGGTTTAACCTATTGCCTTTGCTATAATTTGCACTTGAATCAAGAAGCTGCAACGGTATGCACAAGAAAGCACATCCAAGCATAACCCAACCATGCAGGACACACATCAAAGAATTACGAGCTCATAAGTATTAAAAACAGCTCTTAGGCTCAAAAGCTCACAAATTATGGTTTTCATGTGTTTTTCCCATCCAATTATGAGTTATAGGTCATTGCTTGATCTTCATTCCAAATCTAAGTCCATTGGTCGAGGATAACGGTTAAAAGTATTCAAACCATGACTACTCACAAAAGTATAATAATTGGGACGTTCAGGGTTATATATGTAGGAATAATCTGTCTATTGTGGGTTAGGTTGACTAGGTTGTAGACATTTGAATATTTTACTTTTCATTTTCAACCTATTTGTGAAGTTTTGGACGAGATGATCTCTATGTGCTCAATTTATATCCAATTATGCAATGATTTTTCAAAAAATGAACCAAAAGTGGGGTTGCTTCCTATCAAAGATTAAAATGAATGCTGACTCAAACTGAATTTTAACGTTTCGACTATAGAAAGTAGATAAAGACATTAAGCTCACAATCAATTCCATCCCCCCCACACTTAGACAAAACAATGTCCTCATTGAAAAGCAAAACAATAAAAGGAGAGTTATGCGCGAGGGCTACGTGCTATTAAAAATTTGAAAAAAGGCAGACTTACGGCCGTGAAGGTATGACTTACGGCCGTGAAGGTATGACTTACGGCCGTAAGTCACATTCTGAAAAAAATTTCAAAGAAACAATTACGGCCCTAAAAATGTAAATACGGCCGTAATAAGGCCTCTGTATAAAAAAAAAACTAGAATTGAGTTACGGCCGTAAAAGGGTATCTTACGGCCGTAACTAGGCCACTGGAAATTTCATGTTTTTTTGTTTTTTTGTTTTTTGTTTTTTTTTTTCTTTTTTTTGAAAAAAATAAAATAAAATAAAATAAACTAAAAATAAGAATACGAAAATAAAGAGTCGAGGAGGTAAAGAAACTCCCCTCTCGGGTTGCCTCCCGAGCAGCGCCGCTGTTTACAGTCGTTGGCTCGACTGAGTCATTTCTCATTCAACCGGGATTAGGTGGATTCCCAAAGCTCAATCTCCTCTTCGTGCTCTTCATTAGTGCCTGCAAAATAGGGGGTAGAGGTTTTTCATCAGAAATTGGTAATGAGATGGATGAGATTTTACCTGATTTCGGAGACTTTGGACAGTCCTTTCCACCAATATCGAGAACTTCCTGTACTAAAGAGTCATTCACATTAACAGAATAAACAGGATCATCATTAAAAATTTTCACGGAATCATAAATATTGAATTGAACAATTTCATTATCAAATTCCATGGAAAGTGTGCCACTACTAACATCTATCTTAGTTTTAGATGTTTTCAAAAATGGTCTACCTAACAAAATAGGAGTAGAGTTGGGGGAGTGGTCCTCACTCATGTCCAAGACATAAAAATCTGCAGGAAATACTAACCCGCCTACTTGTACTAAAACATCTTCAACTACCCCATCCGGATATGCATTGGAACGGTCGGCTAGTTGAATGATAACACTAGTTTCAGTCATTTTAGCAAGTTTCAATGAAGTGTACGTAGATCTAGGCATTACATTTATGGATGCTCCTAGGTCTATCAATGCACGATTTATCCTAGTGTTACCTATTTGACAGGGTATGGTAAACATACCTGGATCCTTGCACTTGGGAGGCAATTTTCTTTGAAAAAGTGCAGACACGGATTCACCCATTCTTACCATCTCATTTCCATTTAGCTTTCTCTTATTGGTGCACAGATCCTTCAAAAACTTTGCATATCGGGGAACTTGTTTGATGGCATCCAATAATGGAATGTTGATTTCCACTTTCCTGAATATCTCCAGTATATCCTTTTCCTTGCCCTTCTTAGTCGCTTTTACTAACCTGCCAGGAAAAGGAGGTGGAGTCAATTTAGCAATTGAGTTAAAGTTGGATTTTACCTGCGGTTTTTGCGAAGTGCTGTTTATCTTTCCAACCCCTTCCTTTTCATCTTCATCCATTTCAGGTGCAGCCGGTTCCAATTGCGGACCCTCAATTTCCTTTCCGCTCCGGAGAGTTATGGCGCTCACGTTTTTGGGATTCACCTCGGGCTGTGATGGTAGCTTCCCTCCAGATTGTGCCTCCAATCTATTTATGGCAATGGCCATTTGGCTCATTTGATTTTCCAGATCTTGAATGCTTGACTTGGTATCCTGTTGGAATTGCATCGTGTTAGTTGCCAACATCTTAACCATATCCTCAAGAGACATACCTGCATTTTGAGGTTTTTGTTGATATTGCCCCTGCGGTTGGAAAGTCCCTTGCTGCTGGAATTGTCCTTGTGACTTGTTTGGAGTAAAACCTGGGGGTTTGTTATTTCTGTAACTCAGGTTGGGGTGATCTCTCCACCCGGGGTTGTACGTGTTTGAATATGGGTTGTACCGTTGCCTTTGAAATGGAAACCCTTCTGCGTCTTTTACCTGTTCATTGTTTTCTTCTTGCAATACCGGACATGTATCCGTTGGATGTCCAAAGTTCGAACAGATTCCGCATGCTTTGACCTGATTCGAGTTCCCTACAGCAAGCTGCTTAACGAGATTGGTTAGTTCATATAATTGACCTTCGATATTGGAACTACTTACCTCGTTCACTCGGCGGACTTGGGAGTCTCGGGTTGAATTGAATTGCTGAGTATTTTCTGCCATATTAGAGATTAAAGCCTGCGCTTGATCCGGCGTCTTGTCCATCAATGCTCCTCCACTTGCGGCATCTATCAAGTTTCTATCCATCGGTGCTAAGCCTTCGTAGAAATACTGCACCAGGAGTTGCTCACTGATTTGATGGTGGGGGTAGCTTGAAACGAGTTTCTTGAAGCGCTCCCAGTACTCATATAATGTCTCGCCATTGCTTTGGCGAACCCCACATATTTCTTTTCGGATGGTACCGGCCCTCGATGCAGGGAAGTATTTCTCTAGAAACAACCTCTTCATATCATTCCATGTGGTGACTGATCCAGATGGTAGACAGTACAACCAGTCTGTAGCGGCATCCTTCAATGAGAATGGGAAAGCCCTCATCTTGATTTGCTCATCGGTAATACCCGTGGGTCTCATGCTATCACATACCACGTGGAACTCCTTGAGATGTCTATATGGATCTTCACCGGCATGTCCCCGAAAAGTAGGTAGAAGGTGGATCAACCCGGATTTTAGCTCAAAGGTTCTTCCTTCTTCTACTGTTGGAAACGTAATGCACAATGGCTGCTGAGCCACATCGGGAGTAGCCAATGTTTAAGAGTCCTGTTGTTAGCTGCCATTTGTCTCGCTGTTCTCCTTTGCTGTCGAAAAGTCCTCTCGATTTCTGGGTCAAAATCAAAAATTTCACAATTAGTTGACCGAGTTTTAAGCATATAAGCAAAGAAGCGCAAATAGTTATTATATGAATTTTTTTTTTCAAATTATATAAATAAAGTGAAAATAAAATAAAAAAAATTAAAATGCAGAAAAGAAATAAAATTCTAATTGATTAAACACTAAATTGGTTAACCGTTCCCCGGCAACGGCGCCAAAAATTTGATGCGTGTCGCAATGCACCAAAATAATAAATAATTCCTTACTCGCTAAATATTAATTAATAATGTAGTAGTGAGAGTAAGGGTCGATCCCACGAGGAACGGAAACTAATTTTAGTTGTTCGATCAATTAGAATGGAATGGGGGGTTTTTTGTTATTTGAATTTCTTGAATGAAAACTATGCATAAAAATAAACAATTAAATATGACTAGAGAAATAATATGAAAGGAAATCTTGTTCTCGGGTTCAGTTGTGTCCTTAATTAATGTTATACTTTTCCTTGTAACGTGTTTCTATTCCTAATTCAATTATCAATCATAAATAATCAACAAGCTCTGATTATCTAAATTCTTCCTTATGTGTATTGATTCAAAACAAGCTCTTTGAACCAATTCTAGCCATGGACAATCCTAAACAAGCTCTTAGGATTTAATGCACGACTAGTATGAAAATTTAGAAGAATAGATTGAATTGGATTGTTAATTACACAAGCTCGAATTAATCAATCCAAGTTGAAATATTACTAAACCTGCACGAGATTTATTTGCTACTAAAGTAAAGATTCAATGACAATTACGGATCAAGAATCTAAACGTAGCATATTCATGAATCCAAAGATCAATAATTCAATTAGCCAAATTAAACTATTAATCAAATAAACTCAATTGAACATTCAAAACATAATAATCCAACAATTGAAATAAAGGAATAAATTCACGCTACTAATTTGTAGGAAAAGAAAATAACATAATTAAATTGACACAACTTCCCCTTTGAACAAGATATGGAATTTAGCCTAGCATGGTTGTGGTAGATTCTTCAAATTGCTTCATGAATTCCATTGTTGTTGTGTTCTTGCGCTTGAAAATCTCCAACGAATGCTCTATATTTTTCTCTCAATTCTCCTCAATGTCTAGCCTCTTTCAAAAATAATAAAAGTCCTTTTTCTTGTCATGAAACTCCCTTTTTATAGCCTCAATTTCCTGCCCTAGCTTTGGGAGCAAGAAAACCAAAATTATGGAAAGAATTGAAATAAGGAAATTTTTGACTTGAAGATTTACGGCCGTAACATTCCTTTTACGACCGTAATTGAGTTTCTGCATATTTCCTTAAATTGGAGTTACAGACGTAACATTTTGATTTACGGCCGTAACTTTTCCTTTACGGCCATAAAGTGGTTTCTGCTTATTTTCAACTTGCTTCACGACACTTTCACGGCCGTAACCTTATTTTCTTACGGCCGTAACTTTATTTGCATGAAAGTGTATAAAATAAACGTCAATATAACACTTATCAATTGATTTATTATTGTTCTTAATGCTTGAATTGCTTGATCACCAGTTCATGAAATATTGGATTATTTCCATAATCCGAGAGGTGAGTTAATAATTTTGAACATGGTAATAAATCCGATAATTGAACAAGAAATAGAGATATACTCTTGTTATTATTGCGGTCGTGTGTGAATTCTTGTATTTATTGCATCTAGATAAGGAATATTCAGACCCGCTGTAGAGATACATGGTTGACGTATATAGGTAGAATTGATTTAAACTCGAGAGATAAATTTCAATATAAATTAGTGAATTCGACCGAGTACATAATTAGGAAATAAAACATGGAATTTGAGTTAATTTAATTGGTTAGGTGAAATTGTAAATCCCAACTATTTTACAATCGTTTTTAAAAACAAAACAAATTTAGCAATTTAATTCGTTAATTGATTTTTTTTTTTTTTAGATTTCAAACATCAAATTATTTTGTTCATTCAAATAAGGTTTAGAACTAACACATTTCGGTAGTTAATAGCAGTCTCCGTGGGACGATAATCCGGACTCTTAGGTCCACTTTATTACTTCTCACAACCCGTACACTTGCGGGGATATCTCGCATCGCGAGATATTAGTGAACAAGTTTTTGTCCCTTCTTCCAAAAAAAGAGCTACGTCAATTGATTCCCTCTAAGTGAGAGACTCCTTCCAAAAGACTCCTTCCAAGAGAAGGGACTCCTACAAGGGACTTCTTCCAAAAGAAAAACTATGTCAATTGACTCTCTTCGAGTAAGGGATCCCTTCCAAAGGACTCCTTCCAAGAGAAGGACTCCTACAAGGGACTTCTTTCAAAAGAAGAACTACGTCAATTAACTACATCCAAGTGAAGGAATCCTACAAGGGACTTCTTCCAAAATAAGAGCTACGTCAATTGATTCCCTCCAAGTGAGAGACCCCTTCCAAAGGACTCCTTCCAAGAGAATGACTCCTACAAGGGACTTCTTCCAAACGAAGAACTATGTCAATTGACTCTCTCCAAGTGAGGGACCCCTTCCAAAGGACTCCTTCCAAGAGAATGACTCCTACAAGGGACTTCTTCCACTCTCCAAGTGAGGGACTTCTTCAATGGACTCCTTCCAAGAGAAGGACTTCTTCAATGGACTCCTTCCAAGAGAAGTTACAAAGGACTCTGTCATTGGTCGATTCCACTCTATGAAAATCATTCAAAAGTTATAAATTTGAACCCCAGCCATGAATGTCTGGGAGTTCCAATTTAAGGGACTAGAGCATATACACGCATGTCGACACAAGACACAAAGTATATATACGTTGTTTCATATTATCCAAAGATGCACATTTTAAAACGAGGTAGGCTTGTAAGCCCTTTAGTTGCTTGAATTGAGCATATTCTCTCTGCTATCTAGACAAGCTACTAGCCCTCACACATCTAGGCGTAAGATCTTTAACATTATCAAAGGAAGCCTTGTAATTCCCCTCTTATTTGAGGCATGCTCGAGATATTTCTATGGGCCTATATGTCTTCGTAAGTTCGAAGTATGCTCGAGTATTCTTTTTTTGTTGGGAGGAGAGATACACTTTCAAAATTTGAATAATGCAACCCAATACTCTTTTAATATAACTAAGAAAAGTCTACTTGAAAGGGTTGTCAAAGTGTGCAAATAAGGACCCAAGTTTTCAAACTATATTAAAGCATGGGCTTAAGTAGGGCTGCACAAAAAAACCGTCAAACCTCAAACCAAATCGAAACCATTGGTTCGGATCCACATGGACCCACAAACATTTTCAAACCAAACCGTTTCAAAATGGTTTGGTTTAGGTTTCAATTTTTTAAAACCGTTTAAACCGAACCAAACCGTTAAATTTCTTAATTAAAAAAATAAGTTTTATTCATCTGAAATTATTGCTTTTCCAAAAAAAAAAAATTATCAAATTTAATTAATTAAGTAAATTTATCGTCCAAAATTCAAATCCAATTACAAAATTACAAATTGCCATTCCAATTCCGTGACTAATGACTCGGCTCCAACCAAGTCTCCAAAGTCCAACCTAAAACTAAAGCTCATTCATTCAATTCAACTCAAAAAATAGAGGTAGCAAAGTGCAAACCAATAGACCCTACATTTTGACATATTACGTTCCTGCCTCGGTGCGGTGCCTCCCGATTCCTCCTTTCCTTGCACTCACGGCGGGCCGACGCTACTTCAAGTTCTCTACTCCAAAGTTTGCAGGTTGGATTTTGTTGCATTTAAAAGTTACTAAGTTTATTTGCCATAAGAAATATTCACAATATATATTTATTATTTATCCTGTTATACCTTATCTTTGAATATTATTTTGCCTAAAATATGTTTTTTATTCTAAAAATCCCTATGAATTAAAGTTTTGATAAATATTCATTACTAGATACACGTGGATAATGATGTTCATTGTGTTGGAATAATATGTCCAAGTCCAATTGGTTGGGGCGGACTTGGGTTGGCCCAAGTCCACAATCTTTAACCTAACTAGGTTTAGGTTATTCCTATAAATACCTCTCTATTGTAGAGAAAAACTACAAGTTGTTTTTCTTGATTGCTAGCACAATAATCCAGATTGTGACTTGCTGTGTGGATCACCATTAGAGGTTGGACAATTGAACGGCTGTGGTAAAGATCTATACTACAACAAAGGTATTATCCTAATAACAAATTCTATCTAAGTGCAAGGTTGATCCGGGCTATGGTTTCGTGTTTATTTAATTTCCGCTGTGCATATATGTATCGAAACCTTACAGTGGTATCAGAGCCTACCTTGTTACTTGTTAGAATTTGTTTAATTCTTTGATGAATTCAATATGATCGAATTTTGATTTCTTGTTTTTGGCTTTTGAGAAAATTATTTTTCTTGTTCAAATTTGGTTTGAGAGAAGAAAATAATTTTGGGTCGAAAAATTGGATCAAGAAACGGATTGGAAGGAGAGGCGGCGATGGTCGCCGGAGAAGGCAGCGGCGCGGCGGCATGGGGTCAAAGCAGCTGCCGCTGCTGCGCCAGGCCGTGAAACGCATAGAAGCGGCAGCCACCGCACGGAAGGGAGAAGCAGCATGCGAGTCGCGCGCTACTGTGGATGACGCAGCGCGCGACTGTCGCACGCTGCGGCGCCGCTGCGTGTTGCAGCGGTGCCATCGCTGCGGATGATTTGCAGCGGGGAGCGCTGCTTGGCAAAGGCAGCGTGAGACGCTGCTGCGTGCGCTCGGAGGAGGCGACAGCGTCGCCGCTATGGGATAGCAGCGACGCACGTCGCCGATCTCTGTATGAGGCGCGGCGCCGCCAACGAAGGACGAGGGGTTCAGACGGGTTGGAAGAGGATTTGGGGGCGGGGGCCTCTAATGCAATTTTGGAAATTATAGGGACTGGTATGTAATTTCTGATTAGGGTTCATACTTGGGGAGGGCTTCTACGCAATTTCTGAAATTGTGAGCCCTTGTCCTGCAATTATGGAAATGGGGTCAAAATGCAATTTTCGAAACTGAAAGGGTTTGCTTATAATTTTGAATATGGGTCATATTGCCAATTTTAAAAATGCTTAAAATTTGATACTAAATGGGTTTGACCCAACTTCAAATTTTGACCCAATTCAAAGTTTTATTTTAAAATTCACGACTTTTAAATTAATGTTAAAATTGGATTTTAACAAAATTAATATTTTGACCCTAAATTGAATTTTACTTTATTTAGGAGTTTTGTCCTAAATTTAAATATAAATTCAATTAGCCCTAAAATCTTGAAATTGGAGTTGGACTCTAATTTAGTATTTAATTAAAATTTTATTTTAATTAAATAAACCCCTCAATAAGTAATTGATTAATTTGATTAATTAATTACTAAATTAAATTAAGATGTTAATTTAATTTGTCTCTTTTGGAATTAGAGTTGGACTCTAATTTGGTATTTGATTAAAATACGATTTTAATTAAATAAGACCCACTAACTAAAGTTAATTAATTAATTTGATTAATTAATTATTGTTTCGATCCATTTTATCTAAATTAGTTTAGACGACCTAAATTGCTAGAAACTTGAAATTTGTTTATATAATATTAGATATTATATTATAATACATTTATATGATGAATGTGTATTTAGTGGATGATTATGGACTCGACCCATGTGATTGGTTGATTGTATGGTTAATTTATTCTGCTTTGTTGGTTGGGCCTGCGAGCCTATTATTATTTAATTGGGCCTGCGAGCCTATTATTAATTAATTGGGCCTGCGTGCCTATTATTTAATTTATTTGGGCCTGCGAGCTCTAGTTTGTAGATATGGGCCTGCGCGTCCTTTGATACAGGCCTGCGTGCCAACTAATATAGGATACAGGTTGGAGCTGGCCACAAGAAGACAACTAGTATAGGATCCAGGTTGCAGCAGCAGATGGAGATGATTGCATTCAGCATTCGATGATCGAATGCAATGTCCCCTAGGAATTGACCAACTAGTTTTCTTCATGGCTCGAGAAGACTAGATAGATATTGTCCATAATCATCCACATTAATATTGTATGTATGATTAATTGCATGGTGAATGTTAGTTAATATACATAAGAATGATGAGACAAACCCCTCACTTAATATTATATTAAGTCATAAGCTTTCCATTGTTATAATGAAAAATCAGAGTTTACTATCGATGTCAACTTGTTGAGTCACTCAAGGCTACTCAATGGTAGATATGTTTCTCATTATGAAGTATCAGATACTTCTGAACAATGGGTCAGACTTAACCAAAACAACATCATTTTGAATCAATCGAAAGTGATATAATTTTGGAAGCAATTTATTAAATTCGTATTAATTGGTTAATGCAAAGTGCCTTCCGTTGTTATAGTGAAAAACCAGAATCCACCCTCGATGCGGTTTGTTGAGTCACTCAAGGCTGCAAGTGGGAAGGTGTGTTTATCACTATGAAACATAAAATGTTTCTGAACAATGGGTAGAATTTAACCGAAATGTATCTTTTGTTGAGTCACTCAAGGAGATGAGATTTTGGAGGCACAATCAAGTAAATACATAAGATGTGTGCGACAAGGAGTTGTCTACTTGATTATCTAGGAGTCACATGGAGATGTGATTGATAGGAGTATCTACCTGGATGTTTTATTAGAGCTTGTTGAGTCACTCAAGGTTCTAATGGAATAAACGGGATCCTAGCCTACTGTGAATCCAACAGGATTCTACGAGATTAATGTTGAGGGTCATTAATTCAAGTAAAACAGTGGGAGCAATCGATTTAATAAAAGACCTTATTAAATTGATTTAAACATGATAATATGTGATTCTATTGTGATTATTATTGTTGTTGTATGAGTTTTAAAATTTGAGTTGTTACTTGAACTTATGGAGTATAATTGACACTCTGTAAATTCATTAGACTGAAATCCTTAAATTGGCATCATCCTTTGAGAAATGATCTCAAAACATGATATGATCAAGAACACTTTTCTCGAACATGCCAATAATAGGACACTAAATAATTGCGAGGCTTCCTTAACCGAACTGAAGAAGTGAGAAGTTTGGTGAATCTTCTACTTCAGTTTTCTATTTGATAGAGGTTAAATAATCTACTTAGCCAATCGAGTATTAGATACTGATGGTATACAATGGCTAAAAGTAGAATAAATGCGAAAAATGGTGATATACCTATTTGTAGGTAATAAAGCAATTGTTGTTTAAATAGCTTAAGAAGCTATTACCTATTTTTGCCTTCTCAGTTTATAATTAGACAATTGTTAATTACAGTTCTTATGAAGAACGACACTTCAACTTCATGTTTGGACATGAAGTGATTATTCTCTTTAATTAAGAATAATAGTTATTCGATAACTTAAATGGGATATTATGGAAGTGAGGTAAATAACAAACAGTCTACATTTTGAATATTGGAAAAGAAGAAGTCACACTTAAATCTGACACTTGACTTATTCAATTAATAGAGATATTTGTATATCTCACCTTGGAGGTAAATTGATAAGTCAATTTTCTTTGAAAAGGAAAATGTGGGGTGGTTGATCCACTGAGCCTGTTACATTTGGATGTAAGTGGGCATATGTCAAAGTGGTCTTTAATCATTAGATAACCATGATTGTCATTGTTATCTATAATAAAGTTTAAATCTGTAACTTTGAAATGTTCAAATAATACAGATATAAATTAGAGTACCAAAATGAGCAAAATATTCTAAGCACATAGATTTAATCAAAGTGAAGAATATTTTAAAGTGATTGACTTCAAGATTATGTTATGAGAACATAATTTTCGCATAGATAACTCTTTCATATACGTCTCTGCACAATGATGAATATGAAAGGACAAAGATTGTAATTGATGCAATCATTGATGAAGCCACGCAAAAATCTCCAAAAACAGTTTTTGGAGCGTTGCATTGAAAACTTTATATTACACACTTAGTCGTGTTCCATGATAATTGGTTGATGAAGGTCCATATAAGATATGGATTTAAAAGGTCTAATCTTCCTCGCGTTAAGATTTAAGACCTCAATACTTATTAGAAGTATACCAGATTTGGATAAGCAATAATCTTAGTCCAATATGTATATTTGAGGGATATCCAAAAGATGGTTGGATATTATTTCTACATTCCTATCGAGAAAGAAAGTCTATCTCGAATTTTGTCAATGTCTTGGAGAAATAGTTCATCTAAGAGAAGACAGTGGGAGTAAGAGTAGAGCATGAAAGAGTTCATGATTACACATATACTTAACCGATTAAATACGCTCGAATATGTGTTTGCATTGGATGAGGCACAAATCGATACTTGGGACACAATCATTACTTACGACGTGGTGACGACTAAGAACGCACTAGCTCCATGTAAAGACATTAGGATCACGCGTACTCCATTGAGTTACACATCCCTGATTGCTAATATTGTATTAGTCATCAAGGGTAATGAACCTATATTTACATAGTAGCTAAGTCTGTTGACTATACGAGATGGCAGGAAACCATAGAATTCGAGATAAAAATAAGTTTTGGAACTTATTTGATTCTGCTGAAATGGGTAAGACCCATAGACTGTAAATACGTTTACTCTAAATCAATTCGAATTCTGCTTGTAGTAGCAACATGATGTAACTATGGGATTTTTTGAATCCTTAAACATAGTGTACTAGCTACAAATATCTATCATAGATTAAAGCAAGCCTCACGGAGCTAGAATCTTAATTTTGATGAGATAATCAAAATGTTTGATTTTATCAAAATTGCAGATTAATCATGTGTGTATAAAAGGTTAGTGGGAGTATTCAATATTTCTGATACCATATGTAGATGACATATTATTGATCAGAAGTTGATTATCTAACCTTTAAAATGAAAGTGCAATTATTTTTGAATTTCTCCATGATGGATTTGAGAAATAAAACCTTTACTTTGGAAACCAGAATCTATAGAGATAGATTAGGAAGGTTGTTTTGATTTCTCAATCCACGTACATAGATGTAATGCTAATGGGGTTAGCATGAGTGAATCCAATGTAGGATTCTATCCCAAAAGTTTTAGGGTTAATCTTTTCAAAATGGTGTTTAGAACACGTATTGAGAAAGAATGATGTGGGGAAGATACTTGATTGTTTGACAATAAGATCTTCTTAAACGTCACACTATGTACAACACCTTTTGTATTATTGAGTACTGGAGAAGTATTAAGAATGCAGTAGACATGAGGAGAAATATAGACTTATAGTCTTTAGGTATAAAGATACCATCCTTTAGTCCAGGAAGGGATGAAGGAAATATTCAGTCTAATTGTTAATTAACTCATAGTAGTGGTGTGGTCAGTTTGAAATGGTTCAAACAAGAAAGACTACTAACTATACAACTGAGACCAAATACATAAGTGCTTGTGAAGCAATGTCGATCGTTAAGTTCATTAGTGAACTATAACTGTTCCTAGCATTGTAGCTCCAGTAATGAGTACTGTGACGACAATGGAGCCATCGCACAAGCGAGGGAACTGAGTCTCATCGATGATCTAAGTATGTATTTAGGGGCTACTATCTTATTCGAAGATTGTAGAAAAATAGAATTCACGCCCACTAACCTTGCAAAAGTTGAATATGTGAAGAGTCACATGTCTAAGATCCACCTGTAAATCCACTATCCCAACGGGAATGTGATTGTCACACGAACTCGTTATGTATAAGATACATGAGTTATTGGATCGAGTGGGAGAATGTCAGTGTTATGCTCTAAATCCAATAATTGAGATAGCATAACACATATTATCATTGTTACAATAAAGGCAGATCTATTATTAAATTGAGTTTAACTCATTATTTAGATAATAGAGTCCGTAGAGTAAGTTTAATTAACTTGTAAGTCAAAAGGTGTTGTGACTGTGAGATACAAGTCATTAATATCTTATTCTAAAATTGTCCCTAGTCGAAGTAACAGCA
The DNA here is from genome assembly GCA_963555705.1 of Ligustrum vulgare. Classification (NCBI taxonomy): domain Eukaryota; kingdom Viridiplantae; phylum Streptophyta; class Magnoliopsida; order Lamiales; family Oleaceae; genus Ligustrum; species Ligustrum vulgare. Next base: position 78,284,693 of record OY743169.1, on the reverse strand, counting down.
AGATACGGATATTTTTGTTGCAGTTAGACTAGCATGTGTTGCATTTCTTTCTTATGAAGAAAGTAGCTTATCTCACAAGCTAGAATGTAGAGGGACATTCAAATGAACACGTGGATGCATTGTTAGATGAACAAAGCATTGGATGACCCGCCTAGAGATTCCACATGGATAACTATCCAAGCGTCAGTGGTGAATCTCTAATGCGCGGTTGTGGATTTGGTCCTTTGACTTGAGGACGTCATAGAATCTTATATGAGGATTACTATGCTTTGGCGAGCGTTGATGTTGGCTCTTGAGAGGGAGTCATCAGGATGACGTCGTACGGGTGTAGTGAGAGTCATATGAAGGTTGTGTATGTCCAATATGAGGATTCGTCACTCCTGGGTAGTAGGAGATTATAACATGTATTTCACTCACTTAAGTTGATGTAAATTCCTCGGTCGGGGTGATGTTATAAGTTGAAAAGGTGTTTTCAGTCATAACAAGATCAACTAAGATAAGAAGTGAATAACATAATTGGTTGAAATGAGATTGACGCTATCCATATCTCTTAACCAATTGGGTTATATTGATGAAGGGATTGTATTTCCATGGTAACCGCACATGAACTGGTCTTGTCATGCCACATGACTTTTCCTTTCACATGGATTGCCTTGACACATTGCTAGATGTCAATCTAGGACGGCGACGTGAATTAATCGATCTTGGTGAGTCGATGATGAATTAGAAATAGAGATTTAAATTCATCTTATTCCAATCAGATTGGAATAATAATAATAATAACACGACGTTTGCCATCGTGAATGGAACCTGATGGGTCACACACAAAAGGCAAGAATTTAACATCTGGAAATTGGATCTTGTACAAGTGGGAGATTGTTGGAATAATATGTCCAAGTCCAATTGGTTGGGCCGGACTTGGGTTGGCCCAAGTCCACAATCTTTAACCTAACTAGGTTTAGGTTATTCCTATAAATACCTCTCTATTGTAGAGAAAAACTACAAGTTGTTTTTCTTGATTGCTAGCACAATAATCCAGATTGTGACTTGCTGTGTGGATCACCATTAGAGGCTGGACAATTGGACGGCTGTGGTAAAGATCTATACTACAACAAAGGTATTATCCTAATCACAAATTCTATCTAAGTGCAAGGTTGATCCGGGCTATGGTTTCGTGTTTATTTAATTTTCGCTGTGCATATATGTATCGAAACCTTACACATTGAGCATGATTCGGTTGCAACGGTTGGGTACAATAATTATTCTAGAAATGATGTTTTATTTGGTTTGTTGTGTCCTATTTGATTATTGGGTTTTCGCAAATTGAAAAGGGCAGAAATGCTCAAACCATTTTTTGAAATCTGGTATATAGATGTTTTTCTTGTCTAAAATCTTCATTTTCTGCAACATTAAGGACAACCCATATCTAAATTGTTTTGTCCATGGCAAGACCTTTGATTGATCATCTTCTGCTTGACTAAACATTAGAATTGCAGCACCCCCACTGGTTATTTCAAAAAATATGGTCTTTTAATGTTGCTGTCATTTGGTTATTTTACAGAAATATGGATCCAATTCTAGAGGAACATAATATAGAAGCCTATAACGCAATTCCAATAGAGGATGATGAAGTTGAAGGTACGAATATAGATGGGATAAGTAAGAAAGGAAATAAAAGGTCTGAGGTGTGGGATCATTTTAAAATGGTGGGTAATGAGAAAGCTGAATGTAATTATTGTGGAAAATTGTATAAACATCATGCTAAAAATTGTGGGACTAGTACTTTATGGAATCATATCACACATTTATGCAAGAAATATCCATATATGATTTCAGAAAAAAAGCAAAAAAGAATGACTAGCTATAGTGTGTCTAAGACTAGTGATTTTGGAGAATGTGAACAACCTGTCAAATTTGTTCAAAAAGAAGTTAGGGAACAAATTAATAGGTACTTCGTATTGTCTGAGTTTCCCTTTCGACACATGGAAGATGAAGGGTTTCAGTCATTTATAAGATATTTTTTTCCGACTTTTGTATTTCCTTCAAGGATGACGGTGGCAAGGAACATATATCAATTGTTCCTAATTAAGAAGAAGAAATTGAAGAAAGAATTGAATCAACATCGTGTTTGTTTGACTACTGATTGTTGGACGTCAATACAAAATATTAGTTATTTGTGTTTGACTAGTCATTGGGTTGACAATGATTGGAGACTTCAAAAAAGAATTATAAGTTTCATTCAAGTTCCTAGTCATAAGGGAGATATGGTGGGAAAGGAATTGATTTCTTGTCTTAATGATTGGTGGATCAATAAGATTTTTTGTGTGACTGTTGATAATGCTTCCTCGAATGATGTAGCAATATTGAGATTGAAAAGTAGTTTTCAAGAGAAGAAGAATGGTCTAGTTTTGGGTGTAGAAATGCTTCATATGAGCTGTTGTGCTCATATACTCAATCTTATTGTTTGTGATAGCTTGAAAGAAATAAGTCATGCTATCTCAGCGATTCGTAATGCGCTACGATATGCTAGATCTTCTCAGGAACGACTAAAAAGGTTTAATGAAAGTTTTAAAGAAGCAAATATTGAGTCCAGAGCTTTATTATGCTTGGATGTGACAACTAGATGGAATTCCACACATTTGATGTTACAAACTGCGATGACGTTTAGAAAGGCATTTGATGTTTTGGAAAGCGATGCAAACTATACAAAATACTTTGATGAAGAAAGATCCGATGGGAGGAATATAAATGGACCACCAACTCATGCCGATTGGGATCAAGCAGAAGTGTTTACTGGGTATTTGAGGACTTTTATGATATGACTTTGAAAATTAGTGGTCCAAAGTATGTGACTTCTAATACTTTCTTTCAAGAGATATGTGAAATTCATGGGGAGTTAAAGGAATTAGCTAAAGAGCCAAGCACTTTGATGGGATCTATGGCAATTAGTATGCGGAAAAAATATGATAAGTATTGGGGAAATCTTGAGAAGTTTAATCAGTTGTTGTTCATTGCAACAGTTCTTGACCCAAGACGTAAGTTGGAACTTCTTAAAGTTGGGTTTGAACTTATTTACGATGTAGAAATTGAAAAAATGTTGTTAAAAAGAGTTGAAGATACACTTCACAGATTGTATGCATGCTATGAAGAAATGGCTACTCCACCATCAGCTCCATCAAAGGAGACTACTCAAAGTAGAAACCCAAGTCTTTCACAACCTATTTTGGAAACTTCTAAACAAATTCCCTCAATTTTTAAGGCTAGACTCATGCAAAATGTTCAGTCTGAGAAGAATGATCTTGTAGATTTGATGTGATCCGGACCAGGCATCGAAGGGCGAAGTCGAGCCATCGACAATATGATAGTGATCTACGTGCAAAACGGAGCAAGTTCCATGTTGGGGTCGAGCCGAGAAGGCGAAAGGATCGAGCCGGGGTAGGAAATCAAACAATAAGGCAAAAACAGGCAGAACACTCTTTACGGCCGTAAAGATATTCCTCACGGCCGTAAAAATGGAATTGAAATTGATCACGGCCGTAACACCAAACTGAAATTTGAGACAGAATATTAGTTACGGCCGTAAACTAGATATTCACGGCCGTAACTCAAGATTTTCCAGATTTTCCGATTTTTTTTCAATTAAATTATTTCCTTTTATTATTTTAGGTTATTTTCCTATTTTAGAATTTTAGCATAATTAGAATTCTATTTTGAGTAAATTAGATGCTAGGTTATTTTGCTTATTTATACGCTTTTCAATTCATTTGTAAAAACAGTTAAGATTGATTTTGAGATTAATATAGTTGAGAGAGTTTTCTCCAATTGAAAGGTCGAGGAGTCCCTTTTGTGTTCTTCAAGAACAAATCCGACCTATCAAATATTGTGAAAATATTTGTGGCGTTGTACTTATCAAATATTCGCGAGAATATTTGTGGCGTGTCCGATTAGAATCTTATCAAGGAAATTGACAAGTCCTTGTGGTGTTTCGAAAACCTTGGATCTCGATTCCGCATCGTTAATTAATTGCGTCGTGAATCTTGGGTCAAGGTCCTATCGTCAATTTTATCTTTCCAGTATTTTAATTCTTGTTATTTTCGTGTCAGATCTGATCTTTCCTAGGTTTTTAATTATCGTTATTCTGCGTTGTTCGACGAGATTCCCCGACTGGGATCGCGTCAAGATTATTTATCAGACCATTGCGAAGATTTGACAGATCCCAATTTTGACATACTCCTTTGGTGGAAATTTAATGCACATAAGTACAAGATTGTGTCACAAAGAATTGGTTGCATAGTAGCAATGGACCTATAGTGATCCATCAATATTTAGATGAGGTAGAGGCATTGGATGACTCGGAAAAAGCTGTAGAAGGTTATATTCTTTCTATTATTGAATTTCATTCTATGCATCATTTTCCATTACTTGTTTTATATTTATTACTAGTGACCAATAAATACATTTTCTATATTTTGTGATCATACAGAGAATGAATCATGTGTTACTACGGGGGATGATGAGCCAATTAATATCAACTAAGAGGTTAGAACTCAGTTATCTATTTTATTTGGAAGTTATGCATATCAATATTTGATATATTATTTCCTTAAGGTAATGGAACAATTTCTTATTGCACAGATTGCTGCTACTTTGTTGATGAAGGGGTGAAGCTTTTGTTGTTTGAGGGGTCTACTAGTACTTTTGCTATTGAAGAGCTTATCTTTTGCTATTTTTTGTTGGCCGAATGATGTATTTGAACAATGCAATGTAATTATAATTGTTTTTCGACTTCATGTTTGTATTTTGAATTGGAAACAAATAGGAATGAATTTAACATCTAACATTATTAGTTCCGTTTTATCCTATATATGAACTTATGTTACCGTTATATATTAAGACATGAATGAATTAATTTAACATATAAAATATGTTATAATATGTCGAAAAGTAAACCGCGAATTAAAACCGAACCAAACCGCAAAAAATGGTTTTGTTTGGTTTGAAAAAAGTCAAACCTCTTGAAATGGTTTGATTTGAAAATATGCAAAAAATCGTCCAAACCGGACCGCGTTCACCCGGCCGCCCAAGTGCCTATATTATTCCTCTTCGGCGATGCTTTACCAGGAAAAATATATTCTATTTTTCCCATTCTGGTGGTGTCTTGCAAAGAATGATTTTTTATATATTTCCTATTTTTGTTATTTCTTAGAGTATATATACATTTCATCATCTTCGATCCCTTGTATTTTCAAGTCCGGTTCGCACATAAAAGAATCAACCAAACTTAAGGTACTAGTGTTACAACCATCACTAATTGGACATGATAGGTCATTCATATGGGTCCACCAGGAGATCCACAAAACATCCATTCACATAATCATGACCCACAAGCCAAACTGTGGATACCAAACTTTTGGGACTATTACATGCCAATGTGATCCTATGCCGAGGTACCCTTATGTCGAGGTACCCCTATGTCGGGGTGATGCTATGCCGAGGTACCCTTATGCCGAGGTACTCCTAAGCCAAAGTGAGTACCCTGGAAATGTGACAAGATAGTTTGATGTGACAATATCTTTAAAGGGATTTGATGGTTGCTTTAACCCTATGACATGTAGTAATGATTATAGCTAAAGAAATGGTTTTTCTCATGAATGGTTAGGATCTTACCATATGTAAAGTATAACACGTGTCACATTCTAAGAGAATTACTCATTCTATAAATAGAGCACACTTGCCTCCAAGGAAAGGGTAGGTAATTCAATACTCTAACTCAATATTTTACTCGCACTCCCGTTTCTCTTTTTTATACACTTATATATTGACTCTCACTTCCGTTTCTCTCTTTTACACACTTATATTTCCCGTTCCAAATTTGTATTTACTTGAAAAGAGTATTGACTTAGGCATCGGAGTGCAAACGGGAGCTGCTTCGACCCCTTTGTAAGCTGATTGTTTGTCCTAGTGTACAGGAGATCCATGTGTTTAAGATGGAGGAGCTGAAACGTGTTGATTCAAGGTCCAACCAGATTTTGTGGTCAACAGTTACAATTACTTTATTTTATGTAAATTAAAATATTTTAAGGATTATTATTTCTATTCATATTGGTCAAAAATATTTAGACGAAATTTTTTATTTATTCTATATAATATATATTTGAAAATTTGTATTATTTAATTTAAATTTGAACAATTGTTTAAATATGTTTTGTTTATAGAAACTTTCGTGTATCACATAGGTGTGAGTAATTACAAACTGTACAAACAATGTATTATTTAAAGAGGTTTTCCAAAATTAATTAGAATTGTAATTATTTTTATTTTGAGCATTTGTTGACAGTCTGTATCATTAATCAAAGCAAATTTTGTATTCAATTTGTTTTTCCCAAATGATATTTACAGTAAAATTATTTTATATTGATCTTTCGTGTAACGTACGGATTTGATACTAGTTACTACGTAAAAGATAGTTGGGCCGTTATCTCATATTTTAGACCCGTATTTGAAACCCAAAAAGGGGAAAACTTGAGGTGAGAGATTCCGATTAGTTGGGCCGTTATCTCATATTTTAGACCCGTATTTGAAACCCAAAAAGGGGAAAACTTGAGGTGAGAGATTCCGATTGGAACATCTAAGTTGCTTCGCCTCCACAAATCAAAATTGCCAATTATCCAATTTTGCACTATGTTCTATTCTATCTATGCGTTACTCGTTAAGCCTATCTCTTCCTCATAACAATCTTATCAGAAAATATCACAATGCTAACCAGCTTATTATCCTCTTCTTCCTCTTACACTTTCGTTAGATTGATTAATTCAAAGACGCCAATCTCAGATTTTCCTTTAAAAACTACAACCCAATTGTCAAAATCTGTATCTTATTCAGTATCTGGCGGTTCATACTCCAATTATCACTCCAAGAACCAATTTTTGTCCAAGAATAATGGGAGGGAAACGTTTAGGACAAAGGCCATTCCTGGGCTGGATTTTGGTGGGTTTGAGAGTGCTCAATCAGTTATTGAAGCAGCTGGAGTGTTAACTGCTATCATTGTTGTGCATGAAACTGGTCATTTTTTGGCAGCTTATCTTCAGGGCATCCATGTGAGTAAATTTGCAGTTGGGTTTGGTCCAATCTTAGCAAAATTTAATGCAGACAATGTAGAGTATTCAATTAGAGCATTTCCTCTAGGTGGTTTTGTGGGTTTCCCAGATAATGATCCTGAGAGTGATATTCCAGCGGACGATGTGAATTTACTGAAAAATAGACCAATATTTGATAGGGTTCTTGTTATTTCTGCTGGTGTGATTGCTAATATTATCTTTGCGTATGTTATAATCTTTGCACAAGTGTTGTCTGTTGGATTGCCTGTTCAAGAGGCCTTTCCTGGGGTACTTGTGCCTGAGGTTAGGCCTTATTTGGCTGCTTCGCGGGATGGGGTACTGCCTGGTGATGTTATTTTAGCTGTCAATGATATTGAATTGTCAAAAACAGGTCCTAATATAGTTTCTGAAGTTGTTAATGTTATTAAGAGAAGTCCCGGAAGAAATATATTGTTTAAGATTGGAAGGGGAAAACAGAATGTTGAGATTTATGTCACCCCTGATCAGAATTCAGATGGAACTGGTAGGATAGGAGTTCAATTATCACCAAATGTTAAGCTTTCGAAGATTAAACCAAAGAATATTATGGAAGCTTTTAGTTACTCGGGACGTGAATTTTGGGGCTTGACGTCGAATGTCCTGGACAGTTTGAAACAGACATTCTTAAATTTCTCTCAATCTGCGGGTAAGGTTTCAGGTCCTGTTGCCATTATAGCCGTTGGTGCTGAAGTTGCCAAGTCAAACATTGATGGTCTTTTCCAATTTGCAGCAGTTTTAAATCTTAATCTTGCAGTAATAAATCTTCTTCCACTACCTGCTTTAGATGGGGGCTCGTTGGCATTGATACTCATAGAAGCTGTAAGAGGTGGGAGAAAGCTTCCATTAGATTTAGAGCAGCAGATTATGTCATCTGGCATTATGCTTGTTATAGTTCTCGGGGTGTTCCTCCTTGTTCGTGACACATTAAACCTCGAGTTCATCAAAGATTTATTATGATACTCAGGTCTGCTTACTATATGTCCATTCTGAATATAGTTCCCAGAAAGGTATAAATTTGGATTTGGGTTGATTCTTCGAGATATCTTACCAAGGAGATGGAAGATGCAAGGGTCACTTGATGCTTTCGTTTTTCTACGACCTTGTATTCAGGTGCATTTGGCCCTTTCTATATAATTCCTATAGGATTACATTGCTTTTATATTGCTTGTTACTCACACTCTCCGAATTATAACCTAAAACAAAATTATGACCATCCTTGCATATTTTTGCTATTATGGACAATTATATAGCATTTTATTCGAGTTGAGATCAAGGTATAACTTTAATGGCTTTCAATTTGTTGCAAATTAGTGTGTTATAGAAGAAATGCTTCTCCTTGGATTTCTGAATGAAAACCTCCTTATTGTTTGTGTTGAAGTTGAATAATTAATTATACTTGCATCATGAGATCACGCGAAAGGGGCTCATGGGATTGTTTATAAATGCCCTATGCTAGTATGGTATGATGTACAGACACGTGTGTTCGACATGATTTAAAAAAAAAAAAAAGAAGTAATGATACTACATGTCGTTGACATGTTGGTTTAGTTCATTAAAATTCTCCATTTATATAGCCCTTGTGATGAGATCCCAGTCGGGGAATCTCGTCGAACAAGCCCTTCGATGCCTGGTCCGGATCATTGTACTAAACCCCCAGGTACATGGTTCGAATCCTGCGGGAGGCAAAAATCCACTTCTGGAGAAGGCCCCAGCGAGGGAGCTAGGGGGGAGTGGAAAGACCATGAGTACGGCTCGGAGAAGGCCCCAGCGAGGGAGCCGGGTCGTTACAGATACTCTCTAAGAGTACAATTAATTGGCTTCTCAACAAATATATTTATAGATAAACATACCCCAAAACGTGCATTATTTGTACCTAAAATGTTTCCTTGTTGAAGTAAAATAACCAAAATACAGTCTTTTATTTTCTTTCCTTTTCCTCCCACTTTTAACTTGGTCTCCAAGTTAACCATTTTAACAAGAAAATCAATTTTCGAAGATATTTTGGGTCAAAACTCAACAATCTCCACCTTGACAAAAATTATTCCAAGCAAAAAAAATTCAAATTCAATAATTGGTTAAACAGTCAAGCATTTAAAACCTTGACGATCTCATACTCCACCATATAAGTATAACCACTCAGAATTATCAACAAATCCCAAGCTTTTCATCGACCCATATTGAAACAAAATTGCTAAAAATTATGGTGCTACTTCCATATTTGGTTCTCCTTAAAAGCTCATCAGCTATTGACATAAATTAAACTACATGTCTTGCATCTATACCAAACCAATGTTGTATGCGAACAGAGTATCTGCGTCAGTAAGAACGCATCATTTATCATGGAAAATGACGTTATGTCATGAGGATGTCTTATCTTACTTAGAGTACATCATCACCATCCTTCACCAGGAGAGTCGCATTGTCCTTCAAGCGATTAGCCGAGTCTGCTCCACCTTTTGGATAATTTCTTCTCAAGTGCCCGGATTGACCACAGTTCCAACACGTCACTTTCTTCTTCATGGAGTTCCACCTCTTTTACTTTTCAGTAACAAGCAATTTATTATCAGATGAGTTATCGCCTCCACATAACCTCCGTTCTTCAGAGATCAACTTACTTGTAACTTCTGAAAAAATCACTGTTTCTTTCCGTACATCAAAATCGGTTTGATGTGCTCAAACGTGGATGGAAGAGACCAGATGAGCCTCTATGCTTTATCTTCATCTTCAACATTGACTTCAATAGATTTCAGTTCAGAAACAATCCCATTACGAAAACTAAGATGGTCAGAGATTTTTGTACCTGCGCTCATTCTCAACGAATGAAACTGTTCCTTCAGATACAAGCGATTTGAGAATTTCTTCGTCTTATACAACTTTTTCAATTTTTCCCAAAGTTCCTTAACAATAGTTATTCCATGAATATTTGCAAGAACATTTTTGGTCAAATAACGTCGTATTGTACTAGCAGCTTTCAAATCCAAATTTTCTCAATCTTCATCACTCATGTTGGATCCAGTTTCTTTTTCTTTGTCAGAACTCTCGATTGGTTTTTCCTCCAAACCTTTGTACAGACCCGCCTGAATTAAAATATACTTGGCTTATACTTGCCACAAGTCGAAATTAATTCTCCCATTAAATTTCTCCACGTCGTACTTAGCAGACATGTTTTCTTTTGCTCCAAAATTATTTGAACCACCTGATACTCTGATACCACTTGTTGGGAATTACAAGTTGATTCCCCCTTCTTTAACCCACATGATCTTTTGATGTTTAAAGTAGAATTAAGCAAACAAAAAAATAATAACAACAACGCAGAAATTTCGGATCGCCAAAGTCTTTCACTATATATTAAATTGTTACAAATATATAGATTTTTCACTCACCAACTCAATCCAACCGACCACGGAGAAAATACTAACAACAATCTATTATCTATTATAGGTTTCTACCCCTTGAGTAATTCCACAAAGAGCTCCTAGAAACTATAAAGGAAAGCTCACAATTTTCTCTCTATTTGGTCACAATATGGCACTCTCTAAGAGTACAATTAATTGGCTCCTCAAAAAACATATTTATAGGTAAACATAACCCCAAAACGCGTATTACTTGTACCCTAAGATATTTCCTTGTTGAAGTAGAATAACAAGAATAAAGTTTTTTATTTTCTTTCATTTTCCTCCCACCCTTAACTTGGTCTCCAAGTTAGCCACTTTACTTAGAAAACTAATTTTCGAAGATATTTTTGGGTCAAAACCCAACATGTTGCTCCAGTGGCAATTTGAGAGAGAGAGTTGACCAAAATTGATTCAAAATTACCACCATCCTCCATTCACGTCAAAAATATCCTCATAAAAATGCCGAAGTGTTTCCACTTCAGTCCAGTTCTCAAGTGCCAGGTTTCGAATCATGTATGCATAGCGAAAATTAAAAAACTTGAAACTAAAGTCTGGATAAACCTTGCACTTAGATATAATCTTTGATAAAGATAATACCTTTGATGAATGTCATGAATTTGAAATCTGAAAAAGGTGGTACAATCTTGTCACCACCAACTGTCCAATTGTCCAGTCTCTAACAGAAATCCACACAGGGAGTTGAATCTGGAAATCCACACACACACACATATATATATAAGATTCTAAAATTGTTATACTAACAATGAACTACAAATATTTATAGAATTGAATAAATAAAAGATAATGAAAAGAAATAACAATTTTCAATATAAAGATGATTTTTTAAAGAAGAAGAAGAAGAAGAAGGAAAAAAATACAAAGAACAATAAAAAAGAAAATATATTATATACATATATATAAAAGATTCTAAAATTGTTATACTAACAATGAACTACAAATATTTATAGAATTGAATAAATAAAAGATAATGAAAAGAAATAACAATTTTCAATATAAAGATGATTTTTTTAAAAAAAGAAAGAAAAAAATACAAAGAACAATAAAAAAGAAAATAGCCAAACTTAACAAATGGAGATTCGAACCAATGACATTCCATATGATATGGTGATTATATATATACACATATATATATAAAAGATTCTAAAATTGTTATACTAACAATGAACTACAAATATTTATAGAATTGAATAAATAAAAGATAATAAAAAGAAATAACAATTTTCAATATAAAGATGATTTAAAAAAAAAAAAGAAGAAGAAGAAAGAAAAAAATACAAAGAACAATAAAAAAGAAAATAGCCAAACTAAACAAATGGAGATTTGAACCAATGATATTCCATATGATATAGTGATTTATCTGCCAACAAGGCTAGTAGTTGGTTTGTGCTTTTTATTTAACAATTAATTTGAAAGTTTGAAAGTAAAGGAAAATTGCAATAACTTATCCAACATCGGAAATGCACCGATGTTGAAAGCCTCCAATACACTATATATACATCCTCCTGCTGTGCTGTTCTTTCAGATCAGATGAGGGATTGGCTTTTACAAGCAAACCCAACAGTTCAGTTTAAATGTTTTTTTTTTAATAAAAAAAAAATATGTTAAAGAAAGCTGGGAAAGTGAACCGTCAAACCCGGGAAAATCGGTACCGGGTCGATGGTTCATTTGAAAACCGGATGGGTCCTCCGGGTTTTTACCGGTTTTCTAAAATCTGGGTTTTTGGAATGTTTTGACTCGTTTAACTGACCGGGTCACAGGTTTTCCGGTTCGACCGGCCGGTTCGGTCCGGGTTTGATAGCATTGCTAGCTATATAAATGGGTTTTGGAGTATACTGATTTCTCTCTTTGTGCTAGTAAGAGAATGACGTGGCGTTAGAATTCTAGTAAAAATGCGACTCTCACTCTTTTCTTTACAATAGTGAATTTATTTATAAATTCACCTACAACCCTAACCCTAACCCCAACTCGAACCCTAGTCACAATAGGGATATTAATGGACCTTAATTAATTAATCATATTAATTAATCTAATTGTAAAGTCTGGCCTAACTAATTGGGCTTGTACATTAAAGTGAACAAAGTACATAACTACAAACAAAAAATTATCACTTTTTAAAACTAACAAACTTACGATTTTTTTTTTTTTTTTTTAATTAGGTGTTAATTTGTAATTAATAAATATAATATTATTTAATATAAAAATCATTATCAATTATATATTTAATTAAAACTTATAATATATTTAAATAAAAAAAGTCATCAAACAACACGTGTCCGTCCATTATAGCTCCCCACCCCCAATTCACCAACCCCAAAAATGATTTTTTTCTTATACTTTTCAATACCCTACCCTACCCTACCCACCCCACCCCACAAAATGATGTTTTTTTTTTTTCCTTTTCTTTTCTCTCTCTCTCAATGTTTCCCACCCCACCCACAAGTGATAATTGATCGTACAATCACAAATCACAATTACAAATTTAGTATGTCTAGCCCCCATTTTTTGAAAAAAAAAATGTGGTTTTGAATAGTATTTTTGGGAGAATGTGTGGTTAAAAAATGTTTGAAAAGTAAAAAATAATAGGCTTGAATAAGATGGATGGTTGAGATTTAGTGTTTGATAAATTTGGTTTTCAAACCCACTATTAATCTAAGCCCTTATGCAAATACAAATGCATGATTTCTACAAACTAATTTGATGATTGCTCGTGACTTCCTCACTCCCTTAAGCTTTCTAATTGACCCATGTAGCGAGCTTTAGGTCGGAAACTCCCCGATTGTTTTAAGATCAAAGGGTACCAGGTTTCAAAATATCCCTACGGACTTACTAACTCGAGTCAAAAAGGCTACGAAGTGAGGTAGACTTATTAAGCAAATGCAATGATGATGATGATGTGATTTTTTTTTATTTTTTTTTATTTTTATTTTTACAAGTGTGTGTGTGTACCCTACTCATTAAGCTTTCTAATTGATTCATGTAGCGAGCTTTAGGCAGATGACTCCCAAGTTTCAAACTTAAGGCACCAAGTTTCAAGATACTCCTACGGGCTTAATTACTCAAGTCAAAAAGGCTACGAGATAGGACAATGCAATAATTAAAATGGACTTAGATCTCTAGTATTTGGTCATCACTTAGCTTATACTAACATCAACAACACTCCACACAAATTTAGATCAAGCATGCATGAAATCACTACACATCTAGATCGTCTCATTTACCAGCTCGACCACCACCAAACTTGTCTCACAAAGGATCAAGAGATTAATAGCATTGAAAAGGAATTGGATAGGTTGATAAAAATTGAAGATACAAGCTCACAACCTAATTTCTACTTCACAAATTTTTCCAACCTTCAATGGATTCCAAATCTCAACAACAATTAGTTATAACTATTGTGCTCAAGAGAACTCAGGATCACTCATAGATAAGCAATTTAAAAATAGGCACAAGTAGTATATTCGATCATAATTCGTGAATTAATCAGCAATTTCAAACATCAAATCATTTGAGCCGACAAGGCTATCTAGCATGTCCATATCCACAACAAAATGAACAAAATAAACGTCACAATATCTTAAGCCGGCAAGGCTATCTACATGATAAAATGCAAAATGAAGTCAACACCCCCAAACTTGAATTACACATTGCCTTCAATGTGAAAATAGAAACAACGTGTAAAGAAGAAATGAGTTAGTAAAACTTCCCAAACTTTCGATGCTTGTTTGTGATGTTGAATTTTGACCTAAGCTTTCGTCAAATGTAGTTCACCCCCAAACTTGTTGAGGACAATGTCACTTAGGATTTTCAAAAAATTGTTACCTACAAAAGTTTGACAATTAATTAAAAAGGAAGTAAAGAAGTATAGTAAATAAATACAAGTAACTCAAAAGAGAAGAAATTTGGGTTGTGATGTGATCCAGGATAGGAGCTCAAAGGAGAAGTCAAGTCACGGACGACGCAACAACATTTGACATAGGAAAATGAACAATTTTCATGTTGGAAGCTAGTCGAGACGACGAGTGGATCAACCTCATTCAAACAATCGAAGAAAATTAAAGAAAATTCAATGTTACGGCCGTAACAAGTAATTCCTCACGGTCGTAACTAGCTCACTGTTAAAATTGATAATTCGAGAAACAAAGGATCACGGCCGTAAAAGTTAAGGTTCACGGCCGTAAAAGAGTCACTGCACAAAAATCAGAATTTGAATTGTTTTGACTTACGGCCGTAAGGAAATATGTCACGGCCGTAAATATGGTTCAGTAACAAGGTTACGGCCGTAAAAGGAAGGGTCACGGTCGTAAAACCCTATACGCGTGAATTTTATGTTTTATTTATTTCCTTATTTTTAGGTAGTTGTTTCCTTATTTAATTAGAACTCTTAAACCTAGTTTTGACCCTATTTATAGGGATGTAATTTTCATTATTCAGCACCCAACTTTGAAATTATAATTGAGAGGCTATTTTGCTTTCATATTCTTATTCTTCATTGAATAAAATCCGAACTTGCGAGTTATTCTTGTTTGTTCAAATCTCGGTGAGAATTATTATTGCTTGTGATCAAGAGGTCAATATATCACAGTTATTGTATTGGTTGCTTGATTCAATTAATTTTAATTGGATCCATAAATCTTGGTTCTTGGGTCGATTTCAATATTTTATGGGTTGCGTGGCTACAATTGCTACGTGGTTTGCATCATTTGGTATCAGAGCTTAGGCTCCAAAAATCAAGGTTATATCTTTATTTTGTTTTCTTGAGTTTTCTATCCAGTTTGATTTTTATGATTATCATCGAGTCCCATAAAAATCATCCATATCTTGTTGAGTGCTTTGTTTTTCTGTTTTTTGCGTTCTTCTTGTTCTTGAGTTTCTTGAGTCTTTAATCCAGAAAATCGTTCCAAATAAATTTCAAAAGTGTTTGTTTTGCTTAATTATTATCCGAATTAAGTTCCGTTTGTTTTTTTTTTTCGTGTCGTTGTCGAATTTTCGGATTTATAAAAAAAAAAAAAATTATTATTTTTTATTTATTTTAATTATTCCGAAAATTTACCCAAAATTCAAAACAAAATTATTTCCGTTCAAGAACCACTTTCTTGAATTTCTACAATATTCCTGATATTCTTTCCTTTCGAGTCAAATTCAAGAACCACTTTCTTGAATTTCCTTAAATTCTTGAAATTTCTTTCTTCCGTTTATTTTTCAAGCAAGAAAATAAATTCCTTTTTGCTAATTGGTGAGAATTATTCTTGCGAGTTATTCTTGTTTGTTCAAATCTCGGTGAGAATTATTATTGCTTGTGATCAAGAGGTCAATATATCTCAGTGATTGTATTGGTTGGTTGATTCAATTAATTTTAATTAGATCCATAAATCGTGGTTCTTGGCGTTCTTGGGTCGATTTCAATATTTTGTGGGTTGCGTGGCTACAATTGCTACGTGGTTTGCATCAGGTTGCCTTCCAAAAAGCGCTTGTTTAAAGTCATAAGCTCGACTTTTGGATTTTCATTCGGGAGCATTGAGGAGAAATGATGACTTTTCCTTCGGGGGCTCCCCTTCCAAGAATGGTTTCAACCTTTGCCCTTGACCTTGAAATGTCCCTTGTCGGGATGATATAGCTCAATAGCTCCATGGGGAAAGATTTGAGAAATTGTGAATGGCCCCCACCAAAGGGATTGAAGCTTTCCGGGGAATAATCGAAGTCGGGAGTTGAATAGAAGAACTTGTTGCCCAACTTTGAAGTCTCTCTTCACCATGTGGTTATCATGCCATTTCTTTGTCCTCTCCTTATAGATGCGAGCATTTTGCATATGAGTTGAGGCGAAATTCATCAAGTTCATTAAGTTGAAGCAACCTCTTCTCACCAATTAATTTTTCATCAAAGTTTAATGCCCGTGTAGCCCAAAATGCTCGATGCTCAAGTTCAACGGGGAGATGACATGATTTTCCAAAAACAAGACAAAATGGAGACATACCAATAGGAGTCTTGAATGCGGTGCGGTAAGCCCATAATGCATCATCTAGCTTCCTCGACCAATCTTTCCTTGATGTATTCACCGTCATCTCAAGAATTCTTTTCAATTCTCGGTTTGAGATCTCCACTTGGCCACTTGTTTGGGGATGGTAAGGTGTGGCTACTCGGTGCTTCACTCCATACTTTGACAAAAGTGAGTCAAGGAGGCGATTGCAAAAGTGTTTGCCTCCATCACTAATGATAAGTCGGGGGGTTCCAAAGCGTGTAAAAATGTTCTTTTTGAGAAAATTGACAACCACCCGAGCATCATTAGTGGGCAATGCCACCGCCTCTACCCATTTAGAAACATAGTCCACCGCCACCAAGATATATTGATTTGAGAACGAGGATGGAAATGGCCCCATGAAATCAATTCCCCGAACATCAAAAATTTTCACTTCCAAGATTGAAGTCAATGGCATTTCATTACGCCGAGAGATATTCCCACTCCTTTGGCATCTATCACATTTGGATACTAAGGTATAAGCATCCTTGAATAAAGTTGGCCAATAGAATCCCGATTGAAGAACCTTTGAGGCGGTTTTGGAAGCTCCAAAGTGACCCCCATAAGGTGATGAATGGCACCTATCAAGAATTGCTTCCATTTCTTCCTCGGGAACACATCTTCTAATGATTTGGTCCGACCCCCTCTTGAATAAATATGGCACATCCCAAAAATAATGTTTCACATCGACAAAGAATTTCTTCTTTTGTTGATAAGAGAAATCCGGGAGAAGAATACCACTTACAAGGAAATTCACGAAGTCCGCATACCATGGTGCTTCGAACACTTGGAGAAGATGTTTGGCATGCAATAGTTGTTCATCTGGAAAGGCTTCATTGATTTCCTCTACTCCCACATCTTCAGGTTGATCCATCCTAGATAGATGATCGGCCACAAGATTATCCGCATCCTTTTTATCACGGATTTCCAAATCAAATTCTTGCAAGAGAAGGACCTATCTAATCAATCTTGGCTTCGCATCATTCTTAGCAAGCAAGTATTTTAGAGCAGAGTGATCGGTATAGACAATTACCTTTGAGCCGATGAGATAAGATCGAAATTTGTCAAAGGCAAAGATCACGGCAAGCATCTCTTTCTCGGTTGTGGCATAATTCAAGTGAGCATCACTCAATGTTCGACTTGCATAGTTGATCACATGCAAAAATTTACCTCTCCTTTGCCCCAAAACCGCTCCCACGGCATAATCACTAGCATCGCACATGAGCTCAAATGGTAAGCTCCAATCCGGAGCCACAATAATAGGAGCCGAGATAAGTGTAGCGCCCCGAGTTCCGTATACCCGATTCACTACGTTATTTTCTGTCTAAATTTTTCGAATAATATTTTTTGCGGAAGAAATAATTGAAATTCATTTTTGGCAACGTTAAATAAACTGTAATGGCCGCTAAAATTGAAAACATTTATGAAACCATTTGAAATAGTAAATCGAACCATTAATATTGTAAAGAAATTGCCAATATCATAATTTCTCAAATAAATGAACTTCTCTAAATTATTCGATTGTTTGGAAAATACGGAAATCATTAACGTCAAACTTTCAACCGTTCAACGATTATTGCCACCATCATTCATCGCTCGCCACCGTCTCCGAAATCTGCAAAACTGTTAAAAAGTAGGGTGAGTATTTCATGGGGGAAATACTCAGTAGACTCATCGCAAATTAATTTAATTTATAAGATGATTAAACACATAAATCCCGGCTCTTTATAAAACGGGCATTGATAGAGCTTCTTTATAAAACTGCTCTTGATAAAACTCATATTGTGCATTACAGCACGGGACATATTTTACAAATCATAGGCTCTTTGAAAATAGCTCTTTGAAAACAGCTCTTTGAAAACCATATACTTATAAAAACATTTTAATTATGTCAAGCATAATTTCTTTTGAAAGCATAACATAAGATAGGATTTAAATCCTCATAAACATAAATAGACACAAGAACTTTACCGAACTTAGGTGGCAAGAATTCTTATGCAGTAAAATCATAATAACAGTAAGTTTTCATCATAACATAGGATAATATCGAAATCCTCATAAACATAAGAATTTTACCGAACTTAGGTGGCAAGAATTCTTATGTAGTAAGTATACCAAGCATAATTTTCTGAAATTCATAGGGATCAATTGCATCATAACATAAGATAGGATCGAAATCCTCATAAACATATGCGACAGGAATTTTACCGAACTTAGGTGGTAAATCCTCATAAACATATGGAAAGATAGGAATTTTACCGAACTTCGTGGCAAATCCTCATAAACATAGGAGACACAAGAATGTTACCGAACTTAGGTGGCAAGAATTCTTATGTGTAGCGCTACTAAAACTCCGGTCCCCTTAACATATCATAACTTATCATATGGGACCCAAAACAATCTTGGTAGATTGATTTCATAGCAATGATCCAAAAAAAACATTTTCGTGAAGCATAGGGTATACTTACTTTTCGTAAAAACATAAAGTATATTTTCTTTTCATAAAAACATACTTACTTTTCATAACAACATAAGGTATATTTACCTTTCATAACAACATACTTGCTTTTCTTAAAAATTGACTTTCACAAGTCACATGACATTCATATGAAATCATAATTTAAATCAATTAATAAGTGCGAGTCTACCTCAAATCCGACGAGTGCAAAGTTGAGCGGGAATGACTTCAATTTCTTTAAATTCTCCGTACGCTTCGTCTTAGCCAATAAGTCATTTTAGTCTATCGAATATATAGTTCAAAATGATAAATTATAATTTGAGGACTAAAATTGATGTTTTGAAAGTTGAGGGACTAAAATGAATACTTTTGAAAGTTCAGGGATTAAAATGAATACTTTTGAAAGTTGAAGGACTAAAATGATTACTTTGAAAGTTGAGGGACTAAAATGAATATTTTTTAAAAGTTGAAGGACTAAAATGATTACTTTGAAAGTTGAGGGACTAAAATGAATACTTTTAAAACTTGGGCTTAAAATCAAATTAATAAAATCAGCAGGGACTGAAATGATAAGTTTGAAGCTAAAAGGGCTGGAAAAACTCATTTAAAACTTAAGGGCTGAAATTGATAAGTTTAAAAGCTGAAAGGACTGAAATAAAACCTTTTTAAAACATAGGGACTGATTTGAAATAACTTTAAAACTTCAGGGACTGACGCGCAAATTTTGAAATTAAATAAATAAATCAGATCTTTATCTTCTCTCTCTCTCACAACTCGTTCACTATCTGAATCAGAAAATAGAGACTGAGAAGAGAGAAAAGCGAGAGACGAAAGCTGACGAATCCGGCGTTCAATCGGCGATTTTCCGGCGCAACACCGGCGCTGGGTACGGGGAGTGGCGATGGTGCAATTAGGATAGTTTCTGGGCTGATTTGGGGGCGATTTAAGGTGAAACCGAAGCTAGGGTTCGCGGTTCTTCCGGCGAAGGGAGCGGCGCTTGAGGTAAGTAATTGGCTCCATTGATTCTTGGGTTTTGATTTTTGGTTTTGGGTGATGATGGCTGTGTGTGTGGTGATGGTTCGGTGTAAGCAGCGCTGCTGCAGGTGATCGTGGTATTGGGTGGTTCTTGGTTGCGAATGGTGGTGTTGATTGATGATGATGAGTTTGGTGATTCGGCAGTGGTGGTATTTGCAACGTAAGTGATTGATGAGGTGGTGGGGCTGACCGGTATTGATTGAATGCAGTGGTTCGGCTGGATGGATTGAATGCAGCGATTGATGCAAATTGGTTTCCAGATTGATGTAGATGATTGGCGTTGAATTTTGGAAAACTGATTGAGGGTTGTAGTTAAGAATTGTGGTTGGTTGATGAAAATGGAAGTGAAGGTTGGTTGTAAATCTCGGTTTAGCTCTTGGCAGTGATGGAGCTGATTGCGATGGAGTTGAGCTGTTTGCAGTGGTTGGTCAGTGGCTGCGGATTGGTGATGATGTTTGTGGATTGGTGATGATGATTGCATACATGATTAAATGGAGCCGAAAGGCTGGGATTGCACATGGGAGGTTTGGGAGGTGGCGGTGGATTGAATTGGAAATGGCAGAGGCAGTGTTGGTTGAGGTGATGATTGCTGATGAGTGCTAAGTTGATAGCTGTATATGGAGGTGAATATATTGTGTTTTGTTAGCCAATTAAGAAAGATAGTGGAGAGTTAGGTGATGTGAGAGGGTGGAAAACATCATAATTGGAGGGGTGGAAATGAGGTGTAAAGAAATGCTAATTGATTTGTTTATTGTGGGATTTAGATGGTGGAGTTGCTGCGTGAGGATGCTAAAATCTGATTATATGTAAGAAGAAGGGTTGGACAAATTCTTTAATGGAGTTGGTGTAATGATATGATGAAGATGCTTTGATTATGGTATATTGAGGTGGAAAGAGTAATAAAGAAGGAAGAAAAAAGAATGTAGGGGACGTGAGTTGGGATAAGGAAGAATATATGTATTGATTATGTATTATAGAATAGGATAGTGTAGAATTTGGTGTAATATGAAATAGAAAATGGCGTAATATTCTTTATAAAAAATGATGATGTTTTTGTAAAGAATTGTTGTTTTGGTGTAAAGAAGAAAATCATGTGGGGAAAATTTGGTTTAGTTAAATAGGATTAATTTAACTAAAAATTTGACTAACTTTGATTTGAAAATGTATTTAAAACTGATATATTTTTGGACTGAAAATAAATTTGAAAATAAATAAATATTGAGATAAAAATTGAATTACGTATTTGGACTTGAAATAATTTGAATAAGGAAAATTGAGATATTTTAATAAATTTGGAATTCAAAATGATTTTGAAAATAATACTTTGAATAAATAATTAAAATAACATAATTTTAGAAATTCGGACATTTAATTTAAAATCGAACAAATTCGATATTTCTTGACTTGGCTAGACGAATCCGTCGCGGCGTTAACTTCAAAATAATGGGTGAAATAGTAGCGACACGATTTTCTAAATATTAAAATAATTATTTATTGCATAAAAATTCTGGATCGCTATAATCTTACCTCCTTAAAATAATTTCGTCCTCGAAATTAAACTTACTTAATCTTATAATTTCTGAATACTTTCTCTACGTAAAATACCCAAACATATCAACATAATATCATCAACTTATCTTTCCAATATTTGCAACCCAAAATTCAGTAAACAAATATCTCCCAACTAAGATTCTATACTTAAATGTCACCACATTTCCTGCAAAGTATTTCTTTCACTTGTATATACGTATGAATTCTGATTCAATACGGTACTCATTTTACTTTCCACGTATCATCACACTATACCAAGATTATCATTATTAAAACAAAATATCAGTACCCATAATCCAAGAAAATATTCCAAATCTCCAATCAAATCTCCTTTATCGATAAAATTTAACAGCGCATTACTTCTTGTCTCCTCTTTTCATTAAAATAATCCTGCGCTTTCTTGCTGGTCACAACATCACGCGGATTCATTCATATCCTTGCGCTTTTAAATAGTTCATGCTGGGAAGAGGTTGAATCATCAAACAATGGATATCATCCTTTCTAACATTCGCAAGTATTATTCCAGTCTTCCTATGAATGATCTGAGAAAGATCTATAGAATAAGGCTCGAAAGATTGAGGTTGCTAATGGCTCATGATATTCCAGAAGATGTTCGCTGGTTGATAGAAGCAAAGGTTCGACTATCTGGTGAATTACCATCAACATTTCCAAAGCACATGCCTGGTTTAGGCAAAAGCACGTTCGCAAAGAAACGAAGAGCAAAAAGGCTGGGTGGTTGCTACAAATGTGCTCGTTGGAATTGTGATACTCATTGCAAATCAGTAGGATATTCTTCTACTAATCGGGATGATAAAATCGAATTCATAAAGGGTGGACTGAGTAAGGAGTCTTTGGATGATATTCGACTGACTCTTGAGACGCACCCAAGTGGTTATGTACAACGTGAACTTCTCTCCTTATACGCTCAGTTTAACGAGGACAAAAATCGTTATAGTCTCCAAAATATAATATCGAAAGATCCTGTTTGCCAGTCTGTTTTACAAAATGAGGCTTCTGGCAGTTCAGCAATGATATAAGGTAAATCTTTTTAAAATATTTTGCTGCTTTCTTTCACGCGTTTTGGAAATAAAATATATTTTCCTTTCTCGAGGTTTGATAAAGCTGGAAATAAATCACCGAAAGGTGATATCTTTGATAAAATAGTCAAAAGTTGGCCGATTTTGTCAAAAAGTGAATCTTTACTTTTTCAGAATCAATCAAAAACAGTAAATTTTTCCGGCTTTAAATAGCCAAACATATTTCATAGTTCAGGCATCCCAAAATCACATCTTCTTCGTAAGTTTTCCCTTCTTTACTATCAAAGATGGAAGCACCAAAACTTCGACAGATCAAAACTATTTGTGTATTTTGTGGATCAAAAGTGGGGAAAGGCTTCGGTTATCTAGAAGCGGCTGTAGATCTTGGAAAGAAACTGGGGGAAAAAGGTATCACTCTTGTGTATGGGGGTGGTAGCAGTGGTCTAATGGGTTGTGTTTCCCAATCTGCTCTTGCAGAGAAATCAAAAGTAATCGGTGTCATACCTGTCCCTTTGGTAGATGTTGCAGGCAAAACACGAGGGCATGAAGTTCAAACCTTATCCATCCATGAACGCATAACTTGTATGCTATATGGTTCTGATGCCTTTATAGCCCTGCCCGGAGGTTTTGGTACCTTAGAAGAAATCTTTAACATTACCTCGTGGGCTCAACTAGATCTCCATACTAAGCCTATTGGGCTTCTGAATGTTAACAATTTCTTTGATGGTTTGTTAACCTTTCTTGATTATGCTGTGGAACAGGGATTCATCTCTCCATTTTCCAGAAGGCTTCTTATTTCTGCTCCTACTATTGATGAACTACTGGATAAGCTGCAGTCATATATCTCAATACAAGATCCAGCAGGAGTTAAAATAGATTGGTCGCAAGGAAGGGGAATCAAGCGAAAATGGAGTCCGGTTAATGTAAATTTAACTCTTTGAATCGTAGAATAGGTGGGGGTAGAGTACGGAGTATTCTCACTCTCGAGACACCCATCCATTTACTAGGATTTCCTTAATGTTTAAATCTTGTGTGTACTTCAAAGATTCCAGGTGGTAGATTACGGAGTATTCTTACTCTCGAAACACACCTCTTTGAAGGTTTTCTCTATTTCCTCAAAAGATCAGAGGTGGTAGGATACGGCTACTCCGGAAACACATCTCTCATTCTGAGGATCTTTCCATGTTTTTCTCTTATGCTTTCGTGTGTTCTCCTTATGAGAAAATAATAAAATCTCTGCTATCATCTACTAAATCTCGTTTGTGATGTAAATGATCTTGCATGTCTAACCTTAATTCCTTTAGTGGATGCTTATCATATTATGCTCTTAATTCCAAATGATAAAATTCTGGATAGAGTCTCCCTTGTAATTTGGACTTATCCAAACCATAAGCATACTTCATAACTCACAATAATAAATAACTCCACATTTGATCACAACGATCTAAAAATATTGAAAATGATTCCAACACTTCAATATCATCAAAAATATCTCATAATTCAATTCATAATTCCTCAACATAGAAATTTCAAATCATATTTTTCAATATCACAATATCACTTCCTTCGATACCTTAATTGGCTCAAAAGTTACTCATACTTATAAATATATGCCATAAATCATATTCCCAAAATTTATTCACAAAGCCAAACTTCATAATAAATTTCTCTTCAACATAGAGGCATAATTCATTTACTCAACATAATATCCATTACTTAATTTTCAATAAAATCATATTGTTCCCATTATGCTCAACACTCGTTTTCTTTCTTAAAAAATTTCTCATAATCATACATTAAAGCATATAAGTTATGACAAAGCATAACAACATCATTATTTTCGAAGAAATACATTCTTATTTCTCATAAATCATAAGTATCCGAAATACTCTTCATTCTTTCTCATAAATCAATAAAATGAGTATTCGAAATACTGAAATAACTTTAAACATCATAAACTTCTTTACCTCGGAGTTGGTGGAACGAATGATGGCAGTGGCAATCTTCATCAATAAAAATCTTAAAATGGAAAATATTTCTTGAACATTCTTTTTGAAAATTTTTTTTTTTTTCCAGTCTACAGAAACGCAGACTAGCTCTGATACCAACTTGTAGCGCCCCGAGTTCCGTATACCCGATTCACTACGTTATTTTCTGTCTAAATTTTTCGAATAATATTTTTTGCGGAAGAAATAATTGAAATTCATTTTTGGCAACGTTAAATAAACTGTAATGGCCGCTAAAATTGAAAACATTTATGAAACCATTTGAAATAGTAAATCGAACCATTAATATTGTAAAGAAATTGCCAATATCATAATTTCTCAAATAAATGAACTTCTCTAAATTATTCGATTGTTTGGAAAATACGGAAATCATTAACGTCAAACTTTCAACCGTTCAACGATTATTGCCACCATCATTCATCGCTCGCCACCGTCTCCGAAATCTGCAAAACTGTTAAAAAGTAGGGTGAGTATTTCATGGGGGAAATACTCAGTAGACTCATCGCAAATTAATTTAATTTATAAGATGATTAAACACATAAATCCCGGCTCTTTATAAAACGGGCATTGATAGAGCTTCTTTATAAAACTGCTCTTGATAAAACTCATATTGTGCATTACAGCACGGGACATATTTTACAAATCATAGGCTCTTTGAAAATAGCTCTTTGAAAACAGCTCTTTGAAAACCATATACTTATAAAAACATTTTAATTATGTCAAGCATAATTTCTTTTGAAAGCATAACATAAGATAGGATTTAAATCCTCATAAACATAAATAGACACAAGAACTTTACCGAACTTAGGTGGCAAGAATTCTTATGCAGTAAAATCATAATAACAGTAAGTTTTCATCATAACATAGGATAATATCGAAATCCTCATAAACATAAGAATTTTACCGAACTTAGGTGGCAAGAATTCTTATGTAGTAAGTATACCAAGCATAATTTTCTGAAATTCATAGGGATCAATTGCATCATAACATAAGATAGGATCGAAATCCTCATAAACATATGCGACAGGAATTTTACCGAACTTAGGTGGTAAATCCTCATAAACATATGGAAAGATAGGAATTTTACCGAACTTCGTGGCAAATCCTCATAAACATAGGAGACACAAGAATGTTACCGAACTTAGGTGGCAAGAATTCTTATGTGTAGCGCTACTAAAACTCCGGTCCCCTTAACATATCATAACTTATCATATGGGACCCAAAACAATCTTGGTAGATTGATTTCATAGCAATGATCCAAAAAAAACATTTTCGTGAAGCATAGGGTATACTTACTTTTCGTAAAAACATAAAGTATATTTTCTTTTCATAAAAACATACTTACTTTTCATAACAACATAAGGTATATTTACCTTTCATAACAACATACTTGCTTTTCTTAAAAATTGACTTTCACAAGTCACATGACATTCATATGAAATCATAATTTAAATCAATTAATAAGTGCGAGTCTACCTCAAATCCGACGAGTGCAAAGTTGAGCGGGAATGACTTCAATTTCTTTAAATTCTCCGTACGCTTCGTCTTAGCCAATAAGTCATTTTAGTCTATCGAATATATAGTTCAAAATGATAAATTATAATTTGAGGACTAAAATTGATGTTTTGAAAGTTGAGGGACTAAAATGAATACTTTTGAAAGTTCAGGGATTAAAATGAATACTTTTGAAAGTTGAAGGACTAAAATGATTACTTTGAAAGTTGAGGGACTAAAATGAATATTTTTTAAAAGTTGAAGGACTAAAATGATTACTTTGAAAGTTGAGGGACTAAAATGAATACTTTTAAAACTTGGGCTTAAAATCAAATTAATAAAATCAGCAGGGACTGAAATGATAAGTTTGAAGCTAAAAGGGCTGGAAAAACTCATTTAAAACTTAAGGGCTGAAATTGATAAGTTTAAAAGCTGAAAGGACTGAAATAAAACCTTTTTAAAACATAGGGACTGATTTGAAATAACTTTAAAACTTCAGGGACTGACGCGCAAATTTTGAAATTAAATAAATAAATCAGATCTTTATCTTCTCTCTCTCTCACAACTCGTTCACTATCTGAATCAGAAAATAGAGACTGAGAAGAGAGAAAAGCGAGAGACGAAAGCTGACGAATCCGGCGTTCAATCGGCGATTTTTCGGCGCAACACCGGCGCTGGGTACGGGGAGTGGCGATGGTGCAATTAGGATAGTTTCTGGGCTGATTTGGGGGCGATTTAAGGTGAAACCGAAGCTAGGGTTCGCGGTTCTTCCGGCGAAGGGAGCGGCGCTTGAGGTAAGTAATTGGCTCCATTGATTCTTGGGTTTTGATTTTTGGTTTTGGGTGATGATGGCTGTGTGTGTGGTGATGGTTCGGTGTAAGCAGCGCTGCTGCAGGTGATCGTGGTATTGGGTGGTTCTTGGTTGCGAATGGTGGTGTTGATTGATGATGATGAGTTTGGTGATTCGGCAGTGGTGGTATTTGCAACGTAAGTGATTGATGAGGTGGTGGGGCTGACCGGTATTGATTGAATGCAGTGGTTCGGCTGGATGGATTGAATGCAGCGATTGATGCAAATTGGTTTCCAGATTGATGTAGATGATTGGCGTTGAATTTTGGAAAACTGATTGAGGGTTGTAGTTAAGAATTGTGGTTGGTTGATGAAAATGGAAGTGAAGGTTGGTTGTAAATCTCGGTTTAGCTCTTGGCAGTGATGGAGCTGATTGCGATGGAGTTGAGCTGTTTGCAGTGGTTGGTCAGTGGCTGCGGATTGGTGATGATGTTTGTGGATTGGTGATGATGATTGCATACATGATTAAATGGAGCCGAAAGGCTGGGATTGCACATGGGAGGTTTGGGAGGTGGCGGTGGATTGAATTGGAAATGGCAGAGGCAGTGTTGGTTGAGGTGATGATTGCTGATGAGTGCTAAGTTGATAGCTGTATATGGAGGTGAATATATTGTGTTTTGTTAGCCAATTAAGAAAGATAGTGGAGAGTTAGGTGATGTGAGAGGGTGGAAAACATCATAATTGGAGGGGTGGAAATGAGGTGTAAAGAAATGCTAATTGATTTGTTTATTGTGGGATTTAGATGGTGGAGTTGCTGCGTGAGGATGCTAAAATCTGATTATATGTAAGAAGAAGGGTTGGACAAATTCTTTAATGGAGTTGGTGTAATGATATGATGAAGATGCTTTGATTATGGTATATTGAGGTGGAAAGAGTAATAAAGAAGGAAGAAAAAAGAATGTAGGGGACGTGAGTTGGGATAAGGAAGAATATATGTATTGATTATGTATTATAGAATAGGATAGTGTAGAATTTGGTGTAATATGAAATAGAAAATGGCGTAATATTCTTTATAAAAAATGATGATGTTTTTGTAAAGAATTGTTGTTTTGGTGTAAAGAAGAAAATCATGTGGGGAAAATTTGGTTTAGTTAAATAGGATTAATTTAACTAAAAATTTGACTAACTTTGATTTGAAAATGTATTTAAAACTGATATATTTTTGGACTGAAAATAAATTTGAAAATAAATAAATATTGAGATAAAAATTGAATTACGTATTTGGACTTGAAATAATTTGAATAAGGAAAATTGAGATATTTTAATAAATTTGGAATTCAAAATGATTTTGAAAATAATACTTTGAATAAATAATTAAAATAACATAATTTTAGAAATTCGGACATTTAATTTAAAATCGAACAAATTCGATATTTCTTGACTTGGCTAGACGAATCCGTCGCGGCGTTAACTTCAAAATAATGGGTGAAATAGTAGCGACACGATTTTCTAAATATTAAAATAATTATTTATTGCATAAAAATTCTGGATCGCTATAATAAGCCTCTCCTTAAGAGTGTTGAAAGACAATAGACATTCTTGAGAGAAATGGAAAGTGTTGTTCTTCTCAAGTAGAGAAAAAAGAGGCTTAGTGATTTTAGAGAAATTCTTGATGAATCTCCTACAGAAGCCCGCATTCCCCAAGAAACTCATTATGCCTTTCACCGAAGTAGGAGGAGGCAATTTCTCAATAACTTGTATTTTGGCTTTATCAACCTCAATCCCCCCTTTTAAAATCCGGTGGCCAAGTACAATGCCCTCTCTTACCATAAAATGGCATTTCTCCCAATTAAGCACTAAATTGGTCTCTTCACATCTTTTCAAAACTAAATCAAGATTATTCAAGCATTCATTGAAAGAAGAACCAAAAATTGAAAAAGCATCCATAAATACCTCGATGAATTTTTCCACCATGTCGGAGAATATGACCATCATACAACGTTGAAAAGTAGCCGGTGCATTGCAAAGACCAAACGGCATCCTCCTATAAGCAAAAGTCCCATATGGACATGTGAATGTGGTCTTCTCTTAATCTTATGGGGCTATTAAAATTTGATTGTAGCCCGAGTATCCATCCAAGAAACAATAATGAGAATGCCCCGCCAACCTCTCAAGCATTTGGTCAATAAAGGGGAGAGGAAAGTGATCTTTTCGAGTGGCATTGTTCAATTTCCAGTAGTCAATGCACACTCTCCATCCCGTCACGGGCCTTGTAGGAATAAGCTCGTTGTTCTCATTTTCAACCACCGTGACACCTCCTTTCTTTGGAACATATTGGACGGGACTCACCCATGCACTATCCGAGATTGGATAAATAATTCCCGCATCTAACCACTTCAATACCTCGGCTTTCACCACTTCTTTCATGTTTGGATTTAGACAGCTTTGGTGCTCCACTGTTGGTTTGAAGTCATCCTCCATGAGGATTTTATGCATGCACAAGGTAGGGATAATACCCTTGATATCCGCCATAGTCCATCCAATAGCCATTTTATGCATTTTCAACACCTCAAGTAGTTTTTCTTCCTCCACTTCATCCAACAAATTCGAGATAATAACGGGAAGAGTAGAAGAGTCACCCAAATATGCATACCTCAAATGTGATGGAAGAGGTTTGAGCTCAAGAGTTGGGGCTTGTTGAATGGAGGGTAGTGAAGGAGAAGAGCTCTCTCCCAACTCTTCAAAGTATGGCCTCTTCTTGAAGGGATAAAATTTGGAAGCATCCAAGTGTTGTGACATCCTTCCGATGTCCAAATCATCCTCCCCCTCAGTGGTTATGGAGTGAGCAATGCAAGTCTCAATGGGATCCTTAGATGACCCATAGATGAATGATGTAGCCACCTCTTGATCAATGATGTCCATTCGGGAGCATAAATTTACCTCGGCGGGGTACTTGATGGATTTCATGATGTCGAATGTGATTTTCTCATCTTGAACCCTCAATATCAATTTGCCTCCTTGCACATCTATTAAAGCCCGACCGGTTGCGAGGAAGGGTCTTCCCAAGATGATTGGGATATCAAGGTCTTCCTCCATATCAAGAATGATGAAATCGGCGGGGAATATGAATTTGTCTACCTTGATTAGCACATCCTCAATCTCCTGAAAATAGACAAAGGCATTAAATTAATACTAGCACCAAGATCACATAATGCTTTTCCAAAAGTTAAATCACCAATAGTACAAGGAATAGTAAAACTCCCTGGATCTTTGATTTTTGGAGGCAATTTATTTTGTAGTATGGCACTACATCCTTCCGTGAGCATCACAGTTTCATGATCTTCTAGCCTCCTTTTGTTTGAAATGATGTCTTTCATAAACTTTGCATAGCTAGGAATTTGTGCTAATGCATCGGCAAATGGTATGTTGAAGTGAAGTTTCTTGAAAACTTCAAGAAATTTACCAAATTGTGCATCCAACTTGTGCTTTTGGAGTCTTTGAGGAAAAGGAATGGGAGGCACATAAGCTTTCACTGGAGTAGGAACCTTTGTTGAGTCTCCCCACTTTCCTTCAATGTTGCATCATTTTCATTCGCCTCCTCAACATGCTCAATACCTTTTTCTTTCACCTCGGGTTGTGCCACATGTTGCTTTACCGTGATTTCCGGTAATTGAATTCCACTCCTTGTAGTGATGGCTTGCACATTTTCCCTTGGATTGATCTCGGTATTGCTTGGCAAGGCTCCTTGTTGTCTCTCCGTCATCATTTTTGCCAATTGCCCAACTTGAGTCTCAAGATTTTTGATAGAAGCCGCTTGATTTTGGAGAATAGTATTGGTCTTGTTCATGAATTGCATGAGTATCTCCTCAATGGAAGGCTTCTTCTCTTGGGGTAGTGGAGGTTGAACAAAACCGGGAGGCTTTACTTGATTTTGATTGTTGGACCAAGAAAAATTCGGATGATTCCTCCAACCCGGATTGTATGTGTTGGAGTAAGGATTGTCTTGTGGTCAGTTGAAATTTTGAGCATAATTCACTTGCTCATTTGAAGTAGAAGCCATTTTGAGCATGAGACATTCCTCAACCTTGTGTGTTGCTCCACATACATCACAAATAGAAATAGGAGGGTAGATTGCTTTTACCGTATGTTGAGAATTCAAATCATCACACTTTTTGAATAGAAGGTCCATCTTTGCCGACAAAGCCGCATATGCATCAACTTCATGAATTCCCGCGACTTTCTTTAGTACCATGCGGTCGGTTGGCCAAGTAGAATTGTGACTAGCCATCCTCTCAAAGAGCTCAATTGCCTCATTAGGTGATTTTGTAGTGATAGCCCCATTGGAGGCCGAATCAATCGTCACTCGACTAAATGGATTCATCCCAAGATAGAAATATTGAAGTTGCATTTGCTTGGTGAACCCATGATTTGGACATTTCCTCAACATCTCCTTAAATCTTTCCCATGCCTCATAGAAACATTCGGTGTCAAGTTGTCAAAATGTGGAGATAACACTCTTCAATTTAGCCACTTTTGATGGAGGAAAGTATTTTGTAGTAAACTTTTGAGCAAGGTCATTCCATGTTGTAATACTTTCAACCGGTTTGGCATATAACCATTCACGAGCTCCATCTCTAAGGGTATGTGGAAATAACCGCATGTTGATAGCCTCCTTGCTAATTCCCGGATAATCAAAGTTACTACACGTCTCCAAAAACCGCGAGATGTGAGTAAATGGATTCTCCTCGGTCATTCCATAAAATTGTAGATGCCCCTTGAAGAGATTTATCACATCCGGCTTTAGATGAAAGTCCGGACGTCCAAATGGGGGATATGTGATGCTTCCTCGGTTTTGAGTGATGAGAGGGACCATGAATTGCCCCATTGGTCTATCATCTTCATCAATAGCGAGATTGGCACCACCTTGATTGTTGTCCCCCATATTGCCTTGTATTCTTTATTGTTCAACTTGTTCTCTTCTTTCCCTAATCCTCCTCCTAAATGTTCGTTCGGGTTCGGGATCAATTGTAAGAATATCCCAAGTCGGACGTTGTTGCATAAACAAGGCAAGAGTACCTAGAAAATGAAAATAAAAAGAAGAAAGAGATGAGAATGAGAAGACAATTCAATTAACAAAAATCAATGCATTTAGTACAAATAAAATCAATCCCCGACAACGGCGCCAAAAACTTGTTCGCTAAAATCGTATACCGCAAGTGCACGGTTCACGTTCAAGTAGTAAAGTGGACTAGAGAAGTCCGGGTTATCGTACCAACAAGGATTGATTGATTTGTAACTAAAGTTATTGATTTCATTCTAAAAGAAAAGTCAAGTAACATAAAAATATGGTTTCGTGGTGAATTACTATCTAAGTGACACAAATAAGAAACATGGCAATATGTAAACTAATCAACTAAAGGAAATAGATAATAACATGAAACTTAGAATAAAACTAATTAATCTAAATACTTTGATGAAAATATAAACTTGATAATTGAAACAAGTTACATAACATAAAACAAAGTGAATTTAGTTTTCATAACTATACTAATTTCTTCTTTTCAAATCAATTAGTGATAGTTAAATAATCAACAAAATTACATGAGAAATTTTAAATTCACCTAACTTGTGTAGTAAATTCCAATGACAACTTAAAATAGTAACAAACATTTAAAAGTTACAAAACCCTAAAACAACATTAATAATGATAAACATGTAAACATAAATCCCCAAAATCTGGAAACTACTTAAAATGCTTAAATAACCATAACTTAATTAAAAATTCCAACACAATAACATTAACTCATAATAAACTAACAACAACACTTAACAAATAACATAAACATATGAATAATACTTAAAAAAAAATTTAAAAACAAGATAATAAAGAAAACTCCCCTTTTTGTAAAGTTCTTGAAGTGAAAACCCAAGAATCCTTCACTTTGAACAAAGTTTCTTCACCACCCATTAATATCTTCAACAACCCAAGTATAAAACATTAAATGCACAAGAAATAAATGACATTCTTGATGAAAATGTGAGAAAATAACAATATTCAAAAGTTTAAACAATAACAAAATACTTAAATATAAGAAAACATTACTAAATCATAAAAACATTACTTGTAGATTGCATTAAATGAGTAAAATGTTAGGAAAAAATACAAGAGAACTGAAAAAGAGGCAAGACTTACATGGGTATCTCTAAAAAAATCTGATTTTTCTCTTTATAATACCCCAAAATCATCCAAAACCCTAAAAAAAAGGCACAGATTCGCGAAATTCAGCTTCTGGGCCGAACCGGGTTGGCCAGGTTGACCCGGTCCGGCCCGAAATTTTTTTTTTTTTTTTTTCATAACCGCGCGATCGCATGGTTAAAACTCGAGGCCAAGTTTGGCCTCGGGTCTGATTCGATCCGTGGTTCGCGCGCGTGGCTCAGTTCAAGCCACGCGATCGCGTGGCTCAGCTGGAGGATGATTTTGCAGCCTAGTCCCTTCCGTAATTGCCATCAAGTCCTCCATCTTCTAATCTCGAGCAATTTAGTCCCCAACTTCTCAGATTTCTTTCAAATATGTCCTTCTAAAATTGCACTCTTTGTCCTTCAACTTTTGAAATCTTTCAATTTGGTCCCTTGGTTAATTGCGCGGCTTGTCCAAAACTTCCCGAAAGTGACAAAATGGTCCCCGAACTTGGAATTTCAGCAGAATCTTCACTCCTTTTGTGATTTTTGTCCTCAAACTTGGATATTAACCTATTTAAACACAAAATATGCATAAATTAGTAGATATTTTCTCAAGATGTTCCAAAATATGCTAATTTAAAGGTATAAAAAGTGTATAAAAATGCACTTAACACCATCGATACCAACTATTGGAATGGATTTTGGAGAATACTAATTTCTCTCTTTGTGCTAGCAAGAGAAAAATATAGCGCTAAAATTCTAGTACAAATCCGAGTCTCACTATTTTCTTTACAATAGTGCATTTATTTAAACGTACACCTACAACCCTAACCCTAGTCACATATTGCTATTTACGAGACTTGATTAATTAATTATATTAATTAATCTAATTATAAAGTCTGGTCCAACTAATTGGGCTTGTATATTAATTCTAACATCAAGGAAGCCAAGCTAGAGTTGTACATCCCATCAGAGATTAGTATAGCATTCAGGGTATAGTGGTACTCAAATCTAAGGCTCTTTCCAGAGATCATTTATGATGGTTCCAACGGTGCTAAGTTTCTTCAGCATTAGTCTTGTGGAAAAACCCATCCTAGTGAGTGCCTTAGCATTTGTAGACATTGAGTTTAGACCATAAGGAGAGATTGATCAGATCGCTTTCAAGAAGGAGGATGGTGCGCCACACACGTGTCAGCAGTACTAGGCAGAACTAGAACCAAAAACAAAACCACGACTCTTCCGTGTAAACTTTCAACTAGAAAATCATCATATTTGAATATATCCATTTATTACTTACATTCCACTCATCATTTGTATATGCATGCGAGAATTTGTTCTCTTGTTTTCATTGTATTAACCCCTGTTAGGTGAGGATTAAAATCAAGTTTTTAGTAGATTTTAATAGAAATTGATGAAATGTATGATTGAAAAGTTTTGCATCTCATAAAATTTGTGATCAATATTGATTGTTGACTTTTTCATAAATTAAAATCTAGAATATAATTCCTATCAAACAGGGACTTAAGAAAAATATACAAAATTTGAATAAAGTTGTTTCTGTGTGATAAGTGATCCATTTCACAATCTCCTATCCTACATTCTTCTCCATGATGCCTCACTCGTCTCAACAGAATGAAGATTTTGTTCCCTGGTCATTCAAGCAAAAATCAGAAAAACATCATAAAAAATATATCTATGATGGGACGCTATATTGCCACCACGAAATTTGTGTTCTAGACCACAATTTTAAAATTTCTTTTTATTTACTAAAATAAGCACAAATACAATGACATAAATGCCCTTCTAGCTTTTCACTTGTACACCACAACCTCTAATACTAAAAAATTAAAGACCTTCTTCATCTTTTTCCTCTCTCTTTTATTTTCTATTTCTCTATTTTTTTTAAAATCTTATTTTTCAACCTAGTTAATTAAATTGGATGGCGCTATAATAATTCCATACGATTTTTCAAGAAATTCTAAAATGGTACTGTTTGTGTTTCTTCGCTGTAGCTTGCTTTCTCAATGGAAATATGCAACCTCTCTGCCTCTGTAACCCAGAAATCATGCCATTTTGAGTTAGTTGTTTCATTGGCTACCTAACTTTATATACTGTCACGGTTTAGCCATTCAACTTCAATATGCTTCCAGTAGCCATTGAACTTTGAATTGTCTCACCTTGTTGGCCACGGAACTTTATATTCTGTCATAATTTAGCCACTCAACTTTAATAAGCTTCCAAGTGGCCATCGAACCTTGTATTCTATCACGGATTACCCATCCAACTTTTCTTGATACCATTTCAAAGAACTCACAACATACTTTTGCATACAATTTACAACACAAAAAATGGTTTACTGAGGAGGAAGTTATGGCTTTACAAAGTGAGCCACTTTACTGAAAGTTTCAAAAAAAAAATAGTTTCAAGTTGGGTGTGTGGAAGTTGTGCAGAGGCGGAGGCAGTGGTGTTGGTGGTGGCTGACTACTGTGGTGGTAGCGGTGGTGGTTTGGTGGTGAGTGGTGATGATGATTGGTGTTTGGGTTTGATTTTTGGTTGAGAGGGCAGTGGGCGAAAGTGGTTGTGGTTTTGGGTGATGATTCTTGGTTGAGCTGGTTGGCTGGAGATGGAGGTGGTGATGAAGATGATGATTCAGCTGGGGCATGGAGATGGGCTGGTTGCAGGGGTTGGTCAGTGGCTGCGTTGGGGGCCGGTTTGGGCGATGCTTGGTGATGAAGGAGGTGGCTGCTCCATGGTGAAGACAGTGGTGCTGGCTGCATTGGAGTTGAAAGGGAAGGAGAGGTTGGTGAAGGTGATGATGCTGAAATGGGTTGTGGAGTGTGGGTTGGTGATGTAGAGTATGAGAATAGATAGTGTATGGGATAGATGGGAGTTGGTAGTGTGTGAAAATCAAGACAAGCATGCACGAAAGTCGAGGCAAAATCGTACGCGAATTGAACTGGGTCGGAAGAATGAAACTGATAAAATGAGATTGACGAAATTTGGAATTTAAAATGATTTTGAAAATAATAATTTAAATAAATAATTAAAATAATAAAATTTCGGAAATTTGAAATTTAATTTAAAATCGAACGAACTCGATATTTCTCGACTTGGCTAGACGAACGCGTCGTGACGT
The DNA here is from genome assembly GCA_963555705.1 of Ligustrum vulgare. NCBI lineage: Eukaryota > Viridiplantae > Streptophyta > Magnoliopsida > Lamiales > Oleaceae > Ligustrum > Ligustrum vulgare. Next base: position 78,248,442 of record OY743169.1, on the reverse strand, counting down.
TAATTTAAAAAAATGAGTGAGATCGCAGCGATACGATTTTCGAAACTTTGAAATAATTATTAAATTGCATAAAAATTCTTGATCGCTACAAAATTGGTAATCCTGGTCAACTCAAAAGGATAGAAAGGACTCGTGCAGTCACCGATGATGACAAATAAAGAAGAAGAAATACGGGCTATTAAAAGTGGGGGCAATAAGTCGTGTATGTGCCTTTAAAGTCGTTGACTCCAAGGAAAACTTTTACCATCAAGGCAGTGCCGGGCCAGAAACGGGGGATATTAGTCAGCTTTAGCCCCCATTTGCTTTGTCCATTTTCAATGTGGGTCACCTTACCACCTACACTACATGTAGTGTGGGCCCCAATTCTTTATCATTTTTTCCTATTCATTTGGATTTGTTATTACCAAATTAATTAACTTTTCATTTCACATCTTTAAATCTTGTGTTATTTAATATTATGGAGTATTGCTTATCGAACTTGCGTCTTCATTTTGTAATAACCAGTTTATAAATAATTTTTTAACTATTTTTTAAAATTGAAGAATATTGTCTTCGTTTCTTCACTTTGAAGCTTGAAAGATTAACTATTAGATCATCATTTTCAACTTTTTAAATGAGAAAGTCAGGACTGAACTTAATTGAAATAAGAGATTTTCAAAATCATTACTCAACCTTTTAGGTAATTTTTCGATGACGTACGAAACAACATATAATTCTTTCTTCAAGTCCCTAGTTTCAATCTATTTTATTAAAAATCATATGAATATAATTAATAACATACACAATATTCAATTAATTATTGATATTTGATATATTATTTCCAGCAATAGTCCATTCTTAAGTACACGGAGGACACAATAATATAGGAATGACAATGAGGGGTATGGGGTGGGGATGCCTTTTCCCGTATCCGCCCTCTTAAAGATTTATCATCCACATCCTCATCCCCGTCCCGTCCCCATTTGATGGGGGCGGGCGGGAATGTGCAAATCCACAATTTATATCTTCATTTGTTATTAATTTTTTTTTTTAAGTTCAAAATAATTTTGTACAAACAATATTATAAAAAATACAGGAACAATACTAATATTTTCTATATATATATATTCATCTTTGTTTGTGTCTTTAAATTTTAATGAGAATTGTTAATTGGGGACGGAGATCAAGGACGGGACAGGAATGGGGATTAGATGGCCATCCCTGTCCCCCGCCCCATCTCGGTTCAGAGATACTTTTTCATTCCCTTCCTCGTTCCATCCCCGTCTTTATCGAAGATTCCCCATCCCGTTAGAAATGAATCTCCATCGAGTTCGGGTATTTCCTATCCCGTTTCCATCCCTAGGATAACAGATGCCAACATTAATGTGGTACTAATACTAACACATACACCAAGAAAAAAAAAATCTTCCTATTTTTGGCTGCCTCACGCGGGCATATCGTAGTTCTCACTTATAAGTTATTATTTATTAATAAAAGTTTTTAAAAATAAAAAATTACTTAAATTAATGAAGCCTTCGTTTGGTATATTTGTTTAAACAACACATTTTTCCAAACTATTTTTCACACATTCTCTCAAACCACATATTTCATACCTTGAAAATATAACATTATTTATAAACAAAAACTTTTACAAAAATGGAAACTAATAGTTAGTTATAGTTTTGTTCTCCTATCAGACGTCTGGCACCATAAAGTGCTAGACACAGACATGCGGGTGTGGATCCCTGTATTGTGGACCCCACCCTCATGTATCTAAGTCTGTCACCTTATGATGCCAGACGATTAGTAAGAGAACATTTTTATAATTAGTTATCTTTAAGAGTAAACATGCCCCGTCCATGCTCTTTTCCCTTTTGGCAAGTAGTCGTAATATGACTATGCTCTTTTCTGAGTTTCATTATAATTTCATAGATTTTTCTCTCTTACTTTTAATCACATGTTTTCAAATATATTTTTCTTTCTTTTAATTTTTAGTCACACATTTTTCAAAAAAGTACTATTCTAAAATATATTATCTTAAATAGTCTAATATTTAATGAGTCTCAAACAAGTACGGAGCTCAATTTTGCATGGTGATTTATTTATCTATTTATTACTAAAACAAAAAACATATTTCTTGTTTCTAAAATTTTCTTCTTATTGTTCTAAAACCTCCTCTCTACGAAAATCTCATTAATAATAAAATTCTTTACGGCAAAAATCATTGTTGGCTATTTAGTTGATGATGATGATTGTCATCAATGTGAAACCACTTGATACTATTTAAATTATTAAATAATTATACAACATGAGTGCAATTTAAATCTTTTATTTCTTTTATTCAAAACATGATCTAATTAAGCGCAAACGAGATTTATTTTTCTCATTAAACCCTAATACGTCCACAAATTTTAGTAAAGTTCAACCTTGTATCCATTGACATGCCATGCAAGACACTGAATCGTATGAATATATCGATCTTGAAAATCGATTTGTTTGTTTAAACTTAAAACACTTGATCTAAAAATTTAAGACGTTATTTGAGTTTTAACCAAAAGAATGAAATGGCCTTTGAAGTGTATTGAATTTTGATACCTTATCAAATCACATAATTCGCATAAATATTTGAAAGTTTATACAAATCTATAAAAATCAATAAAATTCAATAAATTCATTAAAATAAAAGTCTTTCAAAATCACAATTGAATAAATCTCATTAGAATTATTTTAATAGATAACTAGTAATATGTGTACAGAAGAAGTAGAAAGGACTAGGTGATAAGTGTATTTTATACACTTATTTGTACGTCTAAATTAGAATAAATTATTATCTTTTTAGGATATATGCTATTTAATTTGTGTTTATTTGTTTACTTTGCAGAAAATATCACAAAAGATGAATAATGAAGTAATTGGTGAGAAAAATACATAATTGGATGCTAATTGGAGCTAAAATGAGCAATTGATAAGTTTGTGACGTCAACCAGAAAAATGCAATGTGGCGAAGTAAATGAATAAGAAGCTGGAGGATCTAGTTGAAGGAATTGAGAGTTGAAACGAGCAAATTGAGAAGACTCCAAAGTATGGAGATTATATTGTTGCAATTGGAAGTTGAAGAACTGAAGAGCAAATTAAACATGAGGGACCAACTTGCAAATATCCAATGATTGATTTGGATAATAAGAAGATACTTTGAGGATTTTTAGGAGTCAATTGGATGCAAGTAGAAGTCAAAAAAGAATGGAATATGATAAGAATATTACCATAAAATTGATTCCAATCCTAGAAGATTCTGGACAGAATTCTAATCGGACTTTGAGACTTATTTTTGGATAGTAAACGTTCGAATTGGGAAATTCTATTTCAGGAAGAAGTATAGCCCTTTACGTTATCTTTCCAAATAACTTTGAATCACATTAATCGGATAAGGGAAGAGAAAGATATGGTCGAAATACTGAACGTTGTGCGGATACCAAAAAAGACTCGCGCGCGGATTTGATGAATTTCTTTCCTTCTTCAACTTGATCTCTTCACTAACTATAAATACAACCTCTTTACACGAAAATCAGACATTTTCCTCTCCATAGAACGAGCCACAACAGATATTTTAATTCAAATTCTTGGAGATTCAAGCATCGCAGAGAGGCGTGAATTGAAGATACCTGAAGAATTGATAATTGGTGCAATCTTTCCATTCTTCTTTGTTATTTTCAATGAACGTCATTATATTTTGTTTTTGCTATTTAAATATGATGTGTAGCTAAATTTGATGTTGGGATGAACGATGTAGCCTAATTAATTATTTTAATTCCATATTCCGTGTTTTAACGCTTTAATGCATGTGTTGATTTATTATTGCGTTTAATGCGTGAATGAACTGGCCACTTATTCATGATTTTATGTGTTATTTTCATAATCCGAGAGGTGAGTTAATAATATAGATCTAGGTAATAAATTCGGTAATTGAACAAGAGATAGAGATATACTCTTGTAATTATTGCGGTCATGTATGAATTCTTGAATGTAATGCATCTAGATAAGGAATATTCAGACCCGCTGTAGAGATACATGGTTGATTTATTTAGGTAGAGTTGATTTAAACTCGAGAGAGGAATTTCAATTTAAATTAATGAATTCGACCGAATGCATATTTAGGAAATAAAACTGGAATTGGAGTTAATTTAATTGGTTATGTGAAATCGTAAATCCCAACTATTTTACAATCGTATTTGAAAACAAAAAAATTCTCCAATTTTAAATTCTTTAATTTAATTCTTTAGTTTTAGTTTAAAACCTCAAATTTATTTGTTCGTTCAAATAAAGTGTAGAACGTCCATTTTTCGGTAATTAATAGCAGTCTTCGTGGGACGATAATCCGGACTCTTAGGTCCACTTTATTATTTCTCATGATCCGTACACTTGCGGGATTATTTCGCATCGCGAGATATCGTTGAACACTGCAAGTACCATGTCAAAATCTCAAACACGCTATTTTGTATTTGGTCTTCATTTTCTAGTCACAACTTCCCTATTTATTGCCGAGTCATTAGCTGAATTAGAAGCCTTACCAATTCCTTCATTCCCTTCTCTCGCTCCTTCTGTTTCCTTTTCTTATATGGCCAATCCCACTCCACTCCATCACATCCCTTTCTCTACTCACCACCACCACCTCCGCCTTGAACCACTACCTACTTTGTCTCTGTCGTCCATGGACCAATTCCCCGTGAACCTATTGGCCTCTGATGAGAAAAGAAAGGTCATAAATGAAATGGATTTCTTCGCCGACAAGAAAGACGATGATGAGTGGAAAATAGGCACCGGCAATGAAGAGGATGCCAACGGAAAAGATATAGAATTGGATATCAATGTAAATGTAAGATCTTTTTAGTAATGTTTGTTTGATACTAATCAGTTAGCTAGGTTTGTGTGTATAATTAGAATCCTTGTTTTATATATACAGACGGGTTTGCAGCTTCTCACTTCCAACACTTGTAGTGATCAATCTGTAGTAGATGACGGGATTTCTCCGAATTCAGAAGATAAAAGATCGAAAACTGAGGTAAGATTAATCCTATTTATATTTCTCATACTGTACTGGATAGGATTGGACAATATATAATGACTTGTACTAAATGTTACTGGATTTAGATGGTCGTCCTTCGAGCCGAAATGGAGAGAATGAACTCGGAAAATCGTTGTTTAAAGAACGCTTTAAATCAAGTGAGGAACAATTACAACACTCTTCAGATGCATATGGTGACACTGATTCAACAACAAGAAAGAGATCACCATGATAATGGTATAACAGAAGAACATGGTGGAAAACTAGTGGATAATAATAATAATATTAATAATAATAATAATAATAATGAGCAACATCAAAATGGTAATATATTTGGACAATTTATGGATCTTGGACTAGCTGCAGAGATAGACGAGGCCTCATTATCATCGTCCGAGGGGCGGAGCTACCGGGACCGATCACGATCACCTGTTAATCATATCGATGGTTTGTTAAAGGAAATTGGGAAAGAGGAGATTTCAGATAAGGGGACTCAAGGTTGGGGTCCTAACAAGGTTCCCAGACTCAACAATTCTCCTAAGAGCGTCGATCAACCTACTGAGGCTACTATGCGGAAGGCCCGAGTCTCAGTTAGGGCTCGATCAGAGGCTCCAATGGTACGAGATTGAATCTAGTATTGATCGATAATAACAAATTAAATCTTGTTCTCAATAAGTTTGGTTTGATAACGCCTTTGAAAATTTTGGATGTTTTCAGATCACAGATGGATGTCAATGGCGCAAGTACGGGCAGAAAATGGCCAAGGGAAACCCGTGTCCTCGAGCATACTATCGGTGCACCATGGCTGCTGGTTGTCCTGTTCGAAAACAAGTATGTACAAATTTTCATTAAATGATTTATCAGTTCCATAAACATCCACGCCATTTTTAACGTGCGTCGTTGCTATAATTATAAGCAACTTTTACTGATCTATTAAATTTTACCTCATATTGTTTGAAAAAATTGTTAGCAAGGAAGGTTTGTTACTTTGGACTAGACAGACGATGTGATTATAACTTACAAGATAGAGAAGTATGTTGTATTGAACATTAGAGTAGATAAAGGAGCCGTATCTTTGTATTTCAGTTTTTAATTCGTTTCAATTTTATATTTTGAGTGTCTTTCTTAATTTTTGAATATATATTTGTTTTGTTATTTTGAAAAATTATTTGGAAAAGATTTGGAGGTGGTTTACTAAAATTAGACTTGTTTTTTAAGGTTTTCAACGTTTTCCTTATTTTTTATTTTTACAGTAAAAATATCAAAAATACTCAAAAGATAAAATGTCGTTTTGAGTTTTCTTTACAAATATTTTCCTATAAAATACGAAAATAATCAAGTCTTTAGTGTTTTTGGAAAATTGAAAACGGAAAATAGCATCAAAAGAACATGAATTTCGACCCTTTTTTTCCCCATCTTTGACATTATCCCGACAGGTACAAAGATGTGCAGAGGACAGAACCATCCTAATAACAACATATGAAGGTAATCACAACCACCCATTGCCACCAGCAGCCATGGCAATGACATCAACTACATCTTCAGCTGCAAGAATGCTACTCTCGGGTTCAATGCCAAGTGCCGATGGTCTAATCAATTCAAATTTCCTAGCCCGTACTCTCTTTCCTTGCTCCTCCAGCTTGGCCACCATATCTGCCTCCGCGCCTTTTCCTACTGTTACATTGGACTTGACTCAAACCCCAAATCCCTTGCAATTCCCAAGATCCCAAAACCAATTCCAAATTCCATTCCCTAATGCAGGCCACAGTTTTTCGAGCAATCCAGCCACACTTCTACCTCAAATATTCGGCCACGCATTATATAATCAATCCAAGTTTTCTGGTCTCCAAATGTCACAAGACATGGAAAGCGGCCACCAGGCCACGCCATCACTCCCGGCTGCGATGCAACAAGGGCAGCAAAACCAACTTGCTGATACAATGAATGCACTTACAGCAGATCCAAATTTCACTGCTGCATTGGCAGCTGCAATTACGACTCTTATAGGGAATTCACATCCAAACAGCGTCGTTGCCACCACCAGCAACAACGGTGGTAGCATTACGACTAGCAACAATAATAGCAAAGAAAACAATAAAGTAAGCAGCTCAAGCTTTCCAGTGAATTGAATGCCAATAAGCAATATTTTCTACTTTTTTCTTGATTCATATATATATATATATATATATATATATATATATATATATTATTCTGATTCTACTTCAATAGACTATTACAACTTGAAAAATTATACATGGAGAGAGTAATGTTTTGGGCTCTTAATAATGTTAATTTAAACTGTCAATCAAAGTATAAAAGCTTTTTGTACGGAGCGGAAAATTTGTGGAAATGTGTATATATTTTGTTTTATAGTTGAATTTGTGGACTCCTGTGTGAGTCAAGCAAAAAGTCTAAGGAGAAAGAGACCGAGAATCAGAGATAGAAATATTCTTGGAGCATTCACTTGTATGTTTCCCAAAATACTAATTCATATGGCAGCCAAGAAAGCAGTCAATAAAAACGTCCCAGAGTTGTTAGAAATTAAGTGGCTTGTTTGACACGGAATAACAACGATGAAAGAGAGAGGGAGAGTTGATTGTATTACTCGGTTTAAAGTCTTCAACCCCCATGGATTCCGGGTTCATGATGACACCTCTCTTAAAAATCAAATTGAAATCAGTCTAATCTAATTTTAGTCGGTTTACAAGTTGGTATATCATAATGAGTAGGTTGTGATCGATAACTTGATTGAGTAGTTCGACAACTCATGAGGGCTAAGTTGGAGTCAGCTCAAATAACAAACTAGGGACTAATTAGTTGCAATGCTGATGAAACAGAAGGATATAAGCCTAAAGTTGCTACTCGGCACATGTTTGGCCCCCATTTTTTTAGGAACGATGTGATTTTGAATAGTATTTTTGAGATAATGTGTGGTTAAAAAAAAATTTGAAAAGTCAAAAATAGTAGTTTGATTAAGATGGATGATTGAGATTAAGTGTCGAATAAATTTATTTTTCAAATAATGGAAGACAAATAGGGGCTCAATGTTATACATTTTCTTCCAGCTGATTATTGTTATTACGTTTCTTTCTTATTTTTAAATCTTATGTTTACGACTTGTAAAAAAAAAGCGTGATACAAAAAATATATACATTTGTTTTCATTATTCGGTATCAGATCCAACATTGGCTAAGACCAACAACTCTTCTTCCCCTGCAAGTTCCACATATGTGATGACTCCATTGTTGGGAGTCAATCACGGTTAAATATTTTGAATGAACCTAACTCAATCTCCTGCTATGAAGCTAAGCAAAAACAGTTTCTTACTTTGGAAAAATATGATTATGCATATCATCACTACTACAAAAATGAGCTTTTGCAACATTTAAATGGCAACATTTGCTAATTGAATGTTGCTAAAAGTGGTCTACCACAACATTTTGTAATTAAATGTTGCATTTGATATAAATATTTGAGATTTATCCCTTTTTGCAACATTTAAAAATTGTTGCTATAAGTTGAAATTTTCGCAACACTTAAATTAAGTTTTGGCAACGTTTTTTAAACGTTGCAATAGCATAGGCTATTGCAACGTTTAAAAAACGTTGCAATAGGTAGTGACATTTAGAAGCCCAAACAAAAAATATAAGGATATGTATTACCATTACCCTACCATTACGTCCTCAGTCCTTCCTTCAATAGCAACCCAACTCCTCCCAGACAACCTGCTGCAGCTGCGTGCCTGAGCGGCCAAGCCCAAGCCCCGTCGACGACGTAGTCTCCCAAGCTCCCAAGACCCAAGTCACCCAACGGCACCACCACATTCAGGCCACCGCCATTAATCACACCACCACTACCTCGATGAATTTCGACCAAGACTTCCAGTGACAATCTCACTAAGCTCGACAGGGGTTCGCTCGCGACAGGCTTTGGAGCTGGGTTTTGCGTTTTGGGGATGCAGGTAAGTGCTGGGTGTTAGAATCTCATTCAACTTACTCTCTCTAACCTTAATCCATTGTTTTTGGTCTCAATTTGGCCATAAATTGACTGGGTGAGTTCGGGTCTCTGTTCATTACGTACAGGTTCTTGCGGTTTCGAAGCTAGGATTTTCTCTTCTTGGTTCAAATTGAGGGTTAAGGCTGGTTTAGACCCTTCGATCTGAACTCCATCCTTCGAAATCTCAGATGAAAACAACCTGGTATTTTTCCTTAATTTTCTAGTTTTTGGCATTAGAGCCATTGTTATCTGCCTAAAGAGATGGCTTTAGAATTTATTATTTAAACATAAATCCTGGAAAATCTTCATCAAATTGGTGTCAGGGGAGTTGAAACCTTGTCCAACAGTGCACACACTGTAGATCTTTATAATGGCGTCTCATAAGGGTTGACATTGAGTCCTTGGCATGCAATTAGACGTGAGAAAGCTTGTTGCTATATCAAAAAGTTTTAATAACTTTAGTGTTCTTCATGAATTCTGTATGTGAATTGATTGTAAATATTTAGTGTTCTTCACGAATTCTGTATGTGAATTGATAACTTTAGTGTTCTTCATGAATTCTGTATGTGAATTGATTGTAAATATTTTCTATTATCTTAACAGTAATGAGGAGCTTGAAATGATAACTGTTATTTATGGTTTAGGAGTGCCATGGGTAATATGAAGTGTAATTTATAGAGTTCTATAATGAAAAAATAGTAATAATGAACTGTAATATTTTACATCTGTGCTGGACTGGGATTTTGGAGTATCTATATTCATTCTTGGGGATAATTTTCTTCTTTGACTAGTGATGTTGTGTAGTATCTCCTATGTGTGTGATGTCTAACTTGTGACCATTACCAACCATTACCTTATCTCATTCCTTGATAAAGTACACAGATAGTCGTATGTCTAACTTGTTCATTTAAATTGTCTTGGATTATTTTTTACTTTTTACTAAAAAAGCAGCATGTTCATTAGCAGTAAAAGTTGATTCCTAAAGAAGTTTCATATTGTCATGACTTTGAAATAATTAAACCATGTTATCATAAGAAGGTATGGCCAGGAGGTTTCGTCATAGAAGTTCACAAGAGACTTATAATCATTACCCAATTACTTTTTTCATCATGTAGAGGCCGTCCAATGCCAGCAAGCTAATCAAAAAATTATTTGAAGTTTGAACCCTCTGTTATAGTCATTAACTGACTTTGGGAAGATGTATTTTCTGCACAAGAAAGAACTCCGATCTCTTGTGCTTCTAGGAAAGTGATATGTAAGTGACTTTCATGCTTCAACACAGGTTTCGAGCCCAACTCCTAGGAGTTATTCAGATAAAGTCCCAACTATCTAACCATGGTTATCAAGTCCTTTAGCGTTTGGTTATCATGCAGTGGTTGTCCATTGTCAAGCATTTTGCACTAAATTTCAAGTGATTCCATTATTATTTACCCTATATCTTCTTATATGCACTTCTATTCCAATCATGAAACCTGGGAGAGTACAATTTACGTACAGTAAGTGATAATAAATATATCAGCTAATGACTCAATTAGAAGTTATTGGCAGAATGTTGTGCCCCGAAGCTAGTACAGAAATCAAATTCTAGGAGGAAAAAAATCATGTTTTACCACTACATAAATGTTCTGCTTCAGTCAAATTCTCATAGAAAATTCCTACTTTGCAGTTGCAGAAACTTAAAGTCATTAACATATTCACTGCAATTTCTGAGTAAAAATCAGCAGTTTTTTCTCCAGCAACTTAGTTGAATGCACCAGCCTGGAACTGAAAAGACATCAGAACTCTCTGAAGGGTTTAAGAAATTTATACAGAAATCTATCTAGAAAAGGAGAAAAGTTACACTGGTAATAGTAAGCCAAATCATAGAAGGAGCAGGGGAAAGAGATTTTAAAGCATCAAACTATAAAAACAAAATCCAGTGACAGTGGTTTTGTGCTAGATTCCTCTATTGGCTGATCCATCAGTTTCTGCAGTTTTTTTGGCATGTATTTTTCAAGTGGTTTTGGCTTTCTATAAGGAAACTAATTTGAGTTTTCTACTTTATGTAATAGTATTGATTAGTTTGAGAGAAACTAATTTCCCTAGGTTCAAAGTAGGAAGTTAGGGTATTGTGTGCTTGTGGATGAATTCGACATAGCTGATATGTTTCACTTTTTTATTTTCAGGATTAACTTCGATACGATATATTAAAATGTTGGGGACTTGCATAAAATAGGAAACGTGTATATTTTCAATACATGTGTATATTTTGAGTGATTTGACATTTCAGTGGAGTAGGGTCTCTCGCTTGAAGATTTGGTTGACAACGTGAAAACGTGATTCAAGTTTGATATAGTTGTTGTTCTTTTTATGTTTTTTCATGGACATTCATGTGCAACTTGCTTTCATGACTTTAATTAATCTAAACAAATTTGTTTATTCTATCTTGAATCTGCACTTCATGTTTGTTGATTGCTTGGATTTTTTTTATTCATGTCTTAGTATATCCATGGTGTTTCTTTTGTTTGTTTTTAAGAGTACCATGGTTAATCTCAAGTGTAATTTTTTTAGCATACTATGAAGAATAAAGTGCAATCATGCATTGTAATATTTTACTAGATCTAATGAAACAAAAAAGGACTGGGATTGACGGGTTCTAGCATACTACAAAAATTTTTACATAGAAGGGAAGGAAAGAGAAGTTAACACGTCTAAGTTTAGGTTTTACAGTTTGGATGAAAGCTCATTTTCCTTGGTGGTAGATCTAGCATCTAACTGACATCTGTCATCGATACACTTCACGTCTCTGGTCTAGTATTGCTTGACCATTTATCATGCTTATCATCAATGCACTTCATCGATGCACTTCACGTCTCTCAGTTCTAGTAGATTGATTTAGGACAAGTCATATCAATTTCTATGAAATCACATTTGAAAGATATAAATGTATTTTGCTTTTTACTCTTTTTTTTATTTTTTCTACCATTTATTTAGTAAAGCGTGACATTCACTTATAACTTTGTTCAAATTTGTTATAGGTGTAACTTTGAAGATGGACAGAATTTTGCGATCTAAAGGTGCGGTTATATTGCGGGATGAAGTTGATATTCCCGTAGTAAAATATTTCTTTTGTCAAATTATGATGTTCTTTTGCAAATTTGTTAAACATTATCAACACTTTCTTTCGTAGATTTGTTATTCTGTATTATGGATTTATTAGACATTATCAAGACTTTATTTTGTATGGATTTGAAAATTCATAATGTATTTATTTTTGTTTTTTATTTAAAGTACCATTTTAATGAAGTAATTACAAACATTTGGGTTTTATAAATAATTTGTTCAATAATACTTAAAATACATATATATATAGCAACGTTCAAAAAATGTTGCAAAAGGGTCTACGGCAACACTCAATAAATGTTGCAAAAGGTTGGGTTAAAAGTTTTTTGCAACACTTAAAAAACGTTGCAAAAGGGTCTACGGCAACACTCAATAAATGTTGCAAAAGGTTGGGTTAAAATTTTTTGCAACACTTAAAAAACGTTGCAAAAGGGTCTACCGCAACACTTAATAAACGTTGCAAAAGGGTCTACCACAACACTTAATAAACGTTGCAAAAGGTCTATTGCAACGTTCAAAAAACGTTGCAAAAAGTTTTTTCTCTACGGCAACACTGCGATTTGCAACACTTGTCAAACGTTGCAAAAACCTTTTAGCAACATTTTTTGAGTGTTGCAAAAGGCTATTTTTGTTGTAGTGTCAAAGGGCGTAATCTTGAAGGATTCATAGATGATACCAATCAGTGTCCACCTGAGTTTATCAACAACCAAGTTGCCAGCAATGTTGATGAAACGGTTGAAATGGCTGCTAACCCAGAATAGAGCAAGTGGATGTCCATTGATAAGCTATTGTTAGGATAGCTATATATACTCCTCCACGACTCCAAAAATTGCTGTGAGAGTTATGGGTAGTTCTAATTCCAGTCATCTATGGAGTTACATCCAAGAAAGCTTTAGTCTGATGACTAGATTCACGATAATTTTTCTTCATTGTGAAATACAAAAGGTCAGGAAAGGGTCTAAAAGCATTGATGACTATCTCATCATAGTGAAGCAACTGGTAGACAACCTACAAATTCCAGGCAAAAGCATTTCTACTCTTGATCGAATCACTCAAGTCTTAGCTAGCCTTGATGAAGAGAATTCACCAATAGTTGTCCAGATCAACCACATGGCATCAATATCTTAGTATGAAATGTAGTCCCTGCTCATAACCTATGAGAATTGCATTGAACACCTAAACTCCATCAAAGTTGGTTTGGCATCATCAGTCAACCTTTCACAACGGTTTTACTCCAACAACCAAAGGGGTGGATGGACTAGTTTCAATGGAAGAAACTATAATTTCAGGGGTGCTGGAAGAAATAGAGGTAGAGGCAGAAGAATTGGTGAAAGTAGAGGTCCTTAACAGATTTGTGGAATGAACAACCGTTGATAAGTGTATTTTATACACTTATTAATATATTGTTGTCGTTTTAGAATATTTACTATTTAATTTGTGTCTATTTGTTTACTTCTCAGAAAATATTCTAAAAGATGAAAAATGAAGTAATTGATGGAAAAAATGCACAATTAGATGCTTATTGGAGCTTAATTGGATAATTGAGGAGTTGATGACGTCAATAGGGAAATTAGCATGGTGCCAAAGTGAATGAATCAGAAGTTGGAGGACCCAATTGAAGGAGTTGAGAGCTGAGACGAGCAAATTGAGAAATTTCTAAAGTATGGGAACTAAATCGCGTCAATTGAAAGTGGAGGACCAAGAATGCAAATAAAAGATGGGGACTAACTTACACAATCAGGAAGAGATTGAAATTGGGTCAACAGTCCTCACCACGTGATCGCCGGATGTCAAAGGGCGCGATCGCTCGAAGCTGTTTAAAAATCACCCGAGAGTCGATAATCTGGATTCATAAGTCCACTTTATTACTTCTCACGACCCGTACACTTGTGAAGATATTTCGCATCGCGAAATATTAGTGAACAACCATTCAACAAATAAACGTTTTAAAAGGTATTATGATAGATACATGGAAAGTAAACCAACTGAAGCAATGCGAAATATTAGTAAACAACCATTCAACAAATAAACATTTTAAAAGGTATGATGATAGATACATGGAAAGTAAACCAACTGAAGCAATCATAGCATCAGTAATTACTCACCAAATGCATTCACAACTTCATCAAGTTGAGAGTGAAAGAGAAAGTTTTAAATCATCATTTGCTAGTGTGGGAAGAATGAGTGATAGGCGTGAAAGGGGTCGTAGAAGGTGACATGAGAATAGGAATGAAGTGGATGGCAATCTAGGGAGTATAAAATGACCACACCACATTTCCATGGGAGGAGTGATCTGGAGGCTTATCTAGATTTGGAGAAGAAGGTGGAAATGATGTTCGAATACCATAATTATTCTAAGGAAATGAATGTTAGATTAGCTGTGGTGGAGTTCACTGACTATGTAACAAATTGGTGGGATCAGTTAGTGACGGGTAGGAGGCGGAACTTGGAGAGACCGATGGAAACATGGGGTGAGATGAAGACTATAATGAGAAAGAGGTTTGTCCCAAGCCACTATCACAGCGATATCTACCAAAGGCTGCAAGAGCTTACACAAGGTTCTAAGAGTGTGGAGGAGTACCATAAGGACATAGAAGTGGCTATGATTAGGGCCTATATTGAGGAGGACATAGAGGCTACTATGGCTAGGTTCATGAGTGGGCTAAATAGGAAAATTGGTAATGTGATTGAACTGTAGCACTATGTATTGTTGGAGGACATGGTGCATATGACAATGAAGGTGTAGAGGAAGTTGAATTGAAAGGGGGCAGCAAGGCATTCACCAGGGTTATCCGACATCACAAACAAGGAGGAAACACATGATGATCATGCCCCGAAAGGAAGGGAGGAACCAACAACGAAAGATAAAAATATTTCTGATTCCTAGCCCAATAAGGATAGGACACTAGTACAGAAAGTGGAATACGCATCGGTCGAAAAACGGAATACGCGTCGGTTGTAGCGGCGACGCCTATGACGCAGACGCCTAAAGTCTCGACTTTAGGCGTCGGTTGAAAACTGATGCCCAAAGCGAGTTTTGGGTGTCGGTTCTAATTTAGAACCAACGCCTAAAGTCAAAAAAAATATCAACTTTGGGCGTCAGTTCTAATTTAAAACCGACGCCCAAAGTGAGTTTTAGGTGTCGGTTCTAATTTAGAAATGACGCCTAAAGTCAATATATATATATATATATATATATATATATATATATATATATATATATATATATATATATATATATATATATATACTTTGGGCGTCGGTTCTAATTTAGAACCGACGCCCAAAGTTGATATATTTTTTTTTCATTAAAAATAATTCTCATTATATGACCTGTAATGACCTATGCCACTGCAGGTCGTGGCCTGCAGTGACCTGGACGTGGTCTGCAATGACTCAGGCCACTACAGGTCGTGGCCTCCAATGACCCAGACCACTGCAAGTCGTGACCTATAGTGACCTGGACGTGGCCTGCAATGATTCAGGTCAATGCACGTCGTGACCTGCAGTCCCCTGGATGTGACCTGAAATGACCCAGGTCACTGCACGTCAAAGCCTGCAGTCACCTGGACGTGACCTGCAATGACTCAGGCCACTGCAGGACGTGGTCTGCGGTAACCTGAACATGCGCATCACCAAATATATATATAATCGGCATATACGTAATAAAATTAAATTAACAACAATTATACTTACAAAATTGTTAAGTTAAGATACAAATTAATTATATATATATATATATATATATATATATATATATATATATATATATATATATATATGTAAATGCAAGTTTGATTACGTTTCGATTTACACAAACCTATGAACGAAGTATTTTGCCCATAAGTTTTGAATCTCGATTACTTCCTCCGTTGAATAATATTCTTTAAATGCCTACAAACAATCAAAATGAATTATTAGTTATTTTTCATAAAATATAAAGTCATTATTAAAATTCTCATTTTCAATGACTTATACCTTTTCTAACGAAGTTGAAAGTGTTCTGTGACTATCTCATACATATTTCTCATAACGTAATAGCCACACTCAGACCCTCCATGTTGTTGAGGACACTGAAATATTCACATTGAAAACTAACAATATTAGTAATCAAACTAAATAAAATATAAAACCTTGGTTTCAACTAGAAAATAAAGGCTTCTCAGAATCGTTGAATAAGTTATCAAATACATGAGGCTTTTCAATGTATTCCCCTTGTATATCACGCATCATTTCATCTATCATATCATTCTCATCATTTTCCACATCAATCTCACCAATATTGCTCAAATTATTCTCCTGCTAATCACCAACATCATCACCAGTGCTCGTCTTGGGAAGCATACTTTCATCTTACCATATCCATCGTGTATAACCTTCCTTAAACCCACGACGAATCAAATGACTCTTCACTAGATCAAAATTACGAAACTTTCTCAAATTATTACAATCATAATAAGGACACAAAATCATTGTTTCACCTTTATTTTTCTTGTGTTCATCCGCACATTCATAAACTCTTCAACACCTTTTACATATTCATGTCTATTACGTCTGTTATACATCCAACCCCGATCCATATCAATGACCTACAAGTGAAGATATAATTAAAAATATTTATTAGTTTTGAGTTAATATTTTTCATGATACAACCTTAAACCAACTATATATTAATATTTGAAATCAAATACGATAATTTTTTAGGTTGGAAACTTCATAATTTTATTAGGATGATTATATTCTATGTAATTATTTATTCGGTATGGTCAATTCTGTAATAGTGAAAATCACTTTAAATTATAATTTTCATTTTTTATTTACAAAATTCTATAAAAAATTCGACAGAACCTCCCCTATAAATTGGACTTAGCCAACCTGTAGGAAGAATCAAAATGCCACAACAAACCAAAATGTTCAACCTCAACATATTCAAAAATCAAATACAACTTCAATCAAATTTCAACATCATCAACTACTCCAAGTTTAATCTAAAATCCATTCTCAATTCCTAAAAAGTCAAGCTAAGATCTCATAACTTAATATCTCATAATTTCAACTCCAATAATTAAAATATTACAATGTATCTATCTACTAATTTAAAATCAACAATATAAATTTAACATCCAAATTTATATATATTTAAATTTAATTAACACATTTATATATATTAACATGTAATTAACAAATTTATATACATATATTAACATATATACAAACTAACAAAAATAAATATATACATATTAACATTTAATCGATAAATTTATCCTAACAAATATATATATATATATATATATATATATATATATATATATATATATATACACGCACATATATATGTATCACATATATATACATACATATATACGCACATGAGAATCGAAGTGGGTCTTACAATGAAGGAGGCGGCGGCGGGCAGTGGAGGTGGAGACAGTGGTGGAGGCACGTCGCGGATGGCGGCTCGGTGGTGGTGGGGGTCGGTGGTGGAGAGTGGAGGAAAAAGAGAGAGAGACCAAAGAAGAGAGAGAGTGAGGAACGAGAGTGAAGTTATGAATGTTTCACGGGGAAAATATAAAGGTTTCTCGTGTCGGTTTTAAATAAGAACCGACGCCTAAAGTCGGACCGGCCGAATTTAGGCGTCGGTTCATGTTTCTCGCGTCGGCTTAGTTTCTCGCGTCGGTTCTCCATGAACCGACGCCTAATGTTGGACCGGCCGACTTTAGGCGTCGGTTCTCTATGAACGACGCCTAAATTCGGACGGTCCAACTTTACGCGTCGGTTCTTATTTAGAACCGACGCGTATTTCACAAAAAAATTATGAAAATGCCACCGTCCTTTTTTACACGTCGATTTTTTGAAAAATCGACATGTATTCCCCATTTTTTTCTACTATTTTGTACTAGTGGGAATATTAAGTGTATTAAATGTTTGAGCTCATGGCACATTTATTTACAATGTCCTTATTACGACCATGACTAATTTTACATGACAAGTCATCCATATGGGCCCATCAGGAGATCCACAAAACATCCATTCACATAATCATGACCCACAGGCCAAACTGTGGATACTAAACTTGCTGGACTCTTACATGCCGAGATACCTTTATGCCGAGGTGATGTTATGCCGAGGTACCCCTATGCAGGGGTGATGCTATGCCGAGGTACCCCTATGCCAAGGTGATCCTATGCCGAGGTACCCCTATGCCAGGGTGATCCTATATCGAGGTACCCCTATACCGAGGTACTCCTAAGCCGAAGTGAGTACCCTGAAAAGGTGACAAGATAGCTTGATGTGACAACATTTTTAAAGGGATTTGATAGTTACTTTAACCCTATGACATGTAGTAATGATTATATCCAAAGAAATGATTTACCTCATGAATGGTTAGGATCTTGTCATGTGTAAAGCATAACACGTGTCACAATATAAGAGAATTACTCATTCTATAAATAGAACACACTTGCCTCCAAGGAAAAGTGTGGTAATTCAATACTCTAACTCAATATTTTACTCTCACTCCCTTTTCTCTCTTTTACACACTTATATTTCCCACACCCAATTTATATTTTCTTGATATGAGTAATGATTTAGGCATCGGAGTGCAAACGGGAGCCACCTTGGCCCCCATTGCAAGCTGATTGTTTGTCCTAGTGCGCTGGAGATCCACGTGTTCAAGAGGGAGGAGCTGAGGCGTGTTGATCAAAGGTCCAACCAGATTTTGTGGTCAACATTTTGGCACCGTTTGTGGGAAACCACAGTTCTAACTACGAAATCACGTGGTAAAAAAAACAACACAAAACCTTGAAAAAGGGCGGATAACCTCTTGGAAAAGAGTGAAGAACCACAAAAACTTTGAAAAAAGGTGAAGAGCCTCTTGAAAAAGAGTAAAGAAATACTATTAAAAAAACCTTGAAAAATGAAGGAAACCTCTTGAGAAAGATTGGTAACAAATGCCTTGAAGAAGGGCCTCCCCGAAAGAGGGACTCTCCCACATATTGCCTTAAGTGGCATGGCTCAAGAAGCCCTTCTTATTGCCCCAAGTGGTTTCCTTCTTATTGCCCCAAGTGGCATAGCTCAAGAGACCCTTCTTATTGCCCCAACTGGCTTCCTTCTTATTGCCCCAAGTGGCATGGCTCACGAAGTCCTTCTTATTGCCCCAAGTGGCTTGCCTCTTTAGTGCCACAAGTGGCATGGCTCACGAAGCCTTTCTTATTACCCCAAGTGGCTTTCTTCTTATTACCCCAAGTGGCATGGCTCAAAAAGCCCCCCATATTGCCTAAGTTGCATGGCCGAAGTGGCATGGCTCAAGAAGCCCCCCATATTGCCTAAGTGGCATAGCTCAAGAAGCCCCCCATATATGCCTAAGTGGCATGGCTGAAGAAGCCCCCCCATATTGCCTAAGTGGCATGGCTGAAGAAGCCCCCCATATTGCCTAAGTAGCATGGCTCAAGAAACCCCCCATATATGCCCAAGTTGCATGGCTGAAGAAGCCCCCCATATTGTCTAAGTGGCATGGCCGAAGTGGCACGACTTAAGAAGCCCCCCATATATGCCTAAGTGGCATGGCTAAAGAAGCCCCTCATATATGCCTAAGTGGCATGGCTCAAGAAACCCCACATATTGCCTAAGTGGTATGGCCGAAGTGGCACGACTTAAGAAGCCCCCCATATTGCCTAAGTGGCATGGCCGACGTGGCATAGCTCAAGGACCTATTCTGAAAGACGTCTTCCATGGACTTCTTCTGAAGGACGTCTTCCATAGACTCCTTCCAAAGTACCACTTCCATGGACTCCTTCCGAAGCACCTCTTCCGAATGACCTCTTTCCTGGACTTCTTCTAAAGGACGTCTTCCATGGACTCCTTCCGAAGTACCTCTTCCATGGACTCCTTCCGAAGCACCTGTTTCGAAGGACTTCTTCCATGGACTCCTTCTGAAGTACCTCTTCCAAAGGACTTCTTCCCTGGACTCCTTCCGAAATACCTCTTCTGAAGGACGTCTTCCATGGACTCCTTGCGAAGTACCTCTTCCGAAGGACGTCTTCCATGGACTCCTTCTGAAGGACTTTGTAAGACCGCTTTTCATTTTTCATGCAATTTTAAATTTCACGTAATATCGTTGTGAATGTTATTATAAATTATAAATTTATGATCTTTAATGTCTACAATTGGAATTATTTTGCAGTGGACGGACTTGGACGCCGTCTCGATCAATGTACCAATTTGAAAGTTTATAAATTGGTTATTTTAATTATTTACGTGAAATTCTATGTGATTAATTGTTTTATTGCCTAAACATGTTATTTTCTATTTTATTATGCCAATTTGAAACTTGGGGGGAAAGTTTAGTGTCAATCGAGGGTAAATAAAACTTATAGACTTACTTAAACCAAAGAGGAGATTTGAGGGACTGATTTGCAAATTCCAAAAGATTAATTTTCCTTAACCCTAACCTAATTAACCCTCACGCTCACGCTCACGCTCACTCCGCCTCTCAGCCCATCTCCATCCCTCTCTGTCTCGACTCTCATCTCCCTCTCTCACGACCTCGCCTTCGCTCTCGGTCACGCATCTCTCTCGCCAGTCGAGCTCGTCGCTACTCACTGCCGTGACCACCACCTCCCCTCCTACGGTAAAACCCTTTTTCCCTTCCTCCTACACGCAATCGCTCGGGTTTCATTCATAACCCGCGCGCCACGTTTCACACGCACACACCTTTGGGGATAAAAATGTATATATTTATTGATTTTTGTGCATATATGTATGTATATATCAGTGTGTATATGCATTTACATATGAGAATTTCAGATTTTGATATGTATGCATATATGATTTTCAGATTTTTATGTTGATTTCAATGATAGTGTGTATATATATATATAGATGTATAAATGAGTATTTTGATTTTTGAATATGTATACATTTTATGCATATGTGTGCAAGTGGTTTTCAGATTTCTTAGTTATGTAGACTAATTTTCAGATTTCAAAATGGTTGGAAAAATACTTGGTTTAAATTTGAGTTAGTTAATTAAGTTTATGTTATTCTGGGTAAATTGAGAAATTTGAGAATTTTCATGTACTGATATCTATGGCTTTAGTCATATTAGCTAGTTAATTCATAGATTTTTAATATATGAATCCCATTGTTAACCAATGGACCAATGGTTAGGTTAATTTTGGATTAAAAGTTATAGATCCAGTTTTTCGAATTTGATTAGATTTATGAAATTAGTTAATTGCTTTTTGGTAAAGTTTGTAATAAATGATTATTTTAAGATTTGTGAACTTGTTAGAATCATGATTAAGTAATTTATAAAGTTATGTAATTTTGAGTTTGAATTTAAATTTAAAAGATGAGAAGGCCATCTAATGTGCATTGAGATTCACTTCTTGTCTCGAATATGGTTTTATGTGTTTTGGTTATTATGTAAAGTCACGCTTGGGTTAAATTGAAGTTTTAATCTTGGTTAACGTTTGAGTATTATTAAAATGAATAACGAATGTGTTTGTAAATTGAAAGTTATATTTTTTGACGAATGGAAATAATTAGGACTTTTGGTACATTGACGTTACGAGCAACCAAGATACTTCCACACACAATTTAAGACGGTAAATACTAAGGATGTCAGGTAAGTAAACTCCCGCTATTTTTATTAAAGTTGAAAGTTAATGTGAAATTACTGTACTCAAGTGACAGTTATGTAAATTGCTTATTTCGATGCTTTCGTTACTTTATATAAGTGTATATTGTTCAATTTGGAAACTATCCAAGCATTCATATCTTTTGTCATTCCATCACCAAGTATGCATTTTTCATGGAGTACTAGGGAAGTAAAATGATTTTAAATGAAAAGTGTGGAAAGTTCAATTTTTCTCAAAAAAGTATGTATCCCAAGTTTTAAGAATAAATAGATGTACTTCTATGTCATGAAAGGTGTGAGTGGGAAATGGGATGCGGGGGACTGACGTACCCGAATTAAATCGTCATTGCAGTGGCAAATATTAAACCGCTTTGCGGTGACGATTGCTAAACCGCTTGGCGGTGGCAAATATTAAACCACTTTGCGGTGACGATTGCTAAACTGCTTGGCGGTGGCAAATATTAAACCGCTTTGCGGTGACGATTGCTAAACCGGTTGACGGTGACAAATATTAAACCGCTTTGCAGTGACGATTGCTAAACCGCTTGGCGGTGGCAAATATTAAACCGCTTTGCGGTGAGGATTGCTAAACCAGTTGACGGTGGTAGATATTAAACCGCTTTGCGATGACGATTTCTAAACCAGTTGACGGTGGCAAATATTAAACCGCTTTGCGGTGACGATTGCTAAACCGCTTGGCGGTGGCAAATATTAAACCGCTTTGCGGTGACGATTGCTAAACCGGTTTACTGTGGCAAATATTAAACCGCTATGCGGTGGAAAAATGATAATCTGGTCCTAAATAAGGAATATTGTCCACTGCATTGTGATTGACTAGAAGATACACTAAGTGAGTTCACGATAGAAATGAAGTTAAAGTTTTGGAAATGTTAAAGTGAAAGTTGGAAAGTCTGAAGTCTTGAAAAGCAAAGTAAATGGGAATAATTACTTTGAATGGTCTAAGGCATTTCATGTAATGAGCATGCATCACGTGCATAAAGTTTACTTACTGAGCTTTAGCTCACCCCAATCCCTTTCCAATATATTTCAGGTGATCAAAGTTAGATGAGACGAGGAGAGCATTTGGTGGCAGACTCAGGATATACTCGCTTCAATCTTTTAAATAAAGTCAAATTAGAATTTATTTCAATGTCTCATTAATTATTCTTTAATTTATTTATAATTGATAATTGCTTGGTTGGAGTTAGTTTCGAATAAGTATGAGTATCGTATTTGAGGTTAAATTGACCCTTGTTGTATTTGTTAAAGTTTATTTTTTGGAATTATATTGTTGTGGAGTTTGGGATCCTTTTTGTAAAAGGGTTTTGATGATGTTTGGGATTGAATGAGTTGAGATGTGTGTTTGAAAATGGTTATGATGTCTCTCTATAGGTTGGCTAAGTCCAATTTATAGAGGAGACTATGTCGAAATTTCTGTAAAATTTTATAATAGAAATGAAAATGTTAAGATTTTAAATGATTTCTTTTCCGCATTTAAGTAAAGAAAAGTTAACACGCCTAAGTTTAAGATTTCGAACTTGGGGTGTTACAGACTTCTTCCATGGACTCCTTCTGATTTACCTCTTCCATGCACTCCTTCTGAAGGACTTCTTCCATGGATTCCTTCCGAAGTACCTCTTCCGAAGGACCTCTTCCATGAACTTCTTCTGAAGGACGTCTTCCATGGACTCCTTCCGAAGTAACTCTTCCATGGACTCCTTCCGAAGCACCTCTTCCGAAGGACCTCTTTCATGGACTTCTTCTAAAGGACGTCTTCCATGGACTCCTTCCGAAATAACTCTTCCATGGACTCCTTCCGAAGCACCTCTTCCGAAGGACTTCTTCCATGGACTCCTTCCGAAGTACCTCTTCCGAAGGACTTCTTCCATGAACTCCTTCCGAAGCTCCTCTTCCGAAGGACCTATTCCGAAAGACGTCTTCCATGGACTCCTTCCAAAGTACCTCTTCCGAAGGACGTCTTCCATGGACTCCTTCCGAAGTACCTCTTCCGAAGAACCCTTTCCATGGACTCCTTCCGAGGGACTTCTTTCAAGAGAAAAATTACATCAATTGACTCCCTCCAAGTCAGGGACCCCTTCCAAAGGACTCCTTCCAGGGGAAGGACTCCTAAAAGGGACTTATTCCAAGCAAAGAACTACGTCAATTGACTCCCTCCAAGTCAGGGACCCCTTCCAAAGGATTTCTTCCTGGGGAATGACTCCTACAAGGGACTTCTTCCAAGAGAAGAACTACGTCAATTGACTCGCTCCAAGTCAGAGACCCCTTCCAAAGGACTCCTTCCAGGGGAAGGACTCCTACAAGGGACTTCTTCCAAGAGAAACATTACATCAATTGACTCCCTCCAAGTCAGGGACCCCTTCCAGAGGATTCCTTCCAGGGGAAGGACTCCTAAAAGGGACTTATTCCAAGCGAAGAACTACGTCAATTGACTCCCTCCAAGTCAGGGACCCCTTCCAAAGGATTTCTTCCTGGGGAATGACTCCTACAAGGGACTTCTTCCAAGAGAAAAATTACATCAATTGACTCCCTCCAAGTCGGGGACCCCTTCCAAAGGACTCCTTCCAGGGGAGCACTCCTTCAACGAACTCCTTTTACAAAGGATTTTGTCATTGGTCGATTCCACTCTAGGAAAAACATCTAAAAGCTATAAATTCGAAACACAGCCAAGTATGTCTGGGACTTCCAATTTAAGGTACTAGAACATATACACGCATTTCGACACAAGACATAACGTATATATACGTTGTTTCATATTATCCAAAGATGCACATCTCAAAACGAGACGGGCTTGTAAGCCCTCCAGATGCTTGAATTGAGCATATTCTCTCTGCTATACAGACGGGCTATTAGCCCTCGCACATCTAGGCGTAAGATCTTCAACGTTATTGAAGGAAACCTTGTAATTCCCCTCCTTTTTGAGGCATGCTCGGGATATGCTATGAGCCTATATGTCTTCGTAAGTTTGAAGCATTCTCGAGTATTCTTTTTTGTTGGGAGAAGAGATACACTTTCAAAAGTTTGAATAATGCAGCCCAATACTCTTTTAATATAACTAAGAAAAATCTACGTGAAAGGGTTGTCAAGTGTTCAAATAAGGACACAAGTGTTCAAACTATATTAAAGCATGGGCCCAAGTTCCTATATTATTCCTCTTCGGGACACTTTACCATGCAAAATATATTATATTTTTTCCATTCTGATGGTGTCTTGTAAGAATGATTTTTTATATATGTTATTTAAGTTTTAATTTTTGCAAAAATTGCCCCCTAAGTCCCAATTTTCCAAAACTTAACGATTTCAGTCCCTTGGTTTAATGACATTTCAAATCTTCAGCCCTAAGTTTTAAGAAGTTATTATTTTAGCCCTGCAGTTTTAAAATATTCCAGTCAGTCCCCTGTTATTCTGAAAATTTTATTTAAGTCCTAATTCTTTAAGTTTTAATCTTATAAAAAATGTCAAAGTTAGTCCCCAAAATTTTATTTTGTGTAAAACACTCAAATTTATTCCAAACTTCTAATTTAAATTTATTTTCTTTGGCTAGACGACGCGAACGGACGATTAGAGACTTGAAGTTTTTCCCGCTCGATATATATACTCGTTAAGCTTTGAGGTAGACTCATACTCAATAATCTATTTAGCTATGATTTGCATGTGAATCTGGAATTATGTAAATCATATATAATGTTATGTTCATGTGATTAACCATGAGGGGTAAGACGGGCAAATGCTCTCCCGAAAATGGTGTATAAAGAAGAAATGTTATATGCGCTATAACTTCCATGCATAATTGCATGTTGAATTAAGACAAGACAATGCTACTTTCCGCACTTATGTGAATATGCGATATGTTATGATGTTATGAGAAAAATATGTTAGCATGATTACATGTTTATGTGCAAATTTATGGATTAAGTGAATTATTCGGTTATGAGTTTACTGAGTATTTCTTAGAAATACTCACCCCGTTATTAACAATTTTTGCAGACTTCGGAAGCGATGGCGAGTGATGGACACAAGTGGCAAAGAAATAATTAAATGTTATTTTTTTTAAATTTCCGTTTATTTTAAGTCGAACTTTATTTTATACTGACTATGGAGAATTTGGATTTTATTTCTATGAATGATTTGAAAGAATATATTATGCAAAATTTAAAATCTCATTTATTCTCGCTAAATGAATATTTTTTTTGAAAAATGAGTTTGAGACGATGAAGTGGCGTTTCGAGTATTTAGAACTCGGGGCGTTACAATATGTATGTATATGTATGTATATATGTGTGTGTGTGTGTGTGTGTGTGTGTGTGTGTGTGTGTCACTTTTCAGTTCAATCCAAGAATTTAAATACCATCACGTTTACACTACCTCCATGTTAATACCCTAACACTCCAAAACCATGTATTTTCCGGCACTGGGTTGGCCGGAGCAAGCCTCTTGGCTGCCGAAATATCTTGCTAAACGAACCTTTGCTCAACCTCTATTTGTTAAGATATTTGACCCAAATTAAGAATGGGAATATCTTCAACAATTGATTTTCTTATTAAAGTGATTAACTTGGAAACCAATTTAAAGGTGAAAAGAAAATGAAGATAATCTTTCTGGCATAAATTTCTTTCCTTATTCTGATATTCTACTTCAACAAGGAAACATCTTGGGGTAGAAGTAATACACGTTTTTGGGTTATGTTTATCTATAAATATGTGTGTTGAGAAGCCAATTAATTGTACATTGATTAGAGAGTATTGTGAGGAAAAATGTAGTCTAGCATCTTATTTTTCTTGGGTTCTTTGTTGGTTGTACAAAGAAGTAAAAATTGGTAGATGTGGTAAAACTTGGTTATTTTTCCAACAATATTTGAAGGGGTTTGGTGAGTGCAAATTTTATATAATTGTAACAATTTATTATATAGTGAAAAGCTTTGGCGAGGGTCCATGTACGAGGAAAGTTGTCGAACCACGTAAATTTCTGCGTTTGTACTTATTTTCTGGTTTGCTTATTATTTCCTGAATATCAAAAATTCCTGTGGGGTTGATTAGAGAGGGAATTTGTGTGTAATTCTCGACAGTGGCACCGTCGACAGAGAAATCGACGTCTAATTAGCAGAGCATCAGGTGGTTCAAAGTTTTTTTGGAGCAAAAGAAAATATGTTTGAACAGTACAACGTGGAGAAATTTGACTGGAAGATCAATTTTGGCTTGTGGTAAGTACAAGCCATGGATGTATTGATTTAGACGGGACTACAAAAAGCTTTGAAGAAAAACCAACCCCGAGTTCTGACAAAGAAACTGAATCCAGTACGAGTGATGAAGATTGGGAAGATTTGGATTTGAAGGCTGCTAGCATGTTACAACTTTGTTTGGTCAAAAATATTCTTGCAAATATTTATGGAATATTTGCTGTGAAGGAACTCTGGGATAAACTGAAAGAGTTGTATCAGATGAAGAGCTTGTCAAATAACTTGTATCTGAATGAGTGGTTTCATTCTTTGAGAATGAATGCATGTATGAAAATCTTAGACCGTCTTAGGCTCTGTCTGGTACCAGGTTTTCGCTTGGTTTAGCACATTGATTTTGAATTTTAAAGGGGGGTCCACATAAGATTATACACTACAAGCCTACCATTTTGGACCAAAACCACTGTGTAAACCTGAATTTATTGTACTGGAAATGGGAAATACACGGTCCCAAACACACGCTTAGTGTTCTCAATGGGATTGTTTCTGAACTGGAATCTATTGGAGTTATGATTGATGATGAGGATAAGGTTCATCTTGTCTCTTCCATCCATGTTTGAGTACATCATGCTGATTTTGATGTACGAGAAAGAAACGGTGGAATTTTTAGAAGTTAAGTTGATTAGGTTGAAGTGACAGTTCATCTGAAAAGCTTTGCTTGTTAATGAAAAGTGGAAGATAGGTAATTCCATAAAGAAGAAGGTGATATGTTGGAACTATGGTAAATCTAGTCATGTGAGAAGAAATTGTCCAAAAGATGGAGTATAGTCGGCTAACCGCTCGAAAGTGGACAATGCGACTCTCCTAGTGGAGAGTGGTGATGATATACTTTAGTAAGATGGGATTTCCTTATGACATGAAGTCAGTTGCCATGATAGGGGATGTGTTTTTACTGGAGGGTACATGTGTTTGTACACGGGCATTGGTTTAGCATTAATGCAAGGTGTGTGGTGAAATTAATGTCGATGGCTGATGAGCTCTCAAGAAAAGTCAAAAATGGGGATTGCACCATAATTTTTCAGCAAGGTTTATTTTGACATGAGTCAATGAAAAGCTTGAAATTCTTTGATAATTCTAAGTGGTTATACTCATATGGTGCAGTATGGGATCTCAAAGTGGAAAATTGCTTGTCTGTTAATCAATTGTTGATTTAAATATTTTGGCTCGAATGAATTTGTGTCAAGGTAGAGATTGTTAGGATATTTGACCCAAATTAAGAATGAGAATATCTTGAACAATTGATTTTCTTGTTAAAGTGGTTAACTTGGAGACCAAGTTAAAGGTAAAAAGAAAAGGAAGATAATCTTTCTGGCATGAATTTCTTTCCTTATTTTGATATTCTACTTCAATAAGGAAACATCTTGGGGTACAAGTAATACACGTTTTAAGGTTATGTTTACCTATAAATATGTGTGTTGAGGAGCCAATTAATTGCACATTGATTAGAGAGTATTTTGAGGAAAAATGTAGTCTACCATCTTTGTTTTTCTTGGATTCTTTGTTAATTGTACAGAGAAGTAAAAATTGGTAGATGTGGTAAAGTTTGGTTATTTTTCCTACAATACTTGGGGGGGCTTGGTGAGTGCAAATTCTATATAATTGTAACAATTTATTATATAGTGAAAAGTTTTGGCGATGGTCCGTGGATGTGGCAAGTTGCCGAACCACGTAAATTTCTGTGTTCGTACTTATTTTCTGGTTTACTTATTATTTCTTGAACATAAAAAATTCTTGTGGAGTTAATTAGAGAGGGAATTTGTGTGTCATTCTCAACGCTATTCTCGCTTTCTTGCCTAGTTCTTGGCCGCGTGGATAGCCATTGTTGTTCACCTTCCACCGTCGGCTTCAAATCAACTAGAAACTTGTTAAAACATAAACCCAATTTTGAAATCACCTAGCTCATTTTCTCTTTGTATATTCAAGATCAGATGCAAATGGTAATGGGGGGTTGGGTATGAAAAGGTAAAATTTAATTTTAAATCCTATAGTTTGCCAAAGGTTTGAGTTGGACCCCAACTTTTATTTAAATCTCTCATCATCCCTAAAGATACGGTATACTTTACTATTTCTTTTCAACTCGGCCCTAAACTTTCTGACTTTTGAAATCAGTTCCTAATATTTAAAGATCTATCAAATTACTCAATTCCCTCATTTTTTCAAAAGTTCAATCAAGTCCCTAAAAGTTTTAAAGTATTAATTTGAACTTAATATTCTAAATTATGCTTATTTAAATTGTTCTTGCTAGACGACGTCGTGGAAAAAGTTTAAAGCACGGTAGTTTCGTATCCGTTAAATTTCAAGAAAAATTCAAGATTTTGAGGTGGGGTTTACATTAAAGCAATTGTGGTTATTTTGTCCATGTAATTTCTTGATGTGTAATTTTAATTGTGATATGATGCTTCTACATATTGAAAGGTTGTCAGGGACTGTAAATAGGTTCGAGATCAAAATTAGGTCCTTGGAGGTTGTCACAGAGAGCACAATTTTATTTAGCGCTAATAACATGTTGTCGGGACCGTAAATAGGTCCGAAATCAAAATTGGGTCCTTTGGGATGTCCCATGGTACATTTTTAAAAGGAAAATTTGTATTTGTATTGGTATTATGTTCATAATTTGATTTCATGTTTGGATTTAACTGGACTTATTGTTGTATCTCCACTGAGTATAAACTACAAGAATCTGAACCAATAGGGACGACATTTGTCGCTCCTAACATGTCGTCTCTATAGCCTCGTTGCTGTTGATCTATAGGCGCGACCATTATCGTCCCTACAGACCGTGAGACCTATAGGGACGACAATGTCGTCCCTATTCCTTGGTCCTTTATTTCGTTAATTTTCATCTACTACGACGATAGTGTCGCTCCAAATAGTCGTCCCTATTGAGTCATAGGGGCGACTTATGTCGCCACTATAGATTAATTTATTTTTTAAATATTTAATTATAGGGACTACATATGTCGCCCCTATAGATTTATATACAATTTTTTTAAAAAACAAATTAATAGTTTTTAGCAAAGCAATGCACAATTAAAGACATAAATTCTTAGTTTCAAAAAAAAAAAACTAAAGATGTTAATTAGTAGCAAAATTCTAAAAGTATTTTTACAAAGCACGATTTAAAATAGTCCTACTAGTTCCCCAGATCACAGGGACTATGTCCTCATCATCATCATCATTAAACATATCATTTGATAATTCGATATTTTGAGTTAGTCGAGCAATTGTCATCTCCAGCTTATGAATCCTAACATCATATGCTTTAAGTCGAAGATCGTGCGTACACCTTTGTGGGTCATGAGATGTTCTAGTCGTGGAGTTGACTGAGGTAGACGCACCTTTTGGGATCCGTCCAATACCTCGTTCATGGCCGCGTCGTGTCCCAAGAACCTCCCTAACAATTGCACGCTCGTCAATAGGACTAGAGGATAGAGTTTGCTGAGTCTCCCTGACCTCACAAAGGTGATCCTGTGAACGAAAAAATAAATTATTGAACTGTACTTATTAAACAGAAAAAAGTTAAACAAGTATGAGACTTATGTATTTTTACTTACATAGTCGACGGCTGCATTCGTGTTCACCCAATTTCCGAACTTGAATGTGTCGAATTCTTTAAAACAATCAATTGGGCTCGGTAATTGTTTAGTCTCGGGATCAATCTGCAAAAATTTAAATGCACAAGTTAATAAAAGATTTCACAAAGTACATACATATAATAAAAAAAAATATTACCTTCTCGTAACATGTGCCAGAAAAGCTCTTCCAGCCTTGCACGCTCGGGTATTTAGCATGACTTCGATTGACCATATTTTTTTGAGATCGAGCCTATATATGAACATAGAAATTGAAAGTTATGTTAATATAATATACTATGAATATTAACTTAGACTTTTGAAAACATATTACACGTACAATGAGAGATGGACTTGTGAACAAGTCAATGCATCTCTGCCACTGCTCAACAGATAGCTGGCCAAAAGGACGACGAAGGCCGCACTTCTTATAGTGGTTATGCACATCAGTTTTGTATGCTCTGTAAAGATCGCCTGCCAAGCGATCGAGAGCACCTATGGCCATCTTGTATTCATCATCAGATCGTTCACCTCGAACATCAAAATAAGTCTGAATTCAAATAAATATTAAACAATATATTAATTATTGAAAATAAGTATAAATTTAAATTAATGTAAATGAGTTTTAATTACTTGCTTCAACCATTGCCCGTACTCGATCTCGATCCTCTTTGGGGACCTTTGCCCAATCTTTATAGCAAGGAACCACGTTAAACCTCACTTGATTGCCAATTAAAGGTGTGCAATACTTTTGATTAGGCCCTACGGGCTGCCACGTCCCGTTGATGTTGTCAAAGTCAATCAAAAGAGGTTTCATCCTGTTTTCTCGCCATTTCTTTTCTAGATTTTGGCTTCGGGAGATACTTCGCCTCTTTGTAGGAGGGGCTACAAAAAAAAAAAAAAAAAGAGAAGAAGAATCTTAAAAAAATTGATTTGCATTATATGCTTAAAAAAATAATTTCTAAAAAGGATTACCGGTCTCACACGACCCCGGAACTGTGTGGGTCGAACCACGGGGAGGATCACCCGCACCGTCCCCACCGTGAGACATGACATCAGCCATTTATGATGAATGACTATAAAACAAGAAAATCCATAGAATAAACATTAAATCATATGAATATGTAACTTTAAGAAATGAAGATCTTTACTTTAACATAAATAAAAGCACAAGTTCACAATACAACCATAATTCATCATAAACAAAATCCCTAATCTTTGTACAATATTAATATTTAATTTAACATAATCAAAAGCACAATTAAAAAATAGTCATCACAGAGTTCACAAAACCTTTAGAGAAATTATATTTACGAGTAAATTTTGAAAGAGTTGGTGTAAGTTATAAGAAAGTTGTAACATCAGCCATTTATGATGAATGACTGTAAAAAAAGAAAATCCATAGAATAAACATTAAATCATATGAATATGTAACTTTAAGAAATGAAGATCTTTACTTTAACATAAATAAAAGCACAAGTTCACAACACAACCATAATTCATCATAAAAAAAAATCCCTAATCTTTGTACGTTATTAATATTTAATTTAACATAATCAAAAGCACAATTAAAAAATAGACATCACAGAGTTCACAAAACCTTTAGAGAAATTATATTTACGAGTAAATTTTGAAAAAGTTGGTGTAAGTTATAAGAAAGTTGTAGAACTGGGGACTTACCCCCCCCCCCCTCCCCCCCCCCCCCAAAAAAAATAAATAAATAAATAAATAAAGGGTTACTTGCACAAATTTTTATATAATTCTCTACCATTTTGCTAGAAAAATGCTACAAACATCAAAACTGTTATAAAATCATCGAAATCATAAGAACAACATAGAGAGAGAAATGGAGAGAGTTTAGAGGAGAGAATTTCTCTTCAAGAATTGGTGTAATAAATTGGTAAGTATAGGCTCCTATTTATAGGAGTGGACAATGGCACAATCGTAATATTGTAAAGTTTACAGGGATATAATGGTAATGTCATTCACATATATACATTATTTATAACACTCCCCCTTGAATGACATATTACGCAATTGTCTGCCTCGTTAAAACCTTGCTAAGAAAACCCAATGGGATAAAACTTGAGCGAAGGAAAAAGAGTACAGTTGCTCCCCCTGATATTGGCCATCGTCAATCGTTGAGTCTTAATGTTCAAGTAGAACAAATCATGTATTGAATCTTTGAAGTTCTTCAGTGCTTCAGTGCTGCCTCGTTAAAACCTTGTCAGTAAAACCCAATGGGACAAAATCTGAACGAAGGAAAAAGAGTACAGCCGCTGCCTCGTTAAAACCTTGTCAGGAAAACCCTGTGGGACAAAACCTGGACGAAGGAAAAAGAGTACAGCATGACAGCATGATTCTCCCCCTGAAGTGTGCAATCAAGTATTCATGAACCTTTTGAATAATGATATCATCTTTCTTCTGGAATATATATGAAAATCTTCTTGTGTGTAGTCGATATCATAACATTCTTCATAAGATGTGTATGATTTTCTTCATTTGTTGATATCATTCCAGTATAACAATGTGTTGCTGAATTATAGCTTGTTGATAGCTATGATGATGCCTCAAAAACCTTGCTAGGAAAACCCTGTGGGACAAAACCTCAGCGAAGGGAAAAAGAGTGCATTATTCTCATTAATTTTCATCAATACGCCTCAACTGTTGCCTCATTAAAAAACTTGCTATGAAAACCCTGTGGGACAAAACCTCAGCTAAGGGAAAAAGAGTGCAACGCGTATTTATTCCTTTCATGGAATATTACATGTATATTGGTGCAATCACGAATCTTTTCATTGTATTCTTCACTTCTGGTGAATAATCAAATTTAGAATTCACTTCTGGTGAATAATCAAATCTATAATTCACTTTCATAGATTGCATCTTTCACTTCTAGTGAATAATTAAATATTCATTTTCAAATTCACTTCTAGTGAATAATCAATTTCAAATTCACTTCTGGTGAATATTCATTTTCGTATTCACTTCTAGTGAATAATCAATTTCCCAGATGTCATAAATAGTACACTCCAATTTCACTTTCAACATATTATATCATGGAGTCATTTGTATCATTCTATAGTGATACTAATCTGGGCATATTGAATCTTTCAATGATTTATACATGTATGTTCTTGCACTTTATAAACTGCAATTTCTAATTTTGCAGGAGCATAATCAATCATTGAAATAGATATCAATTTCGACATATAATCTACAATCATTTTACTTGAAATCCCAACGTACCGCGATCAACTGGTACATCAAAGAATACTCCCAAAGTACCGAGATGAGAATCATACATTTTGATCTCACTCATTGGTATATCAAGGAGCTCAAGCTAGTGATTTAGACTATAGTCTATCCACCATATGTCATGCCAGTTCTATGAAAAATTTCGCGCGCAACTAGTCGTCTTTTACGACTGTGAAATATTTTTCATTTGTACATATAATTACTGGCTTTACACATTTAAGCATTTGGACTTCAGGTCCTTGAACAATAATCCCTACATTAGGGTTTCATACTTGGCCAAAGAATTATGATTTCATCAATCTTATTTCATAAGAGGGTATGCAGTCGACTTATTTATCGATTCCATCTCAATATAACGTGGAGAGATCTCTTTATATGTTCTATCATCAGGTACCTGAATATCTCATCATTTGACTATGTCCCTTTTACTTACTTTGAGTATTTAGCCTCAAAGGAATCATTTCAATCATTCAAGAGATATTTATTTTTGGAATCGATAGTCATTATGCTTCAGGCATAATTACGCTTCAGGCGTGTTTTCACCATAATGTTCTCAAATATTATCAATCGGCTAAAATGCCATAACACATGTCATTCTTTTAGGGATGTAATTTCAATCATATATCTCAGTGCGCTTTGGTGGAGTGTATGCATATCGCACTTTTACAAATAATAAAGCTTCTTGAGCTATTCCCTGTTTGACATAGAATATTGTTGTATGATAAACAATTTCTGA
This sequence comes from Ligustrum vulgare, assembly GCA_963555705.1. Lineage (NCBI taxonomy): Eukaryota > Viridiplantae > Streptophyta > Magnoliopsida > Lamiales > Oleaceae > Ligustrum > Ligustrum vulgare. The sequence continues at coordinate 78,213,846 of OY743169.1, read as the reverse complement.
ATAAGTTATTCTCATAGAAAATAATTTGGAACTTTTGATAATCTAACCGTTTATTATAGAACTTCTGGTTCTATACGGTTTTATTTCATTTCTATGTATGAATATTTGATTCAATACAATATCGCTAAACTTCTGGTTCAATACAATGTATATTTCATTTATGAGCTTCTGGTTCATACTATATACATATTTCACTTGTACGTATGAACTTCTGGTTCAATAAGATATTTCACTTGTACATATGTATGAACTTCTGGTTCAATACAACATTTATTTCATCAGTATTCTATATAGTTCAAATCAGTATACCTTTATTACTTTTAGTATACCGAAAAATCAGGTACAATATCCAAGGAAATATCTCATAATCTCAATCTTGTCGCCAAATCTTCACTTATATCGAAAAAGGTAATGGCATATTATCTCACCTTTTCAATAATTTATTCCATTATTTCTTGATGGAATCCATATCACTGACACGCGGAGCCGCCGCTCTTTTACGCGTTGAATAATGCATTTAAATAGATGATTTGGGAAGAAGGCTAGATCCATCAAAAATGGATATCATACTTTCAAATATTCGCAAATATTATTCCAATCTTCCAGTAAATGATTTGAGAAAAATTTATCGAATTAGGCTCGAAAGATTGAGGTTGCTGATGGATCATGGCATGCCAGAAGATGTTCACTGGTTGATCGAAGCAAAAGTTCGATTAGCTGGTGAATTACCAGATTCATTTTCTAAGCACAAGCCTGGCTTAGGTAAGAGTACTTTTGCAAAGAAGCGAAGAGCAAAAAGATTAAATAGTTGCTACAAATGTGCTCGATGGACATGTGATACCCGTTGTAAATCAATAGGATATTCATCCATAAATCGAGATGATAAGATAGACTTCATTAAGGGTGGACTGAGTAAGGAGTCATTGGATGATATCCGATTGACTCTTGAGACGCACCCTAGTGGATATGTGCAGCGTGAGCTACTATCTTTATGGGCTAAATTCATCAGCGATAAAGAGAGATATAGTCTCAAAAATATAATAGCAAAAGATCCTGTTTGCCATGCTGTTATAAACAATGATGCTTTGGCTATGCAGCATTAATACAAGGTAAATCATTTGATATATATGCACATATAAAATATTTTTTCTGTTTCCTTTCACGAGTTTTGATAAAGGCTGGTTAAAAATATTAAATCGCCGAAAGGTGAGTAGGATGATTTTGTCAAAAGTAAATCTTCACTTTTTCGAAAAACGACCAGTAAATAGTGAAGTTTTTCGGTTTTAAATAGCCAAACATTTTTCATAGTTCATGCATCCCAAAATAACATTTTCCTTCTTTACTTTCAAAAATGGAAGGACCAAAATTTCGACAGATCAAAACTATCTGTGTATTTTGTGGATCAAAAGTGGGAAAAGGTTTTGGGTATCTAGAAGCAGCCGTGGATTTAGGAAAGAAATTGGGAGAGAAAGGTATCACTCTCGTGTATGGAGGAGGTAGCAGTGGATTGATGGGTTGTGTTTCACAATCCGCTCTAGTAGAGAAAGCAAGAGTGATAGGTGTTATACCTACTCCTTTAGCTGATATTGCAGGCAAAACACGAGGGCATGAAGTACAAACCTTATCTATCCATGAACGCATAACTTGCATGTTATATGGTTCTGATGCCTTCATAGCCCTGCCTGGAGGTTTTGGTACTTTAGAAGAAATCTTTAATATTACTTCATGGGCTCAACTAGATCTCCATACTAAGCCTATAGGGCTTTTAAATGTAAACAATTTCTTTGATGGTTTGCTAACATTTCTTGATTATGCTGTGGAACAGGGATTCATATCTCCATTTTCTAGGAGAATCCTTATTTCTGCTCCTACTATCGAGGAACTGCTGGATAAGTTGCAATCATATATTCCAATACAAGATCCAGCAGGAGTAAAGATAGATTGGTCGCAAGGAAGGGGAATCAAGCGAAAATGGAGTCCGGTTAATGTAAATTTATCTTTGTGAACTCTAGAATAGGTGGTGGTAGAGTACGGAGTATTCTCACTCTTGAGACACACCATAAATTTCTAGGATTTTATCAATGTATTAATCTTGTGTACCTCAAAGATTTAAAGTGGTAGAGTATGGAGTATTTCTTACTCTTGAAACACACTTTTTTCTTTATTTCCTCAAAAGGTCAGAGGTGGTAGGATACGGCTACTCCCGAAACACATCTCTAATTTTGAGGATCATAAATGTTTTCCCCTTTTGCATTTTGCATGTATGTCTCGTTTATACTTCTTCAGGAGCAATAATAATATCATTTCAGTATGTTTAGATGATAATTTTTACTTCTTCTGGAGTAAATATGTACTTCTTCTGGAATATATAAGTGCTCGTGCAAGAACTTTTCCAGGCACTTATCATCTAACATTCATCTCATAATACTGATGAGATTATTTTCACATTAGCTATATCCGTGCTATCATGTGATATTATCTTATCATACATCAACATTCTCTTGTTGAATAATTTTCATCCACCCATTCAAATTCAGATATTGGTAACTTCTGGTACCATTGGATAAAACATTTTATTAATATTTATCAACCTTTTGGTAATGATAACTTCTGGTATCATTTGATAAAATATTTTCTAACTTTAGTATTGATAACTTCTGGTATCATTTAATGAAGTATCAAATAACAATAATATTGTATATATATATTAACAATAACGATACTGGGGTTATACCACCAAGTATATATGTTGACAACAACCCTCTAATATGTTAGAATTAACCAACAACTGAGGTGTTTATATGTATTCAATTGATATACCGACCATATAGGCGGTGTCAACGTGATGAAATAATTAAACCAGCCATATAGACGGTATCAACGAGATGAAACAATTAAACCGGCCATATAGGCGGAATCGACATAATGAAATAATTAAACCGGGTAAAGCCAACCATGTAGGTGGTAAAACCAACCATGTAGGTGGCAGCATAATATAATTCAATTGATCACATATTAATCGTTAATTTACGATTATTATACTTGTATGTATTATTAAGGGCAAAATCGTCCATATTTTAATATATTGCTCATATGAATAAATTGAAACCGTCAATAGGTTTAAAATTTAATTTAGAACAAACTTACTTTTGGTCCGAAGTTCAAAATCTCGTCAGGATTGCTCCAAAAACAGTTTTTAAGAAAACCGCCATGTTCGACCGCCGGAATATTTTAAAAACTGCACAAAACAGAAAAATAAGATCATAGAAAAATCCAATTCATCAAAACGGACAAACTGCCTTTCGTCATCGCCGGATCCGCCACGTGCCGCCGCCGCCGGCCGCCACGCGCCGGTGATCGAAAAAATTAACCCATCACCATAATATGTGCCTCGGCGTCCTGAACATGCCGGTGGTCTCCGATTTTCCAAAAGATCAACCGTTTGGCCGGAATCATCATTTTTCAGTCCGCCAGCATCTTCTTCTCCGGACAATAACTTCCGTTTTAACCGTTGGATTTGCGCCAAATTTCAGTCGAGTCTTCTCCTAGAAAAACCCGTTGATATGCCGCTGGCCGATCGTCGATCGGAGTTCAGAATCGTCCGGAATAAGCATTTCAATTTTCGGTCAGATATCTGTTTTTGCACAGTTTTTCAGATTTTCTTCTTCGGTCGATATCTTTTGTTTCAGCCGTTGGTTCTGCGCCAAATTTTAGGCGAGTCTTCTCCTTGACAAGCCCGTTCTGATGGCGGTGGCCGATCGTCGATCGGATATCTGGATCGGCCAGAATCATTCTTTTTCAGTTTGAGAGAAAAGGAAACATTGGTTAGTAATAATCAGGTTTCTGATACAGAGGCTCATCATTTAGATGCAACTGTAGAGCATACTCCCGTTATTACTCAATTGGTTAGAGACTCGTGCTGATAACGTGTTATAAAATCATCGAAATCATAAGAACAACATAGAGAGAGAAATGGAGAGAGTTTAGAGGAGAGAATTTCTCTTCAAGAATTGGTGTAATAAATTGGTAAGTATAGGCTCCTATTTATAGGAGTGGACAATGGCACAATCGTAATATTGTAAAGTTTACAGGGATATAATGGTAATGTCATTCACATATATACATTATTTATAACAAAAACCATTTTGCAAATTCTGCAGGAATTCGATTTTTTTAGAAAACTACATAGAAGATTCACTAAGAATGACAGTCACAAACAAAGATCCTGCAGTATAACCTTTATGCATGTTTAAATGTTTTATCATCATTAAATCTAAAGAAAATAACACCACGTGGATTTCTCTTTCTCGAAGGCAGTGTGTATCTTCTAAAAGAGAAATGAATATTCTTGAAGCAAAAAGTTCATTGAGGCAATCATAAATCAAAGAATTAGCCGAGTGTACCATTCACGCCCTAATTTTTCACTTTTCAATCATCTGTTCAAGAGACAATGAAAGACAGAGACGGATGAAATGAAAGCCCAGTTAACCCACAATCATGGCCTTCCAAAACGTATTCACAACAACATTTATACCACAAAAGAAACCAAATAAGATGTATGCACCCAAGTTAATTATGCAAACAATCTTTACTTAGAACAAAACAAGATTAAATAGACTACTTCAAATTAAAAATGATAACTGATTTGTCATTCTTCTAAAAATTCATAGGAAAAGAAAGTTTGTTCCTTAATAATCATTGACTCCCCAAGAAATTATAAATAAACAAAGGAATGAAAATCAAAATTTGCCTAATGTTTAATAAGATAAATGGAGTTAGAATCCACTGTTTAATGCTAGAATTAAATCTCAAAGATGCAACATTCTATTAGCTAACAAGAAAAAAAAAAGGCTCAGACAAATTCAAACAAAACCCATGCATATTTGACACAAACACATATTTTCTTGTAAAGAAACTGGTAAAAATCTCAATTGACTTAACTCTGAATTACCAATGAAGCTCTGATTTTGATAGCTTCGTTAACAGAAAAAACATGGAATTATCAAAATTCACTAACTTCAATCATCAAAATAAGAGTCTTTTTAGCGATGATTAGTGGGTTAAACTTTAAAGGACTCACCATCAATGCAGAATCAGCAACAGAAATCTCAACTTCTCAAACAAATCTTCAAAACCCACTTCAAGATGTAAGGATTTTAATCAATCGTGTGGGCTTATATGTGAATTATTGTGTATTGAATAAAAGGCTATCGATTTTGGTTAAGCCCATTTAAAGTGATCTAATAAGGATTTAGTATATTGGGCTTTAATGCATCTAATTAATGTATGGACTTTTATGTGTAGATACCAGGCCATTACCTAATTCATGATGGGCCGTATTAGGTTAATTGGCAATTCAGTATATAAAGTCGGTTATGGTCCCTGAATCCTACGTACTGTTCATCTTGTCTGACATCCCATCATCAGAGAGAAAATACGGACTACGTATCGATTTAGAAGATCCAAACGCCGAATCGTTTATTGTGAATCACGTTTGATTAAGGTACGCTTCCGCTTAAGTTATTTAATTCTTGATAATTTCAACATGATGATTATTCAGATTATAGATAAATTATTATCTGTAATAAAATTTTCTAACAAGTGGTATCAGAGCCAACATCGTGTTGAATTATCAGATCAATTTTCAACGCATATATGTAAAAACCATAACTCTGTATGTATGTATATGCGAGATCAAGTTTCAAAATTTGGCTTTGACTTGTGTCCGATTATTTTGGTTTGATAAAAGATTAATTTCATGGTTAAATCTAAGCTTCTGCCATTTTTTTTCTCTCATGAAATCAATTTTACGTGTATATCAAGTTTATATCATCGATTTAAAATCTGGGAATTTGCATCTGGTTTTGAACATTAAGGAATTTGTGAAATTTGGTGTTGAATTTGAGGATGATATACACGGATTTGTGGTTGGTCGAAATCAGGTTTTGGGGTAATGAAATTTGAATCAGCCGAATTGATAATGATTCTTGGTGTATATTTAATTTCTTAAATACCCAGAGAGTCTCCTTCGTGATTTGTGGTGGAGTGTTGTCAAATTTCAGGTTCTACTTTATTGGCTACTGAATTGTTTATAATTTAGTTTCTCGATAAGGGTTTCATCATAAACAAACAAATTCCTGATTTGGAGCTATAAACCTTGATCTTCATATTTCAGTCTGTAAATTGATTTTGCTATGTTTGGTATGGCTTTTGAATCTGTGGATTTTATTTATGTTGAAATTGGATTTTGAATCTGGCTTTGAGCATTTAATTTTGTTCGGCTGATGTTGAATCGGGTGTGGCCGTTTGGTGGAGGTTTTGGCTGGTTGCACATAGCCACCGGCAATTGCGGTACCGTCGCACTGGTCAGGTGCTGCACGTAGCACTGCGCGCGACGTTGCAGCAGTGCAATGCCGGGAGATAGCGCTGCAATGGGGAGGGGGAGATGACCGATAGCGGCGGTATCTTTCTCCGGTTATGGGCGGCGGCGGGAGCTAGGGTTATAAACCCTAGTTGTGCGATTTTGAGGAAGGGACCTTTGGCTGAAAATTTGATGATTTCAGGGACTCAACGTGCAATTTCATATTTTTGGGTTTATTGCACAATCAGGTCCCCTAATCTTATTAAGGAATTAAAGTTGATCCCTGCAAGTTATGGAATTTATAACTGAGCCCTTAAAGTCATAAATTGTTTAAATTGGGATTTTTAAAGTCAAGGATTTTATAATTAAGTCCCTAAAGATTTATAACTTCCTACTTTGGCTCTTACAGTTTGAAAATTTTCTAATTTGGTCCTTAAAGCTTGAAAATTTTCATTTTCAATCCCCTAAAGTTTGAAAATTTTCATTTTCAGCCCCTAAAGTTTGAGAATTTTCTAATAAAGCACCTAAAGTTCTGAAATTCTCTAATTTGGTCCTCTAAAGTTTGAAAATTTTCATTTTCAGTCCCTAAAATTTTGAAAATTTTCTAATTCAGTCACTAAAGTTTGGAAATTTTCAAAATTGGTCCTTAAAGTTTGAATTTTTTTTAAAATTAAGTCCCTAAAGTTTGGGAATTTGCTAAATTGGCTCCTAAAGTTTGAAAATTTTCAAAATCAACTTTTAAAGATTGAAATTTTCATATTTTGGACCTCTAAAGTTTGGTTTTGTTTCAAATTGGGACCTAAAGTTTGGAATTTCTCAAAATTGGCCAATAAAGTTTTGGGAAAATTGTAATTTAAGCCCTTAAAGCTTAAAATTTTACATAATTGGCCACCTAAAGTTTAAGAATATTGCAATTGACTCTCTCAACTTAAGAATTGCTTTATTCTAAAGTTTTGAATTCGATAATTCAAATCCTAAAGTCAAATATAGATGCAAATCAATGGATTTCAATTTAAAATCTTGGTACATCGGAATCTTTTGAGAGATATAATATTCGAAAGTAAATTAATTGAAGCAACATGTCGTCAAAGCAACCTCTCTTGTGGATATTAATTAACTTTGAATATTAGAAGGCATTTGTGTGTGTGTTATTCATTGCGGATATTGATCGGCCCAAAGGAAGGTCAATATTTGGCTCGAATTTCACGTGCACCTGTTGTGATAAACACGTGGCAATTATTTGGTTTAACGTGTGACCAATAAATCGGTCCAAAGAAAGGTTTATTGGTTAACATGTCTTATTGCCAGTGTTTGATCACTGCACTAAGGGAAAATTAGGTGTTTGTGTGTTATTTCATGCGGATATTGATCGGCCCAAAGGAAGGTCAATATTTGGCCCGAATTTCACATGAACTTGTGGTGATAAATACGTGACGGTTATTTGGCTTTACGTGTGATCAATAAATCGGTCCAAAGAAAGGTTTGTTGGTTGACATGTCTTACTGTCAGTGTTTGATCACTACACCAAGAGTACCACTTACAAGTCAATATTTCTGTCCAAAGACTAAATATTGATGTTGTGCTAGGTATCTTGTGATGGGCCCTACCATTAATTGAAAGTATGATTTGCATAATAAGGTACTTATGTGAGCTATTCTGTTTAATTGTTCTCTATTCGGTTTCAAATTCTGCTAGTAGTAAATCTACAAGCTCAAATTTAATCCCTATATTTATGGAATAAACTTCAAGGATCAAAACAAGAACATTAACTTTTCGTTGGCTGCATCGATCTAGACCATGTACTAAGGATTGAGTAACCTACTCCTCTTACGGATGAAAGTTCATCTAATCAAATGAGGAACTTTGAGAAGTGGGATTGCTTAAATTACGTGAGTCACATGATCATTAAGTGCGGAATTCCGGAAGCCTTTAGTGGCATAGTATCTAAGGAGGTAAATGATGCCAATGAATTCCTTGCCGAAATTAAGAAACGTTTTGTGAAAAACGATAAGGCTTAAACAAGCACGCTTATGCAAAGCTTGATTTCAATAAAGTATAAAGGCAATGGGAAAATAAGGGAGTACATCATGAAGATGTCTCACACTGCTTCAAAACTTAAGGAACTAAAACTCGACTTGTCTAATGACTTGCTCGTGCATTTGGTATTGATATCGCTTCCTGCACAATACAGTTAATTTAAGGTTAGTTATAACTGTCAAAGTAGAAATGGACTCTCAATGAGCTCATTTCATAGTGTGCAAGCTTCTTGCACAATTCAGTCAATTTAAGGTCGGTTGTAACTATCAAAAGGGAGAAATGAACTCTAAATGAGTTCATTCTATTTTGTGTGCAAGAGGAAGAAAAGTTGAAGCAGGACAGAACTGAGATCACTTGGCAAATACCTCTAAAGATAAGGGCAAGAAAACAAATAAAGAAAATAAAGTCGTTAAGGGGCTATTAATTTTATAATCCCACACTTAAAGTCAACTTTTGAAACGGGAACTGCAACATTTTTGAGGATGTTGAGTTTGGGGGGAGAAATAAGGTTAAGATATTGTCTTTAAGGAATAAGTTGAGGAAGGATCGGTTTCGATTCCTACTATTGCTTTTAACAATGTGCAAGTTTCTATGCATGTCATTGATCAAGAAGTATATCCGGAACCTCAATTAGACAATATTGAAGAACCTCCCATCCAAAATAAAGTACATTTCAGAAGTACAAACTCAACAACCTCAATAACTAAAGCCATTAAGGAGATCCACGAGAGAAAGGAAAAATGCTATTCCGGATAATTTAAATAGTATTTTTCCAAGGACATAAGGAAATAATGGAATGGTGGAAGATGGTCCAATCAATTCCATCAGGCCATGCAGGGTACTAACTCTCAAAAGTGGATTGATGCCATAAATAAGGAGTATAAGCATATGCAAGATAATAAAGTTTGGGATCTTGCCCTATTACCAGAAGATGCGAAGCCCATTGGTCTTAAATGGATTTTTAAACCAAAGGGGATTCGAAAGGTAATGTGGAAAGATATAAAGTTCGTCTTGTATCTAAGGGCTTTACATAGAATGATGGCATTGATTATAAAGAGACTTTCCTTTTGGTTTCTACGAAAGACTCTTTCAGGAAAGTTAGGTTGTTGCACATTTTGACCTCGAGTTACATCAAATGGATACTAAGGTGGCGTTTCTTAATGGCGACATTGATGGGACGATCTATTTGGTGCAATCAGAAAACTTTGTGTCAGTAGACCCAAAGCAAATGATTTGCAAATTAAAGAAATCCATTTATGTACTCAAGCCAGCTTCCCGTTAAGGGTAATACAAATTTCATCAAGTAATTATCTCATTTGGTCTTGAGATTAATGTTGTTGATGGTTGTTTGTATTACAAGTTCAGTGGGAGTAAGTATATTGTCCTGGTTTTATATGTTGATTATTGCTTGCCACTAATGATATAGGTATGTCACATAAAATTATGAGATTTTTTGTCAAGGAATTTTAAGATTAAAAATCTTGGTGATGTCTCTTTTGTATTAGGAATTCAGATACACCGGGATTGTTCTCGGGGTATTCTTGAATTGTCACAAAAGGGCTATATCGATAAAGTACTTAAGAGGTTTGGCATGCAAGACAGTAAATCAGGGGACAGCCCTATCGCTAAGGGAGACAAATTTAGTCTCGACTAATGCCCGAAAAGTTATCTTGAAGTTAAAGAAATGCAAAGGATCACATATAGTTAAGCTATAGAAAGTCTGATGTATGCTCAAATTTGTATGCGTTCGGATATTGCATACATTATTGAGATACTAATGAGATATTTAAGTAACCCTGGAATGGATCATTTGGAAAGCAGTCAAACATGGGTTATAAGGTATTTAAAGAGAACAAAAGATTACATGCTCACATACAGAAAATCGGATCAGTTGGAGATCATATGGTATTATGATTTCGATTTTTTACTAGATGCCAAGAAAGTAAAAGATCCACATAAGGCTACATTTATCTGCTGGTTGGAGGAGCTATTTTCGAATGGAGTGCTTAACAGACACTTTAGCTTCTTTCACTTGGCAGCACAGTTGCAGCAATTTTGGGGGCATCTAATTATGGAATATAGCTGCGAAATTTTGTCACTGGGTTGCGTATTCTGAATGGTATAGAAAGACCACTAAAGTTATAGTGTGACAATAACTCAGCAGATTTATATTCCAGTAACAACAGGAACTCAACTAAGTCAAAATTCATTGACATAAGTTCCTGGTTGTGAAGGATACAGTTCAGAGTGGACATGTGTCAATAAGAGCACATTGGGACAAACTCCATAATTGCGGATCCGCTTACTAAAGTATTACAACCCAAGGTCTTTCATGAGCACAATACTCATATGGGTGTTGTATTTCTTAAGGATATTCAGTTTCAGTGGGAGTTTGTATTTTGGGTGCATTAGACACTTTATTGTCCTTTTGGATACAGTTTAAAGTTAAAGTTATTTACAGCTGTAAAGTTTCAGGTTTATTATCTCTGAACTTGTTTAAGGATGATCTCACTAAAGTTGGACCAGTTGGAAATAGGCATGTTGAAGATCACATTACATGTAATTTCCATGCTGCACATCCATACTTGATCCATGTCATTCAGTTATGTCGATATACGTGACCATTGAAGGTTTAGTTACGATTAATGTAGCGAAAGCCGCTTTGATCCTATGTTGATATAATTGATGGACCGGATTGTTTGGGGATGCATTCAGTAATGATAGCAAAATTCTGAGTACTCATAAGGTTATGATCGATACACAATTGTAAGGTTACACATATAGCCCAAGTGGGAGATTGTAAGGATTTTAATCAATCGTGTGGGCTTATATGTGAATTATTGTGTATTGAATAAAAGGCTATCGATTTTGGTTAAGCCCATTTAAAGTGATCTAATAAGGATTTAGTATATTGGGCTTTAATGCATCTAATTAATGTATGGACTTTTATGTGTAGATACCAGGCCATTACCTAATTCATGATGAGCCGGATTAGGTTAATTGGAAATTCAGTATATAAAGTCGGTTATGGTCCCTGAATCCTACGTACTGTTCATCTTGTCTGACATCCCATCATCAGAGAGAAAATACGGACTACGTATCGATTTAGAAGATCCAAACGCCGAATCGTTTATTGTGAATCACGTTTGATTAAGGTACGCTTCCGCTTAAGTTATTTAATTCTTGATAATTTCAACATGATGATTATTCAGATTATAGATAAATTATTATCTGTAATAAAATTTTCTAACACAAGAATCCAAAGCAATGGCCATAGAAATCCCAAAAATCTCAACTTTACAGCACTATCTTCAGAACCACTTCAAAATTTCCAAAAGTAGCTAATCGAAAGTTGTCTCTCCGTGTGTGTATGTTTCTGTAAAAATTCAAAATCCCGTGAAATATTTATATAAAATTATTGTTTACTTAAATTTTAATTATTTTTTTATTTTTTGTGATTGAACCAAAATGGGATTTTAATTTTATATTGGGTGCAAAATTTTTTTTATTAAAATAGTTAAATTTTGATTATTTGCCACGGAAAATAATATCAATCAAACAACAAAATTAGGAAAATCTCCCATTTTTTCACATGGAAAATTAATCTAATCAAACGCTTCCAATTAACATTTTTCAGGAAAATCAATTCCTAGAAAAGATTTTCATACCATCTATTTTCCATCTTTTCAATCAAACACAGCCTAATTTCATATTAATTTATAAGCAAAATATCCAAGTTTCATAGGTTACAAAAATTAATTAAAGACGTACTATATTCAATCCGAGTCACTATTATAATGTGTACGATCTTCGTCACTTTCATTACTGCCCACTTGTTTATCACCTTTAAATGCATCAGTTTCACTAAAAAGTTTAATGACGATAGGGAAGAAACTCCAGGTATAATTCTGAACGAAGAGCCTCAAATAAATCATCATATTGGGCACCAGAACTTGTACCAGCATATTCATTCCCGACTATGTCCTCCATAACGTTCATCATTTCATCCATCGTCTGATCCTCTGAACCTGTCCCTTCATTCTGAGCATTCACATTCTCACGCAGAATCTCGATCTCCCCGTGGTGAATCCATGTGATATAACTCTCCGAAAAGCCATAACGAAATATATGAGCCTCAACAGTTTCCAAAGAATGTGTTAGCCCGTTCAACATTTATTACAAGGACATCTAATTTTCCCCCTATCATTTACAAAAGGTCTCGATCTATTTATAAATGCTTTCAAATTGTTCCAGAACTCTTGAGACTTTGCATGATATCTAATTTTTGTCCAACTTTTGTCAAACTCCATTTAACAAATTCTGTAATAAATAAAAAAGAAAACATGGAAATATTAAGTAACGATTTCAACTGACATGAATATGTCCTAATTCATTCTTTTCACTCCACATATATTACACGGTAGGGCCCTAACCATTTATCATTGATCCTTACATAACGGATTTGTGTGTCTTCCTGTTAACGCCACTATATTTTCGATCGAAAATTTTGGCAGCATCTCCCCCAAGTTCTCCTAAGTGTGCGATCTATATTGAATGTAGTCCATACCCAAAGATCAAGAAGGAAATAACATCAAAACATACACACGAATACATAGCCATCAACAAAAAAACACAGTGCAACAAAATTCATTATATACAGATCAATGATAAACTCTCCAAAAATGGAAGAATTCGAATACAATTTTCTAAATATCAAACTATCCACAAGTTTATGGAAGATTTTTTATTTACAAAATTATATTCAAACGGTTTTCTAAATTTCATACAAAATGCAGTGCAGTGTACAAAGTAATGTATATGAAGTAAAAATTATATATACAATGCTAGTATTAACAAAGCAATTCATAAAACTTAAAAATATATAACAATGACAAGTTTAAAGATTCATACCAAATATTTTTGTCTCCAATGCACTATTTCGGTTGAAATTGTTGTTGGATTGCGCAACAAAAGAAAATTAATATAACAAATGTCGGTATAAATGAATCTATGCGGTAAAAAGTGTTATTATATATAGGGGTGACATTTGTCGTCCCTAAAGATCACCAAAGTTGTCCCCTATAAAACAAAAAAAGCGCCAAAATTCCCGCCTATATTTGCCTATAGGGGAGACTTATGTCGTCCCTATAGCATAGAGGAAATATTGGGACGACATCCCCTATAGGGGCGACATTAGTCACCCCTATAGGTGCACAAAAAAAAGCCCCAACAATCGCGCCAAATGTTGACTTGATAAATTCATCTGTACAGGGACAACAAATAATCGTTCCTATAGGTCACCTACAGGGGCGACTAATTATTATATAGGGGCAAAGTCGCCCCTATAGATTATAGAGTCTATAGGGACGACATTTTTTGTCTCCTCTATAGGTTGATACTCTATAGGGGCGACATTGGTGTCGCCCCTATTATGTCGCTGCTATATGCTGCAATTCTTGTAGTGATAATTCATTATGCTCATCCCCACTATTTTCACTCTTTCAGGTTAAGAAGTCGACGATGCATTGTAATGAGTGAGGCAATTTTGATGATTAAATGATAGACCATTAAATTTATAAATTTTTTTAAAACAAGAATTTTAATAGTTGGTTTCCATTTTGTTAATTAAATATCGAATTTTAGTATTTTTGTAAATTTTGGCATTTTTCTTATTATACTTGATTTTGACACTTGGTTGTGAGTAAATTATTTAAACAATGTTTCCACATTTTATTTCTAATTTGCTATAGTTGTAGAAAAAAAAATATTTACGCATTTTTTGTTGTTATTGAAAATATTTATTTACAGGATTTTTGAACTTTAGTAGCGCCTTTAGTTAATAGAATTTGGGACGTTACAATTCACATTTAGAAAAAAGTTTTTATGCATCGCTCGAAAGGGGATTTAAATAACTTTAGGAATACGGATTTTCAAAACCCATGAATTATATTTAAATGTTTTGGTTAAAATATGGATGATTGAGTTAAAATGTTTTCATTATTCCAACGCGCTTTTTTTTAATAGTTTTAAATCAAATTTCCTCGTCATTTTTAATTTAATCATTAGTTTAGTTTTCATTCAAAAATTCTCAAATCAAAGTTTTTCCTAGTTCCGGTTAAGGTTTGTAGTCTAAAATACAATTTACACAAGAATAATGCTATGTATCTCAATGTTGAGATAAATATCAACCCAATTGACACTCTTCCATTAGAAATCGAAGAGAGGGCTTGAGCATGCGCACATGGGCACCTCCCTATTCTCCAATGAATAAGTGACAATTAAGTTGGGATTGATCTCAATCTTGAGATAAATAGTATTACTCTTTACACAACCCCTATAGGTAATATATCTGGACTTAAATCCACTTTATTACTTGTACGATACGTACATTTTCCGTCGCAAGAAAAATGATAAAACATAAAGAAAACTGAGAATAGTCAGACATTATTTGGTTTTGTGAATAAATTTTTTTTCTTTCTTTGTAGGGAAGAAAATTGTGACGCCCCAAGTTCCGTGAAATCCGGAACGCCACTTCTTTCTTTAAAAGCTAACTTTCGAAATAAAATTTATTGCGGAAAAATAATTAAATCTCAAAACAATCACATTTATTGACTTTAAGTTATGGCGAATATTCCAAACAATATGAAATAATGGAGTTCACAAAAAGAAACACAGCTTTAAAATATTTTCTATTTAATGATTGGCCATTTTTGCACATCATTCGCCACCGTCTCTGAAATCTGTAAAATTTGTTAAAACAACGAGATGAGCATTTCAAAAAGAAATACTCAGTAGACTCATCTCCAATAATTAATTTACACAATAATTGAACACGAAATTATGCAAATATTACAGTAACATTCTCAAATTCTCATCATAAGCATCACATAAGGAGTGCAAATGAACATATTTTCTTCTCATGCAATAAAGCATATAAGTTATGACAAGCATAACAAAATTCTCAATTTATCTCATAAGAGATATTCTCGTCTATTCTCATGCAATTAAGCATATAATCACGTAAATCCACATAAAGACATGTAATTATAATCTAAACTAATTAGTGGGGGCGAGTCTACCTCAACTTAACGAGTTCACGAAAGTGGAGCGGGAAAAGCACGTCAATCTTTTAGTTCTCCAAATGATTCGTCCAGCCACGAGAAAATTAATTTAATATAGTATTTCGAAAATTGAAAGATTGAAGTGACAAAGTAAAGTTTAGGGACTAAATTTAAATTTTAAATAATATTGGAATTTAAAATTTTAGGGGCTGAAATGGACTCTTCGAAAATAATGAACTGAAGGTATGAGCTAAGAAATTTAGGGACTGATTTGGTGAAATCCTGAAACTTTTGGATTTTTTGAATTTAAATATTTAAAACAGAGAGGACTAAAATGACTAAACTTTAAAATATGTTTGAAATAAGAAACTTTAAAACTGGAAGAACTGAAATAAATGAATTTGAAACTTGAGGGCCCTAAAACGTAAATCTAGGAAATCAAGGACTGAAATAAATGAATTTAAAAATAAAGGGGCATTTTTAAAACATGTAAAACCAACAGGGATTGGATTGACAAACTCCCAAAGTTTCCGGCCAAATTATATTTTAGTAGGAACTTTTGTGTTATAATCAACTAACTAGAAACATTGAGGTTGAAAATCAAGGGAACTAATCTGCAGGGACTGAAATAAACACTTTCCAAAAGCTTGGGACCGAATGGTAAATTTAAAAAATAAAATATATATATACTCTCATTTCTCTCTCTAAACTCGTTAGAGAGAGCAGAGAAGAGAGGGGCGCTGGCTCCTCTCGGTTGAAAACATCTGGCCAACAGCCGGCGATGGCACCGCCGACCCATGGCGGAGTCGAGCGCGGTGAGGGTGTATGGTAAGGGAGAGGGCTTGGGCGAATCTGGTGTAAAAACAGAAGACAAATCCGATGCTGGTGGTTCAAAATTGGGACCGTGGCTCTCCGGGAAAGATGGCGGCGGTCGAGGTAAGTGTCTGGTTAAGTTCATTTATTTGATTTCTTGTTTGATTTGGGTGTTGGAGGATGATGTAGTGGGCCGTGGCGGATTGTGTGATGGGTTTTGTGGTGGCTGCTGCCGGTGGAGATTCTGGTTGGAAATCATACGGTTGGGTTGGCGGCAGAAGGTAGTGACTGGTTTCAATTGGGTGCAGCTTGTGGTTCTGTGGTGGCTATGGTAGATTTTTGGTTGATGTGGTGAAGGTGATTCCGGAGGTGATGGAGGCTCGGATGATTGGATTGGCAGATTGATGGGTTCGTTTAATTTTGGTTTTTCCTTGGGTTTCTTTGATGATTTGAGGAATGAGGACTTGAGGTTGTGGGTCGGAGGTTACGGATTCGTGGTGGTGGAGGCTTGGTTTTGGTGTTGGTCGTCTTGTGGTGGTGCTTGCAAGTGGTTTAAATCCGGCTATGGTGGTTGTAACAACCCAATTATTTTTTTAGTCAAACTTTTACTAGTCAAAGCCATTTATGGAATAGTCAAGTCAAAGTTAAATTAGGACCAAATTATATTATTTTATTTGTTGAGGTTATTTTTCTAAAACTTATATAATTTGAGGATTATATTAAATCATGAAAATAAGAGTGGGGACCTTTTGGCAATAACTAAACACTTAACTATTATAATACTTATTAAACCAATCAATTGCCGAAAGAAAAGAAAATGACCAACAGAGGCTTCGAGAGAGAGACAGAAACCGGGAAGAAGAAGAGAAAAAAAAAAAAAGAGAAAAGAAAGAAAAAAAAAGAAAGGAAGGGAAGAAGAAGGAAGAGCCATCCAACTCAAAGTGTGTTGTTGTTATTCTACCATATTTTCCTAACATTAGGAGGAGGTGACGAGGAAGTTGGCGCTATATATCGACCAAGCTAGCGGATTGTCAATTATTTTGTGAGTGGAGAAAACTTAAAAGAATTTACGTTATTGAAATTTTCTATTACATTGATTTTCTTTAAGTTACAAATGATTTTGAAAGCAATGACTTTTAGCATGGTTATCACAATAAATGTTTTATAATTACGTTTGTTTAAGCATGATGGTTCTAATACCATTTTTACGAGCATGATTAATCAAGTTGGCATGTATGATTTCAAAACTACCAGAAGTACCCGATGTGGTTATCTGTTCTTGTGTTAGTGCACGGAGGGGGCCTTGGGCCCGTGTACTAGAGAATATTATTTGTGATCTTAAGGCTCTGTCACGGAGGGGGCCTATGGCCTGTGTTCAGATGATCTTAAGATCCACTCTTATGCACGGAGGGGACCTATGGCCCGTGTGTAAGAGTGTATTTATGAGGTCTTTGGGACCCACTTTTGTACCCAGAGGGGCTTTGGGCCGGGTACGGAGGTGCTCAGTAGTATACGCGCGTATGACTAGATACAGATTTCAGATGATTTAGTTGGGTACCTTTGGTGTGATTTTCTTATGTATTTCATTTTATCAGTTATGCCACAGATAATTATTCCACGATTTTTATGGTTATTCTTAGAATGTATGATTTGATCTAAAGAGGCAAAGCTTATGAAATAAATTATGTTTTAAAAAATGATTTATAAAGGAAATTACTTCATAAACTCCACTCACTGAGTTACAAGCTCACGTTTCTCCTTATCTCTTCCTTATAGGAAAAAGTTACAGATTTTGAGCAGCTTGGATAGAGACATCGCCGCCAGACGAGCTAAACGTAGGCATTTCTATAGTCTATTCTGATATAGCATTTAGAAGTTATCTTTTGGGCTCATATTATAGGCTATGATATTCTTTTGTGGCCTTGTCGGTAATAGGCCCGGTGATTATGTAATACGGGTTGTATGTACATATATTAAAAGAATTGACTAAGAATTTCAATTGTCTTATTGCATTAATGTTATGTTTGGAAGGTTTTGGGAAGTCTTTATAATTATTATGCATGATTGTTGAGGATTTGACGTTGAATTACAGGTTGGTTATGTCAATAATATAGGGGAGACTCTATCAAAGTTTTTATAAATACTTATGGGATCAAATTTAATAAAAAGGGGAATCTGAAAGATAAGAAAAGTCAAGTTTGCCTTGGTGGTGGGTCCAACATCTAGTTGTCGTCTGCCATCAGCACACGTCACGTTTCAGGTCCAGTAGGGTGATATGGGACGGGTCGTGACAATTGGTATCAGAGCCAGGTTTATTGGCGTTTGGGCAGTATATGATTATTTAGTCTACAAGTTGTGCTATTCATTTCTGATCTGTCAACCTGTAATGGATATTTTTAGGTGCAAGATGGCTAGAGGTGGTAAAACACGTCCACAACCTCGAAATCAAAATAATCGCCAAAGAGCAAATGTTAGGGGATTAAATCAGGGAGAAGAATCGGTCCACCAAGCACCAGTACAATAGAATCAGGGAAATGTACCAGCACAACAGAATCAGGGGAATGCAGCTGGGAATGATACCTTGACTGAGAGAATTGCTACAGCCATTGCCTCTCTCTTACCAAATGTATTACAGAACCCAGCTAGAGATGATAGCATCGAAAGAGATATTAAGCTTGGGGAAAAACACTTTGAGAGCACGGGAAATCCAGCAGATGCTGAGGTTTGGATGAGGAGCTTGGAGAATATTTTCGATGTCATGGTATGTTCTGATGCTACTAAGTTACGCCTTGCCTCCTTCTTATTAAAAGGAGTTTCGGAAGATTGGTGGACTACATATCGGGGTCGGTATCGTGATCCTAGTACTATTACTTGGACCATGTTCAAGGAAGCATTTAATGAGACGTACTATCCCCCGAGCTACCGTGCGGCCAGACAAAGGAAGTTTTTAAATCTTGTACAGGGATCATACACTGTAGCTGAGTACCAGAAGAGGTTTGTGGAATTATCCAAGTATGCTATTGATTTTGTAGCTGATGAAACAAACAAATGCAGGCGGTTTGAGGAAGGATTGATGACAGAAATTAGAGCTATGGTGACAGGTCATGGGCATCATAGTTTCAGTGAACTTGTAGAAGCGGCCTTAAGAGTCGAGACGACACTTTTGGAAGGACAAAATCAGGGAGTGCAAATGCTATTTCGTGGCGGTAACAGTCAGACGGGGACTTATAGTGGACAGTCAAAGAAGGATAAGAAAGGATTTTGGCCAGGTGTCACACAAACTGGGAGCTTCAAGTCTAAGTTTCGAAGTACAGGATTTAGTGGAGGATCAGGACATAGCCAGAGTTCTGTACGGCAGCCAGTACATGGCCGTTCTCACATGCAAGTTCCTTCTCAGAGATCTTTTGCCCCTAGGTTGGCTGACAGTGGTAGTGATCCCAGATTTTCACAGTGTTAGTTGTGTGGCAAGTTTCATGCGGGAGAGTGCCTCAAGAGTAGTGGTGGTTGTTTTCGTTGTGGTCAGATGGGACATTTGAAGAAGGATTTTCCAGTTCGATTTCAGGAGGGTAGTGCATCACAGATGGCTCCACAGATTGAAGCTAGTGGTGCGAGACAGAATCAGAATAGGAAAGATAATGTGGGATCATCGAGTGGGACCCATTCAAATCTTGCAGGCCATGGTGTTACTAGTCAGAGAGGATGGGCGAGACGTCCGAAGTCCCAAGGTAGAGTTTTTGCGATGACACAGCAGCAGGCTGAGGAGTCACCAGATGTTGTTATGGGTATGATATCTATTTTTTGTAAAAGTGTTCATGCATTAATTGATTCTGGTGCTACTCATTCCTTTATTTCTTATGCACTTACTAAATATGCGGATAAGATATTAGAGCCCTTAGACAATGAGTTAGTCGTAGCTACACCGGTGGGAAAATCTCTTTTAGCTAATGATGTCTTCAAGGGTTGTGTGATTCGAGTAAATGATCATGAGCTGAAAGCTGATCTAATTCCACTTGATATTCATGACTTTGATATTATTTTGGGCATGGACTTTTTAACTATGAATCGTGCTACAGTTGACTGTTTTCGTAAAGAAGTTACATTCAGGAGGTCTGGAGATGTTGAGATTATTCTTAAAGGAGAGAGGAGAATTTTACCATCATGTTGGATATCTGCTCTTAATCTCGTAGACTTCTGAAGAAAGGTTGTCAAGGATATTTAGCTCATGTGATTGATACTCAGACCAGTAAGCCTAAACTTGAGGATATATCTGTTGTGAGAGATTTCTCATATGTGTTTCCAGATGATCTTCCAGGGTTACCGCCGGACAGAGAATTCGAATTTACTATCGAGATATTGCCTGGTACAACTCCTATTTCTCAAGCACCTTATAGAATGGCCCCAACTGAGTTAAAAGAATTGAAAGTGCAATTACAAGAATTGGTTGATAAGGGTTTCATCAGACCCAGTGCATCACCATGGGGAGCTCCGGTTTTGTTTGTGAAAAAGAAAGATGGAACTATGAGATTGTGTATTGATTACTGACAATTGAATAAGGTAACGATTCGCAACAATTATCCACTGCCTCGTATTGATGACTTGTTTGACCAACTTCGAGATGCCAAGGTATTCTCTAAGAATGATTTGCGTTCGGGGTATCATCAGGTTAAAATTCGAGATGTTGATGTGCCAAAGACTGCATTTAGGACTCGCTATGGTCATTATGAGTTTCTAGCGATGCCGTTTGGTTTAACCAACGCCCCAGCCGCTTTCATGGATTTGATGAACAGGATTCTACATCCTTATTTGGATAGATTTTTTATTGTCTTTATTGATGATATATTGATTTATTCTTCCAACCATGATGAGCATGCAGAGCATTTGAATATTATTTTACAGACCTTGCGAGATAAACAATTATATGCTAAGTTCTCAAAATGTGAGTTTTGGCTAGACAAGGTTGTATTTTTAGGACATGTGATTTCAGCTGAAGGAATTTATGTTGATCCTGTAAAGACAGAGGCAGTGATGAAATGGGAACGTCCTAATAATGTGACTGAGGTGAGGAGTTTTCTTGGTTTAGCCGGATATTATCGACGTTTTGTGTAGGGATTTTCTAAGATTGCCCTTCCATTGACCAGTTTGACACGGAAGAGCTCAAAGTTTGTTTGGACTGAAGAGTGCGAGAAGAGTTTTCAAGAACTGAAGAATAGGTTGGTTTCTGCTCCTATACTTACACTTCCATCACCAGGTGAAGAATTTGTGATTTATAGTGATGCTTCGAGACAAGGTTTGGGATGTGTTTTGATGCAAAATGGAAAAGTTGTGGCCTACGCTTCAAGACAATTGAAGAAACATGAATTGAATTATCCCACTCATGATTTAGAATTGGCTGCGGTAGTTTTGGCTCTCAAGATTTGGAGGCACTATTTATATGGTGAGAGGTGTCAGATTTTCACCGATCACAAGAGTTTAAAGTATATTTTTACTCAGAAAGAATTGAACTTGAGGCAAAGAAGATGGTTAGAATTGATTAAGGATTATGATTGTAAAATTGATTACCATCCAGGTAAAGGAAATGTAGTTGCTGATGCACTTAGTCGAAAAGCCAGTAGTACCTCGAACCAAACAAATGCAGTATGTGCTTCTTTGATGTGTGAATTTAGAAACTTGAATGCTCAGTTATCAGCCACTACTTCAGGGGCAGTGCTAGCTATGTTTCAGGTGAAGCCTCGCCTAGTGGATAAGGTTAAACAGGCCCAGTCTGAGGATCTATCACTGAGAATACTGAAGGCAGAAGTTGAAGCTGGAATACGAACAGATTTTTCTATCCTAGATGATGGCACTCTAGTTATGGGAGACAGATTGTGTGTTCCAGATATTTTAGAGTTGAAAAACGAGATACTAGAAGAAGCCCATAATTCAGCTTATGCAATGCATCCAGGCAGCACAAAAATGTATCATATGTTGAAGGAACATTACTAGTGGCCAGGCATGAAGAGAGAGATTTCCGAGTTTGTGTCTAGATGTTTTATTTGCCAACAAGTGAAACCAGTTCGTCAGAAATCCACTGGAACTTTGCAACCATTGTCTATTCCTGAGTGGAAGTGAGAGCACATCACTATGGATTTTCTATTTGGTCTTCCTCGTACTCAAAGTGGTAATGATGGTGTTTGGGTGATTGTGGATAGGTTGACCAAAGCTGCAAGGTTTTTACCGATTAAAGCTACATTCACTTTGACTAAGTTAGCAAAATTATATGTCGATGAGGTAGTCTGTCTATATGGGGCTCCAGTATCTATTGTGTCTGATAGAGATCCTCGATTCACGTCTCAATTTTGGCCGAAGTTGCAGAGTGCTATGGGCACAAAGGTTCAGTTTAGTACTGCATTTCACCCACAGACGGATGGTCAATCTGAGAGAACCATTCAGACCCTAGAAGATATGCTTCGAGCTTGTGCTCTCGAGTTCAAAGGGAGTTGGGATACTCATTTACGCTGGATGGAGTTTGCTTATAATAACAGTTATCATTCCAGTATTGAGATGGCTCCTTTCGAGGCACTTTATGGTAGGAGGTCCAGGACTCCAGTTTGTTGGACTGAAGTGGGTGAGAAAAAGTTAGTAGGCCCTGAGATGGTTCAAATGGCAGCTGAAAAGGTAAAAATTATTCAAGGAAGACTAAAGATAGCACAAGATCGACAAAAGAGTTATGCTGACAGACGCAGGAAGGAATTGGAGTTTGAAGTTGGGGATAAAGTGATGTGATCCGGACCAGGCATCGAAGGGTAAAGTTGAGCCATCGACAATATGATAGTGATCTTCGTGCAAAACGGAGCAAGTTCCGTGTTGGGGTCGAGTCGAGAAGAGGGACGGGTCGAGCCGAATCGAGTAAAAGAAATTATTTATGCAGAAATTCCATTACGGCCGTAATGGATGACCTTCACGGCCGTAACCCATGTATTCACGGCCGTAAATCTTACAATCACGGCCGTAATCAATTAACGAGGAAAAATGAAGATTTTCTGCAGAATGAGGCTTACGGCCGTAACGTTCAAAAAAGGGAAACTTCACGGCCGTAAGAAATTCGTCACGGCCGTAACTCATAAAACAATTTTGGACCAGAGAAGGCTTTACGGCCATAAAAATATTCTTCACGGTCATAAATGAGGAGCGGGCCAGATTTTGTGGATTTTTAATTATTTTATTTCCTTTTATTATTTTAGGTTATTTTCCTATTTTTAGAATTTTAGCATAATTAGAATTCTATTTTGAGTAAATTAGATGCTAGGTTATTTTGCTTATTTATACGCTTTTCAATTCATTGTAAAAACAGTTAAGATTGATTTTGAGATTAATATAGTTGAGAGAGTTTTCTCCAATTGAAAGGTTGAGGAGTCCCTTTTGTGTTCTTCAAGAACAAATCCGACCTATCAAATATTTTGGAAATATTTGTGGCGTTGTACTTATCAAATATTCGCGAGAATATTTGTGGCGTGTCCGATTAGAATCTTATCAAGGAAATTGACAAGTCCTTGTGGTGTTTCGAAAACCTTGGATCTCGATTCCGCATCGTCAATTTCTTGCGTCGTGAATCTTGGGTTAAGGTCCTATCGTCAATCTATCTTTTAATTTCTGTTCAATTATTCGTGTTCTTGTTATTTTTCGTGTCAGATCTGATTTAGATCTTTCCTAGGGTTTTAAATTTCGTTATTCCGCGTTTTCGACGAGATTCCCCGACTGGGATCGCGTCATAAAGTCTTCTTAAAGTTATCGCCATGGAAAGGTATTTTGAGGTTTGGAAAGAGAGGGAAGTTGAGTCCTAGGTATATTGGACCCTATGAGATTGTTGAGAGGATTGGTCCAGTTGCTTATCGACTTAGTTTGCCAGATGAGTTGTCCAGAATACACGATGTGTTTCATGTATCTATGCTTCGTAAGTACATCCCTGACGTGTCTCATGTATTGGAATCCCAACCAATGGAGCTAAAGGAGAATTTGAGCTATGAAGAACACCCCAGTGAAATATTGGAGCGGAAGGAGCAAATTGATGAAAATGAGATGGTTTCATTAGTAAAGGTCCGATGGGGAAATCACCCAGCAGAAGAGGCAACATGGGAACATGAGGAGCAAATTCGTGTTCAATATCCTCATCTATTTGGTGACTGAATTTCGAGGACGAAATTCTTTGAAGGAGGTAAGATTGTAACAACCCAATTATCTTTTTAGTCAAACTTTTACTAGTCAAAGTCATATATGGAATAGTCAAGTCAAAGTTAAATTAGGACCAAATTATATTATTTTATTTGTTGGGGTTATTTTTCTAAAACTTATATAATTTGAGGATTATATTAAATCATGGAAATAAGAGTGGGGACCTTTTGGCAATAACTAAACACTTAACTATTATAATACTTATTAAACCAATCAATTGCCAAAAGAAAAGAAAAGGACCAACAGAGGCTTCGAGAGAGAGACAGAAACCGGGAAGAAGAAGAGAAAAAAAAAAAAAAAAAGAGAAAAGAAAGAAAGAAAAAGAAAGGAAGGGAAGAAGAAGGAAGAGCCATCCAACTCAAAGTGTGTTGTTGTTATTCTACCATATTTTCCTAACATTAGGAGGAGGTGACGAGGAAGTTGGCGCTATATATCGACCAAGCTAGCGGATTGTCAATTATTTTGTGAGTGGAGAAAACTTAAAAGAATTTACGTTATTCAAATTTTCTATTACATTGATTTTCTTTAAGTTACAAATGATTTTGAAAGCAATGACTTTTAGCATGGTTATCACAATAAATGTTTTATAATTACGTTTGTTTAAGCATGATGGTTCTAATACCATTTTTACGAGCATGATTAATCAAGTTGGCATGTATGATTTCAAAACTACCAGAAGTACCCGATGTGGTTATCTGTTCTTGTGTTAGTGCACGGAGGGGGCCTTGGGCCCGTGTACTAGCGGATATTATTTGTGATCTTAAGGCTCTGTCACGGAGGGAGCCTATGGCCTGTGTTCAGATGATCTTAAGATCCACTCTTATGCACGGAGGGGACCTATGGCCCGTGTGTAAGAGTGTATTTATGAGGTCTTTGGGACCCACTTTTGTACCCAGAGGGGCTTTGGGCCGGGTACGGAGGTGCTCAGTAGTATACGCGCGTATGACTAGATACAGATTTCAGATGATTTAGTTGGGTACCTTTGGTGTGATTTTCTTATGTATTTCATTTTATCAGTTATGCCACAGATAATTATTCCACGATTTTTATGGTTATTCTTAGCATGTATGATTTGATCTAAAGAGGCAAAGCTTATGAAATAAATTATGTTTTAAAAAATGATTTATAAAGGAAATTACTTCATAAACTCCACTCACTGAGTTACAAGCTCACGTTTCTCCTTATCTCTTCCTTATAGGAAAAAGTTACAGATTTTGAGCAGCTTGGATAGAGACATCGCCGCCAGACGAGTTAAACGTAGGCATTTCTATGGTCTATTCTGATATAGCATTTAGAAGTTATCTTTTGGGCTCATATTATAGGCTGTGATATTCTTTTGTGGCCTTGTCGGTAATAGGCCCGGTGATTATGTAATACGGGTTGTATGTACATATATTAAAAGAATTGACTAAGAATTTCAATTGTCTTATTGCATTAATGTTATGTTTGGAAGGTTTTGGGAAGTCTTTATAATTATTATGCATTATTGTTGAGGATTTGACGTTGAATTACAGGTTGGTTATGTCAATAATATAGGGGAGACTCTATCAAAATTTTTATAAATACTTATGGGATCAAATTTAATAAAAAGGGGAATCTGAAAGATAAGAAAAGTCAAGTTTGCCTTGGTGGTGGGTCCAACATCTAGTTGTCGCCTGCCATCGGCACACGTCACGTTTCAGGTCCAATAGGGTGATCTGGGACGGGTCGTGACAGTGGTGGCTATGTTTGTGTCGTGAGTGACTGAAACTTGATACTTTGGTGGTGAGCGATGGAAGCTCGGCTGATTGTGCGTTTCTCAGTGTTTGGGCTGTGTGTGATTGTTGCAGTGGAGAGTCACGGCCATGGGAGTTATGGTCTAGTTTGGGCAAATGCAGTGGCTTCCGGTTGGTGGCGAGCGGTGGTGGTTTGACTCAACTGGTTGTCGTTTCGGTTGAGGCCCGTAGGCTGCGGTGAGGAGAGTTTTGCTGTGGGTTTAGGTTGCTGTGAATGATAAACGAAAATTCAGTCGTGGGTGTGAAGTTGGATTGTGATGGAGGATTGGTCATGGTGGTTTATTGCTTGAAGGTAGGACGCAGGCTGGTGGAGATTCTGGCGGTGAAGACGGGAGATTTGTTGAAATAGCTTAGTTAAATGTTAGTTTTTCAAAATACCCCTTTTTAGCAAAATGTCTTTATTACCCTTAATGAATTGAGTTATTTTCTTTGCAAGATATATCCCTGAATTAGTCATGTTGATTTAATTCAATACTTCTTATTATATTCATATTCTTTAATCTTTTAAGTTCTTTTAAAAATGCTCTATATTGTGATAATTTCTCAAAAGATTTAGGATGTTCTTTCTTTGTTATATATCCTAATGATATTCCATCTGAAACTTCATCTTCTATATCTTCGTATTCTTCTATAATTTTATGAACCGTATTTATATTTTTTGCTGTTTCAACAGAATTAAATTCTATTCTATTTAAGATAACATAATCTATATCTTCGTATATTTCTTTTAATTTAGATTGTCCAACAGAATGTATATTTTTAGATTTTTCAGCAATATCTAATAAAAATAAAATTTCTTTATTATCTAAATATAGTTTATGATCACAGTTATTAGAAGTTGATGTTTGTGAAGAATCCATAGATTATTGGGGTGGTAAATTATTATACAAAATTTTCTGGTATAAGTTCATTCTTTGATCTAGTAAAATACAATAATCTGCAATATATTGTTCGTATTTTTCCAAGAGTTTATTATATTCTTCAGAAGATATGTTTTCATTTTTCATTTGACGTTTAACATCTTCCATTTTATCTTTTAATTTTTCTAAAAGGTTATCTAGCCATTCTATTGTATATCCTGGCATTATGTTTGGACTGTGTTTGTCATTATTTTATTTTCTAAATCTATTTTAGTCTCTAATATGTCAGAATAATCTATAATGTATTGATCATGATTTTCTGAAAGTATATAATATTGTTCAGATGATTCATCCATATCTATTAAATGAGATATAATGTTATCTATTTTTTCATTATTTTTTCTAACAAATTGTCTAATCCTTTAATAGTATATCCAGGCATTATAAACACAGAGATAAATAATTTATAAAGTTTCAAGTAATTTTTCAAATTCTATGAGTGTTTGAGAATTGATAATATTTATGTCAGCCATGATATCTATACTTGGTTCAAATGGTATATTATATTTTGAAATATATTTTTTTTCTCTTTTCTAATTTATCAATTATATCTTGAATATCATGTATCATTATAGATCTTACAGTTCCTCTAGCAAAGTTTTCTATTAAATTTTCTTTAAAATTTTTTAATATCTCTTGTGATGCGTAGAGTTGTTCTTGGTATCCGATTTTATCAATTTCATTTTCATATTCAATTCCTTTTTTACTTTTAATATACTTTTGAACTTTATATGGACCTCTTTTAGTTCTGGATTTTTTCATGATATAATTACTGTTATTCATGATATTAAGATTTTCAAAAACTGGTAAAGAAATATTCATCTCTTCCATCACTGTCATAATCTATTACAGGATCATAATCATTATCACTACTAAACACATATCCTAAATATAATTCATTATTTATTTCAGTATTATCACTATCAAGTCAAAAATAAATAATCGATTTTGTAATTTCTAATCCTAATATTCCTTTTAATGTTGGAAAAATAGCTAACAAGTATGGCATATAGACATGATATAACTTTTTTATTTCATTATTTGGTCTAGTAAACTGTTTATGCATGAATAAAGGTTCAATTATGTTATGATATTCATCATTATAAGGACTGTTTTGATAATTAAATTTAACAATTCTGAATTCTGCCATGTTAAAAGCTCTTCTTCCTCCTAATTCCATGAAGATAGATATATTAAGAATACTAACATCTTTTCCTGTTCTCAGTACCTTTCTATTTTCCTTCTATTGTTAGTGACCTTCAGGCTTATAGGTTTCTCCTCCACACCCTCCAATGGCTTCCTGCCTTCACGGGTTATTAGCTAAACCTGGATACCTTCACTATATAACTCTTTAGATGGAAAATATTTTAAGACAGAGTGTAGGGAGTTTTCTTAATAATATATATTCTTTTTGGAAATAGGATTTAGATGACAAGAATTTAGAAACTCATCTTAATATGATAAGTAAATTGGGATTTTATTGATAATATGAAGATTGACAAAGGATTGGTATGAGAATTTTTCAAAGACAGAAGATTTTTGGCTTTCTCACAAACTGAGTGCTCAAGAGAGTTCTGCCTTTTTTCTAATCAGAAGACTCTTATTTATACAACTTTACGAGGTATTACTATACAACCACTTACATCATTGCTTATGTAATGGATACAATAATTTGAATTTTACAAGGTCCTATAAGGACACACCTGTCCATCTATTCTTTATTACAAGGATACAGCTGTCCCTTTGTTTCTTCACATGGCTATATTATAGGGACACCTATCCCTCTATTTTCAGTCTTCTCATGGCCCTTACATTGTGCTGTCTTGTTCCATTAAATCAGATTTATCAATTGGCTTCCATCTGTCCATCACTTCTGTTGGTATGTAAAGCAGACTTATCAAATGGCTTCCACATGTCCATCAATTCCTTTGGCATGTGGGGCAATTCCTAGCTATGCACGCCTCTTGCAAAGTGGCAAAACTTCCATGGATTTGATGAGTATCAAATTTATTGATGTATTCTTGTAAGATTGTTGACTTTTCTTTTCCTCCATTAGTGAGTAAGGTCCATCCATTGTACTGGCATATGCATTTGAATTTGAATTTTTTCTCATACAGATTTTTGGCAATGTTGTAGAGAACTTTAATTCCCAACACCCTTCGTGATCTAAACCATGATCTTGTAATGTTTGGTACTGGCTTTTTTCCAACTTCAATTTGAAAATTTCGAGCAACATACCAATCGTGATAATATGCTCAGCAGGATAATATATCCTTCCATCAATTTTAGGACTGATCGAATAAAATTTTAAATATATGGATCTTCCTTGAGAAAATTTTGAAATTTCTCCTTTTAGTAAATCATCAAATTTCTCGATTTCTTTCAGATCTTTTCCTGGATAGATAAGATCCAAGAATCCATAATCAGCTGCCATTTTTGTCATGACGGGATCTCCTCCTTGAGTAACGATCAATCGTGGGTATACATGGTCTCCAGACGAAATGTAATAGCAATCACATTCTTGAAGTTCATATATAACTTCAACAGTAGTTTTATATTCGTTTTCTTTTGGTAAAAAAAGGGAATCATCTTCTTCTTCAGCACGAATTCTGATTACCCTTGTATGTTCATCTTTGGCATTGATTATGATTTTTCGAGGACTAGCTTCATTTATAACAACTTTTTTGGGACTTGGTTCATCTCTTTTAATTATTGGTCCACCACTGCTTCCAGAAGATGTACCTATTTGTATTTTTGATATAACCTGTTTGGTATCAGCATGTTTGGTAATCAACGATTCAAACTGAGATTCAATCTCAATTATGTTATCGCTCAATTCTTTAGTATAATTGTGATGAAATGTTGAGATTTCCATCAATTGCTTGAAACTTCCTTGGAGAGTTTCTGCAAGTTGTTCAATTCCAAGCTTTATATCTTCAGCTTCCTCCATGAGGAAGTTCATTCGCTTTTTGGCGTCTATCAGGAATCTTTTAATATTATCCATCTGCAAATTCAATATTCCTGCTTAAAAAGTCCGCAAGATAATTATTAATACCTTTAATATGAACCATATCAAAATTATAAAATGTCAAATAGGCTTGCCATCTATGGAGCCTTCTATATTGAGGTTCTGGTGGTAATTTATTTTTTACTAAACCTGCAACTTGAGAATTATCAGTTTCAACAATGATTTTCTTAGATAATGAAAACTTCTTTATTCCTTTGATGATTGCTAACAGTTCTTTCTCATGAGTAGTATAATTTAATTCTCCTTGATTAAACGTTCCACTTGAGTATCTACAAATTTCATTAAGATCTGTTTTTAATATTGCTGCCCAATACTTATCCGAGGCATCAGTATTAACTATCAGATTATCTTTTTCATCTGGTAATCTTAATTTTGGCAAATTTTTGCATTCTTCTTTTAGTGATTTGACAATTTCTGTATGTTCATCATTCCATCCTTTTGTATTTTTTTCCTGAGTAAAATTTGAATTTTATGTCTCTTTTTTGATAGATTTTCAATAAATCCTTCTGCATTATTTAAACATCCTAAAAATTTTTGTATTTGTTCTTTTGATTCTAATTTGTTTGGAAAACTTTCTATCTTTTTAGATATATGCGTTTGTAATTTTATCCCTCTTTTATCTATTGATAATCCAAGAAAATCAATTTCTTGTTTTTCTATTATAGCTTTATTTTTTGAAAGAACAATTCCTTCTTTTTTGCATTCATTTATAAATTTAATTAAGTGGTTTCTATGTTCTTTTCTATTATTAGAACATATTAATATATCATCGACATAGACAATTAAGAATTCATTGAATTTTCTAAATATGTTATTCATTCTTCTTTGATATATTTGTGGTGCATTTTTTAAACCAAATGGCATAACCATCCATTCATACTTTCCTTGGGGCGTACTAACTGTTGTATATTGAATACTATCTTCTTCCATTTTTACTTACCAAAATCCTGATTTGCAATCAAATTTAGAATAATATTGCTTTCCTTTTGCAAGATTTATTAGTACCTCTTTATTTGATAAAACGTATCCATCAAATTTAGTATATTTATTTAACTCTTTATAATTTATCATCATTCTAGCTTTTCCTCTTTTTTGTTCAGAATGTTTCATGACCATAAAAGCCGGGCTACTATGGGGTCCATTACTGGGTCTGATTAATTTTTGGTTAAGTAATTCTTTTATCTGAGTTTTAAATTCTTGCATATCTTGTATGGTATACATCATTGGTCTAACTCTTATAATAACATTTTCTGTTAATTCTATTCTAGCTTTTGGATGATGTGGTTTCCAAAATGATAATGGATTTTCTCCACAAATTTTTTCTAGTTGATCAATGATTTTTTCCATGTTTATTTGTATGTTCGTTTTCAAGACTTTTTTATACATTATTCTTTTATTTTTTATTTCATTTTGTGTAATTGATTTTTTCTCCCATTTATCACCACGCTGTGTTGGCTGAACTATGTAAGGTCTAAATCCTCTTGGTATTTTTAGTAAATGTGCACAAGGTGTTTGTAACATTATCATGTAATTATTTTGTTTATAATATTGAAATTGTTGTATAAAGTCATTTCCTAGTAATATATCACATTCTAATGTGTTATAATTATATACTTTATTTACAACTATTTGTTTACTCCCAAGTATTATATCAATTTTATCAGCACTATTAATTATATGAGTACTTTCTCCTGTTACTCCTGTAATTTTTATCTTTCCATTAGTATTCCATAATTTTATTAAGAAACTTTTGAATATTGTTATATCACTTCCCGTGTCAATTAATGCACATGTTGTTATATTTGTTTCAACAATTGTAACTTGTATATAAACGGCTAATGGAAAACTTATTTGGTTATTCATTTATTCAGCTTTTCTGCATAGTATAGTTTGATCATTATAAGTTATATATAATCCTTCACGTTTTATACTATAATCTTCTAGTCCATCTAGAAAGCTCATTCCTAATAATACATGAGGATTTACCATACTACTATCTACATGACATGGTACTAGGAGATTTATTCCTCCTATTTTTATTGGTACTTTTACTTCAAGTTCAGTCATATGTACTTGTCCATCAAAATTTATATATCTATATGGATCAGTTCTATGAGATATTAGTCCTTTATTTCTATTTGAAGCTATATGACATTCACTAGCTCCTGTGTCAATTAATATATTTGATCCTTTTATATGTTTTATTCCATTAAAATATTCACCTTCTATTTTCATATTTCCAGCATTTCTATTAAGTTTTATTTCTTTTGTATTACTAATTTCTCCTAATTGTTTTCTATTAGGTAAACTTGTTGATCTCCTAATTAATCTGCCATCTTCAAATGTTATGTTATTATTAGGGTATTCTTCTTCTCGTAACTCTATGATTTCTGGTTTATTTTTTGTTATAGTAAGTTCATAGTTTCTTGGAACTAAACTTATTTGTTTATCTGGTTCTACAACTTTACCAAAATCTTTACATTCTTTATGAATTGCAATATATGGTTTTTTAGAATAAATGTTTCCATAATTAGAATTAGTAAATGTGTATAATGTCCTGTATTCTATAGTCATAATTTTATCTCCTGGTTCCATTATATCATCTTTATGTAATTTGAAATGTAGTCCTAAAACTTCATTAAAATTTCTATCTTTTAATGATATACAATATTTTGGGTAACATGTAAATATTAGTTTCTTATGTGCTAGATTTCCTTCTACTGTTCCTAAATGACTGTGTTTTAAATTTATAATTCTTCCATCATGTAAACTTACAGTAAAAGGTGAATCTAATCCTTCTCTAAATAGAGATTTAAACATTATTTGGATACCTGCTAAGTAAACATATTGAATCTTTTCACTCTGTTTTCTATTGATCTTTCTTAATAATTCTGCAACTGTATTTTTTGTTAAAAGATTTAATTTGTGTGTTCCTTGAGTGGTTCTAACATCTATTGCTCTTTCAATTTTATGATATTCATTTATTGCTACTTTTTCTGTTTTCCATATTCTGTCTAATATTTCCCATTTTCCTATTTTCAAATGTAAAGATAATTTTTGTATCTTCCTGAACTTATTATTATCAAAAGTTACCTTTAATCCACAACCTTTTATTCCTTCATATTCTTGTTTATCTATATTTTTATTTGCTTCTATTTCTTCTATTTCTTTATTCTGATTCTGATTCATTACTTTCTGAATCTGTTTCAGTTATATAGACTTCTTGATCATAGTATTTTTCAATATCTGATATTTCACTTAGTTCAATTTGTATTTCTAGATATTCTTTTTGTAATATTTTAACTTTCTTTTTGTTACAATCAGGGCTTATATGCCCCATTTCTCCACAATTCCAACATTTACATTGGCTTTTGTCTTTCTTATAAGTTTTATTTTTCTGTTTTTTATTTGGATTATATCTTCTTTTGTAATATCTTCTCTTAGGTTTTATATATTTTTTCCTGAAATTTCTGAATTTTTTAAACTTTCTATTTTTATATTTCCTTTTATTATTATTTTTTCTTCTTTCAGGGTTACATCCCCATTGGGTAGGTTTTTCCATATCTTCACAACATATTCTGGTTAATTTTCCTGATTTCATTAATAATTGTCTTTATTGACATATATATGCTAATCTTTCAAATAGGAATTTTATTCTTGATCCTAATGTTCTAGGTGTTCTAGGGTTATCTCTAATAAATTTTTCAAATTCTATTTTAAAGTATATTCCCCATGAACCTGGTAATTTATTGTAATACATATCTCTATATACTTCTTGATTTTCATTACTATAGAATTGGACATAATAGTATTCTTTAAACTCACAAGTATATTCTTTGATTTTACACATATCACATATTGTTAAATTTATTAATTTTACTCTTGCATTATCTTTTTCTCTTATTGATTCTGCTTCAGAATTACTTATCCAATTTTCTCCTAAAAATTCATCCGCAATATAATCTACTAACTTTTCTATTCCTTTTTTATCTGATTTTATTAGTTCTGTCTGTACATTTCTTCTTATTAATGTTTTTGTATCACTACTTATTCCTTCCCACCAATTTCTAACATGTCCTTCAAAAGATGCTACTAAAAAATTTATCATTCTATCAGTATTTTTCCATGTATCATCTTTATTGTATAAAAAGAATAGTAACATCGAATCTGCCCAAGTTAATAAGGCTTTTTTAGTATCTATTTTACAATCTAAATCTAACTTTGTTCCTCCATGATTAATAGGTTTATCACAATTATCATTTAGTTCAAACTTATCTTTATATTTATTTCCTCTAGGTGGTTGTCTATCTCTGATTCTATCATAATATTGCCGGTGTGGTTTCCTATATAAGGGTGCATAACTTTCATCTGGATCTGGTAATTCTTGTTTAGAAGTTCCTATTGGAGCAGGATTAGGTTCTCCTCCAGTATTCATTAAAACTTGGTATTCATTAAAATTTTCTATACTTAATTGGTCAAAATTTTCTATACGCAAATCTAACTCCTCATTCATTTTTGTCTTGTTCTTTTTCAACTTTTTCTTCAACTTTTAATTTTCCTAAAGTTTTTTCTATAAATTTTTGTAATTCTAATTCTTCCTCTAGTATTTTTGGTAATATGTTTCTTCTAAATTCATCATCCATACTTCCTGCTTCTATTATAATTTTTTTTTTGTTCGAAATGCTTTTTTCCTATTCTAAGTATTTCTTTTTCTAAGAGTTTTTTGTCTATTTTCTTATCTTTGTTTTTGTTATTTTCTTTGAATTCTCTAATCTCTAGTTTTAGTATATTTATATCATTTCTTACTTCTTTTAATTCATTTTTTACTTCTTGTACATCACTTATTAATGTTTTTATTAATACTTTTAGATCTTCAATATATTCACTTATAGACATTTTATTTTATTGGTTTTTGAGTTTTTTGTACATTAAATAGTCTGTCATACATATCATCTATTTTTATTTCTAACTTTTTGATTCTTTCTTCTATTGATATGATTTTTTCATTTTCATTCTTTCTTATTTTTTCATTTAAACTATCTTTTTTTTCTATAATTATTTCAATATTATCTTGATTAATTAATTCTCCTGATTTTCTTTGGAATTCTTTTAAGATTTCTTCATCTATATTTTTAACTTCTCCTATCATTTCTTTTAATTATTTAAATTGTATTGTTAGTTTATTTTGAATGTTTTGTAATTTTTCTTTGATATTCATGTCCTATATATTTAATTGTTGTAGTTCTTCGATAGCTAATTTATCTTGTAAATTTATATTTTTATATGTTTGCCATAAAAATGCACTTATCCAATTTAATTGCATGTTAAGAAATCCATCAGATTCTCCCCATGAGCTTAATGGTTGAAACATAGTTGTATTAGCTCTTTTATTTGATAAGATCCAACTGGAAGTCTTATATTTTCTATTATTTGTTTTTCAAATTTTATTTCTGGAAATTCTGTCATTAATTTCTTCCTTTAATATGTTCGATTTCTAGAATAAGTTCTGTTTCATATTTTGCTTCTTTATAATTCATTATTTGACATTCACAATATTCCTCTATTGATCCAATCATTGATTTTCTATGATATATTCTATAATATTTTAGATAGTCTTCCAATGTGTTTGTTTTATCATATTTTTTTTTTCTAGTTTTTTCTTTGTCTT
The DNA here is from genome assembly GCA_963555705.1 of Ligustrum vulgare. Classification (NCBI taxonomy): domain Eukaryota; kingdom Viridiplantae; phylum Streptophyta; class Magnoliopsida; order Lamiales; family Oleaceae; genus Ligustrum; species Ligustrum vulgare. Next base: position 78,177,975 of record OY743169.1, on the reverse strand, counting down.
CTAAAATCGTTTGAATTTTTGGTATTTGTTTTAAGATTTTATCAAAATATTCTCTTTTTTTCTCTAATAATTTATCTTAATTTTTCTTATCGTTTTATATTTCTTTCTTCTCTTATTTGGTCCATTAAATCTCTTCTTTGTTCTACTATTAAATCTAATTTTTCATTTGTTTCTATGTCTAGATATCTAATTAATTGAGAATCCGCTCTATGATAATCCATTTCTATAATCTTTATATAACTCTTCTAGTATGTCTTTGTGGATTAAATCTAATATTTCATTTATGATAAAATATTCTTTTATTATATCGAAATTTATTAGATTATATATTTCTCTTCTTACATCTTTATCTAAATCTTTTAAGTTCAAGATTTCTATTTTATAATTATCGGGTAGTGTTAATGTATGCATAATTATAAATCTTGATGTATATATTATATATTCATTTTTAATTTGTGTTATACAATATTTATCTTTTAGATCTGCCATATGGCTCTGATACCAAGGTGAGGGGTGCTACTATGAGCGAACAAAAATCAAATAAAATCATAAACAAAATTAATAAAATTTCAAGGACTAGGTTGTAACTTTTCTAAATCTTAATGGGTTTAATTGTAATATAATATATAAGGGTATTTGTGGTAGTTTATAGTATTTAAGGCTATTTTTAAAAGATATAAAATTGTTAGGGTGTTTTCAAAAATTGGTAAAATTTTTAGGGTATTTTAATGTATTTCCTCCAGTGAAGACTGGGTAATGGCAGTTGCGTGAGTTGCGTGAATTGAAATAGGAGAATATATGTGAATATATAAAAAAGGTTGAACCCAACCTTAGGGACCCCCATCTGTTCTGTTCTGAACCTTGGTAAATGATGTAAATCGCAGGTTATGTCTCCCAGAGTATAGGGTGAGAGCTTACTTTTTAATTTGGCAAGTACCGGATTCGAACCCCTGACCAAGCGAGGCTGATCTTTAAATTACCCTTCCTTTCACCGCTAGGAGACATGTCCTGAGGGCAATATATATAGATTTGGTATAGAGATGTTATAGTTAGAATGAAATTGTGATGAAGTTGGATATGGAAAATATTGTGGTTGGAATAGAATATTGAAATCTTGGATATGAGAAATATTGTAATTGAAATTGAATTTTGAATATGGAAACGTTTGATTTAAAATAGGATTATGAAAATTTGGACTCAATTAAGATACCAAATAATTTATGACTTCTTACGGGACAAGAATTGTATTAAAAATATAATTTTGAATAATATCACAAATAAATTAAAATTTGATTTAAAAATAATTTTGGGAATTAAAATAATTAAATTTTGGAATTAAAAATAATTTTGAATTTAAATAATTTTAGAAATTCGAAATTGGCTTAAAATCGATTTGAACTCGATTTCATATATTGGCTTGAAATACAAGGCTAGACGAATATTCTTTTAAAAATAAATAGGATAAGTCATAGCGACACATTTCTATTTTATTTAAAGCAACTATTTTATTGAAAGTAATGAAAATTTCCCGTCACTACAAAAATAGTGGACTTCCTTAAGTCTATCTTAGCCTCATATAGACTTCTTGTAGTTAATAAATTTGTGCCAAAGAACTAGGTCCTCATTCAAATACTCCAAGTGTCGAGATTTTGGATATATATAATCTCGATTTAGTGCTCATAATGGATATCATAAATTGTGCACACTGCGATTGTGATGTTGTCACGTGTCCATATATATATTGGACACATGACAACATCACACCCATAATTGGTGCCATCAAATGTGCTCATTGTGGGCACTAGATCAATTTTATATATCAAGAATAACTATTCAATCATTTTGATCTTTCTACGTGAAAAATAACCAAGGAAATTGACATAATTTTAATTTGATTGGCAATAAAATAATACAAAATTTGCTCGTATAAATCATTGTCACCTAAAGGATCAAATAAACTTGTACTTGTGAAAAAGGAAAATAAAATGGTTTTTATTGATATTTTCCATTTTCCCTTTGGGTACTAGCCTATATAACAATTATACGTTTTATTTGTAGCAATTGCTGGGACAAAAAAAAAAAACATATATTGAAGAATCCGTTCTAAATAATACTAGAAATTTTATATGGATTTTATCTAAGAGGACCCAAAATATCGGAAATAAAATTCAGACAATGCCACTTGGCATGTCTCCCCTCATAATACCACTCGCGCTCTATATATTGACTTGACAACTTATAAAACAAAGGGGAAGACTCCAAATTTCGACGATAACTTTTAAAGTATTTTCCATATTTATACTTTTGAAGGAGACCCCAAATGGAAATCTAGACACACTTTATACTCGAAATCAGTGTCTACATTCACTACAAATTGGAGGTAACAAGATTCTTCAAGAATTAGCATATAAGCCACAAATACAATTAGAATTCATGCTTCCAAAAGTTTTTATTCACTAACAGTGATTTCTTTTAGACCTATGGTTCTTACAAGTTCATTATAAGCATTATTTGCTGCTCGGTTTAACGCTATTTCCTTCTTTTCACGGCACTTACCCGTACCCCTAAGTTGATCATTGATGAAAACTTCGTAAGTTCCTTCTCGCCTCCACAGATCCACTAGTCGAACATGTAGCCTGTTCTTCTGACATATCTCATACAGCTTCTTCACAGGATTTGCTCGTAGCATATCGGGAGTGATGATGGGCTTCAGCAGAACATTAGCTACCTATGCAAAATAACAAAGCTCATTGAGCTATATATTTATAAGCAACACTAATGTCTCCAATCAAATGTGGAGAATATTCTAACGCTTGAGTGAGAAAGAAATGACATCATCTAATAATTGTGTATTCAGAGGCGTAGTAAAGATTCTTCTAAATGCTCAAGGCCTTTTTTTTTTTTTTTTTAATAATCGGTAAATGTGAATATGTATAGATCAAAAGGATTTGTACAAGTACACCGGGCATACAGGGTCAACAAAATAGACATTAAAATAACAATGATCAAGAGACTCAAAATGAATCAAAACACAATGATACAATGAAAACATGTCTCTGTGTACATGTGTTTTAATATCTATGTTAAGAGGGTACAACACCCACTTGGGAGCATCCTCGAAGATTATAGGTGATGAAAGATTTGAGAAGGGGGGGGGGGGGGGGGGGGGGGAATCACCTTCCATGTCATATCAATTGAGCAATTGCTGTCAATGAACACAGCTCCTAATGTGGATTCAACAACATCAGCAAGCACCTTTGGAGCATCGATCAAACCATGGGAATGTAAAGGATGTTTTGGAAGAACATCTATAAATGTCTGAATCTGCAAATATACCAAAGAAACTAAGGTACATATATGATTGGAGAAGAGAAATATCTAACCACTATGTCGTAGAAGAAACCAAAAAGGCAAAAATTGTCTGATAAATATGTGAAGCCAACTTAGAATTGTCCTCGGAAATAACTATCAATGAACTAAGAATGCAATCATAACTAATTCTTGAACATATAGTCCAGGACTTGCAAACAGAAAGTGGGTAGTGAAAAGGCATGTAGATTCTAGTATACATGAGCTTTAATCAGTTACACAAGGAATAGTTGAAGCTGAGAAGGGAAGGTCTAATTAGATCTCAATATGTTTTCAAAATCAACCTAGTCATTGATCCAGAAAAAACACAGGATTAAGGGGTCAAAAGATCTGACTACGTCAAACCAACTATCAAAAATAAATAAATACACCACAAATTGGACAAAATATGTTGAATTCCCTATTTAACTATAGATATATAGACAAAAGAATTCATTGAACGTGGCTGAATTTAATTCTTATCGTGTCCACTTATCAAATAGAACATTAGGGAAAAAAAATGGATAATTGGTTAAGGGTGTGTTCTTTTAGATTTAATTTGGAATGTTTGTTGTCAAATCAAAGAATTTAAATTATTTGTTGATTTATTTGTGTTTTCGAGATAAGATGTGGGGTTAAAAATTGGAGAGAGAAAATGTGAATGGTTAAAAAGTGGTATGGGAAATTGTGTAAATTAAATCAAAATAATCATTACATATTAATTAACAGCCGAACGGTGCCTAAATATGTTTATAACATTATATACGCCATCAAAATAAAATTAAATGTAAAAATAGTGTATCAAATTTAAGAAATCGGCTTTAGGTCCTCCTTTTTAAACATTTCTTCATGTAATGATATTTAATAATTCAACACTACATTATTTTTTACATTAACCAAAAAAACCAATGTGTATAAAGCAGTTATACCCCTTTTTATTAAACTTTTAAATTCATAAATCAATATGGAAAACCTTCTTTAAAAAACCTAAAATCTTAAACAAACCATTAATAGTATAAAGAAGGAATACTATTCAATTATTCATTTTAATCCCACATAGCTGGCGGTAAAGGAAAACATCGAAGAAACAAGTATAAATTGTTGGGCCAAGGAGGGGGTATTCCCATCTTACAGGGCCTTTTTAGCATTGGACCAGCCTTTGGGCCTTTGAAACAGGAAACTTCTTAATTTTTAGTATGTGGCAAACCAGCTCCAGGGACAGCCAGTTCGCTGTTCGACCAGCCAGCTGGAAATTTTTTTCCCGGTTTTGATATACACAGTTTTAAGCATTAACTAGACCAGTAAGAATACTGGTTCCCGGTTTTTCGGTCTGAACTGACTGGTCCGGTCCGATCTGTTTTGATAACATAGACTTCTCCATGACTCTCAGGCCAGCTGGTCATTTTTTTCTCGATTTTGATATTCACAGCTTTAAGCACTAATTGGACCAGTAGGAATACTGGTTCCCCGTTTGTCGGTCTGAACCGACCGGTCCAATCCGATCTGTTTAGACAACATAAACTTTTCCATGACTCTCTAGACCAAGATATTCTCAGAAATGGCTGCATCATCTTGTCTTCTCAGAATATTACAGATAAAACTCATTCAAGTTAAATAAACCTAACTATCATGCAAACGAAGTATACACATCTAGTCTAGAAGTCAACTTCAAAATATATTTGATAATCATCAAAATAGAAAATTTTGAATTGCCACTTTTAGAAAATTGACTTTTCCCATGAGTGTGATGATCTGAATATCATGATTCAGTTTTTATAAGAAATTATGATAATTGAAAATCTTGTGATTTCATCTCTCCCCTTATCATTTTTTTCCTTTTGTTAACATCAAGTTAAAGATTTAGGAAAATGACAGTCATCATTCACTATAAATTACTTTATTTTTAAAGATAATTACACTAACCCCTACTCTGATTTGAATAATTACATACACCTCCCATATCAAGTATTTTGCATAACAGGTTCCATCTTTTGGCAACAAACTTTGGATACCTAAATCCCATTTAAGATAAAAGGAAAAAAATACACAACCTTCCATCTTCTTTTATTTTCATAATGATACTTTAGGTATTTGACACTTTGCGTGTTAAAATCGTTAAAGTTAGAATTAGTTATAGTTAGAATTAGTTATATAAAAGAGAGAGGAGGTTTTCCATAGTTTTTGGAAAGGAAGGAGGTATCAATTTAATTGTTAATTACCTCAGGGATGTTAGTGTAATTATCTCTCATTTTCAAGAATAAAAAGTAGTGGGAGATAACTGTGATAGGTTGATTTGATACTGAAATAACATTATTCTATTCGTCGCATGTAACATCCCGAATGTTCACTACTAGCCGTTATTTTCGAAAGCATGTCCTATTTAAATCTATTATAGTAACCAAAAAATACATTTATTTTTATTTATAGATTTAATATTTTGTGAAAGCCAAATAAACTTTATGGTAAATTCTTATTTTACTCTTATGATTAAGGAAAGGATAAATTATAACATGTGCTTGTTTAGATAGTAAGATTTGAATGCATGATTGATTAGTTAATGTGATTAAATATATTTTTAGTGTGTGTGTGTGTGTGTGTGTGTGTGTGTAAATAGGGCATCATGTACATTTTTTTATCCAAATTAAAACCACAATTACCTCCATTCAACCTCGCCTTAACAAAGGAATTAATTACTCATCTTGACTTATGGAATGACGTATGGATTAGTGCATGATTTAATGCCACTTCCAAATTCAAGATGCTTTATTTCTCCTATATAAATGCAATTCCTTAATACACAATGGATACCCTCACTCACATGTTCACGGCACACATTATCAAGAAACATTCTAAGTGCTTTTGTAAGGAGTCGTGCGAGAATTTATTTTTGCATCCTCTTAAGGTAAATAAGTTTGGGGGTGGTTTTGCGAAGTTTATTTTCCATGCTTTTATTACGTGAGTACTTTTTATGTTATAGGTCTGTCACGATAAGTTACGGATCGAATTATGGATCTACCATGATAACTTATGGACATGAGTTTAATTGCGCTACGCACGAAATCTTGTACCACGAAGTTCGGTCAATTTTTCGTGTCACTTATGCAAGTATGAATTATTATGATTATGTTGTACCCACTTTTAATATATGTTGAATATGCTTCGTGCACTACTTATTTATTGAGATTTATCTCACTCCCCTCTTTCCCCTATGGGTAATTAAATGTTCGTAGCAATCAAACATAAGATGGCTGGTGATGTGGAGAATAAAATAGGACCAACTGATTTTAAGTATTTATTTACTTCAAGATTTACGAATTTTCATTATGTAATATTTAAATGTTAAGACAGTGATTCTTAATATTTTATTTTATGTTTGTTTAAAGTTAAACTCAATTTTATTTATTCATGATTCTTTAATAAATTTACAAGTTTTATAAAGCATGTTTTGTTGTTCAATTACTTTAAGTCATGATTTTAGTGGCACTCGGGTCACTAGGGCTTGGGGCGTCACATCACAATTTGGCAACACCGAGAAAGGAGAATACATTAGAACCAACTAATTATTTTTGTGTTTATTGTTAATCATCAGCCAAATGCCCCTATAAATAAATCTCAATTAGATCTCATCATTCCAATAATATTGTATTAATGTGTAGTTGAAAATAGGAAAGTGAAAAATGCATTTTAATTTTAACGGATTCCAAATAGAGGCTTAAACAATTTGTCTATTTATGGATCCACACCCCACCATTTCCCTCCTTCCATTTGATGAATTCATAAAAAAAAAAAATTAGTACATAATTAATAACTCAACAACGATTATACTTACTCGTTTCCTAATGATTGGCTGCTTATGACGAATGTATTTATGAAAGTTGTGCTGGACAGCGGCACGTGCAAGTTTTTCTGTGTCAACATTTGCTGCACGAAGAGGTGTCAACAGCCCTGGCGGAAGATTTTGATACATGGAAAACTGCTCTTTTGTGATTAAAAGATTAAGTATCGAGTCACCCACATACTCAAGCCGTTCATATGACATGCAATCCTTGTGATATGATGTATGTGTAAAGGCTTGAATCAATAAGCAAGGATTATTGAAATTATACCCGATGATCTTCTCGATTTCTTCAGGATTTCTTAATAATTCAGTTCTAAATTCCTCCAGCGATGAGTCTTTTGCTTCTTTTTTATCAGCTTTAATACCCTTTACATAATTGCAAAAAATATATCCTGCCAGAGAGTAAACGTGTAACTTTAGAAAAGTACAAGTTACAAAACTTTAATATAAATTATGCTTATCTTCGAAAAGGACAAGGAATAAAAACTTGAAACGGCAAAGAGTTTGAAACAATATTAATGTTTGTGCCAAATTCAAGCAAACAAGTACATTAATCACCAATTTCCACATTATTGGTTCATCATACAACTGTGCTCCACTAAATTTGAGAAAGCAAGAAACAAAGAAGTTCCACTTTGATTTATCATTATTAGGTTTCTAAAAGCAGAAAGAGAATGACAGCTTTACCAACTAGAAGTTGTAGGCTTTGAATGCTCTATTTTATCCACCTTAACTAAAAGTGAAAAACATAAAGAAAACGCCTTCAGACATTAACTAAAGAAATGAGGAAACGTGAATAAATGTAATTCAAGCATTGTTCAACAACACATTTGGTGGTTCTACAACTCCCACATGAAAGTAACATTTAAATCTAGTTGGTATCAAACGGTAACAATAGCTTAAAACTTGAAAATGTAACACAGCGCAATCTGGATCTTCATCAACTTTAGACATCTTGCATTTAGTACTGACATAACAGCACGTGAAATATGCCAGACTAAACATAATCCAGTAGAATCTTCTTATTATATTGTAAATGTGCTAAATAGACGTGTTAGGTTGTGAAAATCAAAGTAAGTTTGGGTGAACATGGTCCAAAGACAAAACTAATTTTGTCTTGCTCTAAGATCAGGGCATGGAACTATTAGTATTGGGACATATGGATGACTTATTTTATTTTTTTCTCAATTGGTAGAAAGCTTGGATCCAGGAGTTGGAGAAATGAGGGGAAGTAATAATAACCTTGATCCAACAATATTTCAGAAAGAGGGAAACTCGCATCTTTTCTTTCTAAAACGCTATTATATGAAGTCTTTAAGGCTTAACTATTCATTTTCTTCCATTTTAAGAAAATACCCAAAAAAAAAAATTTCACTATTGATCTATACAAATGACTTGGCAAAGGAAGATGGTGAAATTTACTAAATGTCTTGCACCTAAAAAAACGTGTTCAGTCTTGATTAACAATTTCCGACCAATCAGTTTGGTATCATCCTTATATAAAATCTTGGAAAAAGTTTTATCATTGAGATTAAAGGAAGTGTTGGAAGAAACAATTGATAAGGTTCAATGTGCTTTCGTTAAAGGACGTTAAATTTTGGATTTAGTTTTGATTGCAAATGAGATTGTGGAGGAATATAGGGTGAAAAAGAAATGAGTGGTTTTCAAAGTTGATTTTGAAAAAGCACATAATCACGTCAATTGGGAATTTCTTGACTTTGTGCTAGAAAAGAAAGGATTTGGAGAACGATGGAGAAGATGAATCAGAGGATGTTTGTCATCGACAAATTTCTCGGTGATGATAAATGGCAAACCAAGAGGAAAATTTGGTGCTTCAAGAGGTTTGAGACAAGGTGATCCGTTATCACCATTCCTATTCATTATAGTAGGTTATGTCTTGAGCAGATTGATGAATAAGGCATGTAACATGGAGGTCATTCGGGGGTTTAAAATAGGCAGAGACAATGTGAGGATTTCCCATCTACATTTTGCGGATGATAGCATTTTTTTCTTGGAAAATAAGGAAGAAAGTATAAGGAACCTCAATGGATTTTTGAACATTTTTACGAAAACCAGCAGTTTAAAGTTAAATATGGCCAAAAGTTTAGTGGTTGGCATTAATTTGATGGAGGACAGAGTGGAAAGCATTGCAAGTACTCTAGGTTGTGTGACGGGAGGTTGGCCACTAAATTATCTTGGACTACCATTGGGAGGAAATCCAAGTGCCATCAATTTTTGGGAACCAGTTATAGTTAAAATAGCAAAAAGACTGGATGGATGGCATAAGGGATATCTATCTAAAGGAGGCCGTCTTGTACTTTTACAAGCAGTATTGGGTAGTATACTGACGTATTTCATGTCAATCTTTCTTATGCCGATGAAGGTGATTAAAGTGATTGAAAAAATGATGAGAAATTTCTTTTGGGAAGTGAAAGGTGAGGGCTTTATTGATCATTTAGTTAACTGGGAATAGTATCGAAACCTAAAGAATATGGGGGCTTGGGGATTGGCAATATTAAGAAGAAGAATATGGCATTGTTGGAGAAGTGGTTATGGCGTTTTCCAAACGAACATGATTCACTTTGGCATTTGATTATCTGTAGCATATATGGGCTTCATCCAAATGGATGGGATGCAAACACTGAATTCAACTCAACTCTTCTTTGTGGAAATCACCAAATTATTGGTGGATAAAGGTGATAAAATTCTGTTTTGGCAAGACAAGTGGGTTGGACAACAAACATTCTGACATACTTTCCCTCGTTTATTCCAACCTACTGGAATCTCCTATTCTCTAGAAGTTTTTGTTTCACTTGGATCCCAATAATTTTTTTGATAACATCGATTCTAGTAGCTACAAATGATTGTGTAATTAGTTTTTGCCCCATATGAGTGTACTAATTCTCTTTTTGTGGATAACTCATCCACTCTCTTTCTTTGTGTAACAACCATTTACTTTATCATAAATAAAATCTGCAGTTTCTTATCAAAAAAAAAAAAAAAAAGATAATCATTGATAGAGTCCAACCAACTGAAGACCAAAAATTTATATGGCTCTTATAAAATGCCAAATGAACTAAACTACGCTAAACTCCTATCCATCAACTCCAACAATGATTCCTTTGATCTAGCCCATGTGAGGTGAGATTTTTTCTATTTCCAATTAAACCAAAAGCAGCGTCTAGGACTATAGTGCTGCTGCCTTAATTTTTATTTATTTTTCATTATATAGCATAAGCAGAATTATCTATAGTTGAAAAAGTGACTATTGGTTTCGGAACTCGTGGAAGCTGAGCAAGATAAGATGTTCGTGTGCTAACATGTGTGCGAAGGGGTGGGAGAAAAAGTATTGTTTGCACGGAATTTTGACTGGAACCATTTGAAGTAGAATAATTGTTAAACTAAACTAAATTGTACTCCTGCAATCAATCTTATGAAAGAAATATGTTATTGCTCCATTCAATTTATACAAAGATCCCAAAAATTTAGGCATAGCTTCAATAACATAGAACTTGCAAAGCGATAATTTACTACCATTAGAAACAATTATATCAACTAGGTTAACAGATTAATGAAATTTAAATTACCAAGAATCAACCATAAACAAAAAGCCCAATATTTTATAACCACCACGGTATCCACTATCCACCAAATTTCGTCGTCTTTTTTAACTTTCTTCCTAAAGAGTATAATAATGGTGTTCGAATCTTAAAAAAGATTAAATTTTTTCTGAAGTTTTCATATTGATTAACTTTCTTATCAACATTACTGACCAAACAGTAGAAATTTAACTCTAGAGTAAAGTGGCAACTATGTCATTGTACATCGTTCAAAAATAGTTGTTCCTCAGTCTGCCATTTAGAGAAATGCTCTTTATAATTGATCTAAATTTAAAAACGAGAAAACCAAATTCCATTTTAAATATAAAGAAAACAAGAAGCAAAAACATAAAAAATGTAGGGAAAATATACCGTATTTTTTGAGCCGTTGAGAAGAATTAACCCAACACTTCACTGGAGAGAACAAAGATTCTAACCACGATGACATTTGAATCTTTGGGCGATAATATGCTATACTCAAATAATTTCTAGTCTCAGTGTAAATGAAAATCATAAACGGAAGCCGCGAGGTGATGACGGTTGAGCTATCGACCAGGGTGAGAAATTGGAATGTGAGGTAAAATTGATTAGTTTGTGTTGAAGAAGAAAGGATAAAAGAAGAAGAAGTGTATTATGTTGGAATAGTTGTACTTATTGATACCACGCATATTACCACCACAAAATTTATTAAACACACCATATTATATTACCACCACTAATAAAATATTTTTTTTATAAATACACCACATTACAAATACAAATATATCCCTTATCTAATTTTAAAACAAAAAAATGATTAAATTTGTACACCACAATCTAATAAAAATGATTAATTATCTCAATTATATTTCCCAAACTTAGAGGGAGAAGAAACTGTTCCTTGGTTCCTCGAAATACAAGTCCTCCATCGGAGTAAAGATGAGGCCAAAAACAGAGGACAAACGAAGAAACAAAATCGGTTCCTCCCCAACCCGGACCCGACCCTCAAGCCTACTGGGGTCAGATCCAACCAGTTCACGCAGTTCATCTTCCTAAGCCACACTTCTCAACCGCGGGCTTGTAATCGAAGAGCTCGCAATATTCGAGAGCTTCCAAATCTCACCTGAACCGAACCTTAATCTGAGGAGCTACCCATACATTGTAAAGCAGCAATGCTAGAAAAAAGCACAGAAAGTCAAGGGTCGTGACCCCGGATCGATGGCGCTGGGACCCATTAGGGAACACTATGTTTAGAAAGCTTGTAAGCTGTCCCGATTGCCTTTGCCATGTTTATGACCACATCATTCCTTACTCTAAGGGAGTGTTAAGTGCATTTTTATGCACTTTTTATACATTTAAATTAACATATTTTGGAACATCTTGAGCAAATATCTACTAATTTATGCATATTTTGTATTTAAATAGGTTAATATCCAAGTTTGAGGCCAAAAACCACAAAAGAAGTGCAAATTACGCTGAAATTGGAAGTTTAGGGACCATTTTGTCACTTCTGGAAAGTTTTGGACAAGCCACGCAATTAATCGAGGGCCAAATTGTAAGATTTCAAAAGTTGAAGGGCCTAAAGTGCAATTTTAGAAGGACATATTTGAAAGAAATCTGAAATGTTGGGGACTAGATTGCTCAAGATTGAAAGATGGAGGACTTAATGACAATTAAGGAAGGGACTTAGCTGGAAAAACACCCTCCAGCTGAGTCACGCGATCGCATGACTCGAACCAAGTCGCGAACGCGACTTGGACCTCAAAACAAACCCGAGAGAAGCTTGAAACCGAAAACTCAAGCGCGCGATCGCGCGCCTTTATAAAAAATAATAATAATTTCGGGGCGACCCGGTTCGGCCCATCTGGCTATTTTACGCGGATCTTGGCGTTTTTTAGGGTTTTTGGATGATTTTTAGGGTTGTATAAATAGAAAACATCAAATTTTTTAGGAGACCCATGTAAGTTCTTGCCTCTTTAACTTTTCTTTGTAATTTTCATCTTGATTTTCATACTTTTAATGCAATGTTAAGTTAATATTTTTATATTTAGTAAAGTTATTGTGCATTTAAGTGTTTATTATTGTTGGACTTTTGATTATTGTTATTTTCTCATATTTCCATCAAGAAGGTCATTTATTTCTTATGCATTTAATGCTTTGTGTTTGAGTTGTTGAAGATATTAATGGTTGATGAAGAAACTTGATTCAAAGTGAAGGATTCTTGAGTTTTCACTTCAAGAACTATTCAAAAAGGGGGAGTTTTCTTTATTCTCTTGTTTTTAATCTTTATGTTGAGTATTATTCATATGTTTATGTTGTTTGTTAAATGTTGTTTTTAGTTTATTATGGGTTAATATTATTGCGTTGGAATTGTTGACTAGTTTACTTCTTATTAAGTATTTTAGGTTGTTTATGGATGTTGAGCATTTATGTTTATGTTTTTGTGATTATGAATGTTGTTTAGGTTTTTGTAACTTTTAAATGTGTGTTATTATTTTGAGTTCTAATTGGAATTTACTACATAAGTTAGGTAATGTTAAAAATTTCCCATGTAATTCGGTTGATTAATTAACTACTACTAATTGATTTTCGAAAAGAAGAAATTAGTATAGTTATGAAAACTAAATTCACTTTATTTTATGTTATGTAACTTATTTTAATTATCAAGTTTATATTGTCATCAAAGTATTTAGATTAATTAGTTTTATTCTAGGTTTCATGTTGTTATCTATTTCCTTTAGTTGATTAGTTTACATATTGCAATGTTTCTTATTTGTGTCACTTAGATAGTAATTCACCACCAAACCATATTTTTATGTTACTTGACTTTTCTTTTAGAATGAAATCAATAACTTTAGTTACAAATCAATCAATCCTCGTGGGTACGATAACCCGGACTTCTCTAGTCCACTTTACTACTTGAACGCGAACCGTGCACTTGCGGTATACGATTTTAGCGAACAAGTTTTTGGCGCCGTTGCCGGGGATTGATTTTATTTGTACTAAATGCATTGATTTTTGTTAATTGAATTGTCTTCTCATTCTCATCTATTTCTTCTTTTTTATTTTCATTTTCTAGGTACTCTTGCCTTGTTTATGCAACAACATCCGACTTGGGACATTCTTCCAATTGATCCCGAACCCGAACGAACTTTTAGGAGGAGGATTAGGGAAAGAAGAGAACAAGTTGAACAACAAAGAATACAAGGCAATATGGGGGACAACAATCAAGGTGGTGCCAATCCCGCTATTGATGAAGATGATAGACCAATGGGGCAATTCATGGTCCCTCTCATCACTCAAAATCGAGGAAGCATCACATATCCCCCATTTGAACGTCCGGACTTTCATCTAAAGTCGGATGTGATAAATCTCTTCAAGGGGCATCTACAATTCTATGGAATGACCGAGGAGAATCCATTTACTCACATCTCGCAGTTTTTGGAGATGTGTAGTAACTTTGATTATTCGGGAATTAACATGGAGGCTATCAACATGCGGTTATTTCCACATACCCTTAGAGATGGAGCTCGTGAATGGTTAGATGTCAACCCGGTTGGAAGTATTACAACATGGGATGATCTTGCTCAAAAGTTCACTAAAAAATACTTTCCCCCATCAAAAGTGGCTAAATTGAAGAGTGATATCTCCACATTTCGACAACTTGACACCGAATGTTTCTATGAGGCATGGGAAATATTCAAGGAGATGTTGAGGAAATTTTCAAATCATGAGTTCACCAAGCAAATGCAAGTTCAATATTTCTATCTTGGGATGAATCTATCTAGTTGAGTGACGGTTGATTCAGCCTCCAATGGAGCTATCACTACAAAATTACCTAATGAGGCAATTGAGCTCTTTGAGAGGATGGCTAGTCACAATTCTACTTGGCCAACCGACCGCATGGTACCAAAGAGAGCCGCGGGAATTCATGAAGTGGATGCATATGCGGCTTTATCGGCAAAGATGGACCTTCTATTCAAGAAGTTTGATGATTTGTCTTCTCAACATACGGTAAAAGCAATCTACCCTCCTATTTCTATTTGTGATGTATGTGGAGCAACACACAAGGTTGAGGAATGTCCCATGCTCAAAATGGCTTCTACTTCAAATGAGCAAGTGAATTATGCTCAAAATTTCAACCGACCACAAGGCAATCCTTACTCCAACACTTACAATCCGGGTTGGAGGAATCATCCGAATTTTTCTTGGTCCAACAATCAAAATCAAGTAAAGCCTCCCGGTTTTGTTCAACCTCCCGGTTTTATTCAACCTCCACCACCCCAAGAGAAGAAGCCTTCCATTGAGGAGATACTCATGCAATTCATGAACAAGACCAATACTATCCTCCAAAATCAAGCGGCTTCTATCAAAAATCTTGAGACTCAAGTTGGGCAATTGGCAAAAATGATGACGGAGAGACAACAAGGAGCCTTGCCAAGCAATACCGAGATCAATCCAAGGGAAATGTCCAGGCCATCACTACAAGAAGTGGAATTCAATTACCGGAAATCACGGTAAAGCAACATGTGGCACAACCCGAGGTGAAAGAAAAAGGTAATGAGCATGTTGAGGATGCGAATGAAAATAATGCAACATTGAAGGAAAGTGGGGAGACCTCAACAAAGGTTCCTACTCCAGTGAAAGCTTATGTGCCTCACATTCCTTTTCCTCAAAGACTCCAAAAGCACAAAGTGGATGCACAATTTGGTAAATTTCTTGAAGTTTTCAAGAAACTTCACATCAACATACCATTTGCCGATGCATTAGCACAAATGCCTAGCTATGCAAAGTTTATGAAAGACATCCTTTCCAACAAAATGAGGCTAGAAGATCATGAAACAGTGATGCTCACGGAAGGATGTAGTGCCATACTACAAAACAAATTGCCTCCAAAAATCAAAGATCCATGGAGTTTTACTATTCATTGTATTATTGGTGATTTAAATTTTGGAAAAGCATTATGTGATCTTGGTGCTAGTATTAATTTAATGCCTTTGTCTATTTTCAGGAGATTGGGCATGGGAGAGGTGAATCCAACCACAGTTTCATTGCAATTAGCCGATCGCTCTATTAAGCATCCGTGTGGTATTGTTGAGGATGTGCTAATCAAGGTGAACAAATTCATCTTCCCTGCCGATTTTATCATTCTTGATATGGAGGAAGACCTTGATATCCCAATTGTAGCGACCGGGAAATTTTCAAACTTAAAAGACTTGTTTTATCAAACTTGTCGCTACGACTCTCCAACCTTAACGATTTTTATTCAAAATCAACGCTCTCGTCTAGTCATATTAATTATTTTAAGATTTTAAGAAAGAAGAAATTTTGAAGTATCCAATTATTTTAAATCAAGAAAATTTTAAATTTCGAGGACGAAATTATTTTAAGGTGGTATCAGAGCGGGTCTACGTTTCTGTAGACTCGCCCCCATTAATTAGTTTAAATTATAATTGCATGTCTTATGTGAAATTACGTGATTTACATGCTTTGATGCATGAGACGAGAAAAGAATATCTCTTATGAGATAAATGAGAAATGATGATGTTATGCATAACTTATGTGCCTTAAGTGCATGAGACGAGACTACCCACACCCTATAATTTTACGAGCCTTGATTTTGAAAATAAAATAGCCCAAGAATATGATGATGATGTCACTATATGATTGCATAATTACGTGTTCAATTATTCTGTAAATTAATTATTGGCGATGAGTCTACTGAGTATTTTTCGAAATACTCATTCCATTATTTTAACAGTTTTTGCAGATCTCGGAGAAGGCGGCGAATGGAATGGGAGCGGTGGCAAATTAAATAAATGATGATGTTATTAGACAATTTTACGAATGTTACTCGTTAAATTATTTATCGTTAATTTCATTTAAATAATTGAGACACAAGTTTTATGAATTGTTTTATATTTAAATTAATCAAATTTCCGCTGAAGTTTTCAAATGATGAATGTGATGCTTTGAATTAAATTTATTTTCCGCAATAAAGTCATTTTTAAAGGTCGAAGTGGCGTCATAATAATAATAATAATAATAATAATAATAATAATAATAATAATAATAATAATAACAATAATAAATAATGTTTTGAGGACAATGTTTTGACAACTTTTGCCACTGCCATCGTTCGCTCCGCCAACTCCGAAGGTAAATGATTTTATCATGAAGTTTATGTTATGATGATTTCGGATACATGAGAAATGAAGTATTTTGAGAATTTGATGAGAAAGAATGAGAAATTTTTGTATCCGAAATAAGAAAGAAAGAAAGAAAACGAGTTTGAGCATAATTTGAATGAGTTTTTAAATATTTTTACGTCCTCGTAATTTTAACTAAGAGAAATGGATAAACCCCGTCTAATTGGACTTTGCATAATTGGTTTAGGACATGACCCCTTTTCACAAGAAGTCAACCGAGGAGCTTAGATCTAGTGTATGCTCCTATCAAAAGGGATATCCGATTATGTACGTAGATGTTGCATCAGATGAAAATGGTTACTATATATTTGTCATGATTGATGATTATAACTTTGATTTTTTTTTGGGAAAATAGTGATTTAATTGGAATTTGGAGACTAGATCATATTCTATTTCATGATTGAATTAGGTTATGTTACACATACGTCAGAGATTTAATTTTGGGATTAGATATGAAGATGAAGCTTAGAGTAGTAAGAAGAAAGAATTGAATTTTGGGTGTTTGATATTTAATGATGTCTCGATTTTATAAGTGAAACTTATTGTTGGGGTAAGTCTTGCATTCTTGTTCAAGCATTTGATTGAGATTTGGATAAAAGGATTTAAAGTTTTTATTTGGCCAAGTGTATCTCTATAGGGAGTAACTATACTACTTAACAAGTTGGCAATAAAGAATAAGTACCCACCGGCAATATTAATGGATTTGATGAACTGAGTTTTCCAACATTAATTGGACATGTTTTTCATTGTATTCATGGACGATATTTTGGTTTATCCGAGAGATAGTAAACAATACGACGAACATTTGAGGATTTTGTTGGAGACACTTCGAGATTTTTGAAAAGAGAATTTTGGTTGACCCATGAATAATGAGGAAATTTTATTTTTCAAGTATAAGATGGTTGAAAGTTATTGGTTGTTTATTTACGTTGCGGCTTAGGTAAGCATGAGTGAAATCTTGAACAGAGTATCGATTTGGAGTTAAAGTTTTGATAATTTTGGAGATTGTTATTTATAAACATCCTGATTGGTGAAGGGTGCAGTCGATTAAGTATCAATGTATATGTGGAGTTATATGATCGTTTGAGGTATACACAGGAAATACCAAGTTATATATTGCAGGAAATGTTGTGCATTCGGGAGCAGAATCTTAGTTACTTGGGAGCAAATTGGTTATTAATATTATTTGAATTTGGTGATACATTTTGGTGACGTATATTGGGAGATGTTAGAAATCAAGATGGTGCGTAAATGTACTATATGAATAGATTCTCGTATACGTTAAGCTGATGATATTATGTTGATTTGTGGATAACATGTTATTATGCATATTACACGGAAGAATATTCATGTGATTTCTAATGATACAACTGATTTTGGGTCATTCAATATAAGAGGTTTGAGAAGATGAGGATAGACTTCATATTGATTAATTACTATGGTGTGATATGATTTCTTAAAGAAATAGTAGAGATTGATAAAGAGGTTTCTCTAGTCAAACTCCAATGGGGTAGACGAGGTAGTGCTGAAACTACTTGAGAAAAGAAAGAAGAAAGAAGTCTGGCTTAATACCCAGATATATGTAGATCTAGAAATTTTAAAATTTCGAGGACGAAATTATTTTAAGTGGAGAAGGTTGTAGTGACCGGGAAATTTTCAAACTTAAAAGACTTGTTTTATCAAACTTGTCGCTACGACTCTCCAACCTTAACGATTTTTATTCAAAATCAACGCTCTCGTTTAGTCATATTAATTATTTTAAGATTTTAAGAAAGAAGAAATTTTGAAGTATCCAATTATTTTAAATCAAGAAAATTTTAAATTTCGAGGACGAAATTATTTTAAGGTGGTATCAGAGCGGGTCTACGTTTCTGTAGACTCGCCTCCATTAATTAGTTTAAATTATAATTGCATGTCTTATGTGAAATTACGTGATTTACATGCTTTGATGCATGAGACGAGAAAAGAATATCTCTTATGAGATAAATGAGAAATGATGATGTTATGCATAACTTATGTGCCTTAAGTGCACGAGATGAGACTACCCACACCATATGATTTTACGAGCCTTGATTTTGAAAATAAAATAGCCCAAGAATATGATGATGATGTCACTATATGATTGCATAATTACGTGTTCAATTATTCTGTAAATTAATTATTGGCGATGAGTCTACTGAGTATTTTTCGAAATACTCATTCCATTATTTTAATAGTTTTTGCAGATCTCGGAGAAGGCGGCGAATGGAATGGGAGCGATGGCAAATTAAATAAATGATGATGTTATTAGACAATTTTACGAATGTTACTCGTTAAATTATTTATCGTTAATTTCGTTTAAATAATTGAGACACAAGTTTTATGAATTGTTTTATATTTAAATTAATCAAATTTCCGCTGAAGTTTTCAAATGATGAATGTGATGCTTTGAATTAAATTTATTTTCCGCAATAAAGTCATTTTTAAAGGTCGAAGTGGCGTCCCAGGCTCCGCGGAATCCGGGGAGTTACACCAATCATCTTGGGAAGACCCTTCCTAGCAACTGGTCGAGCTTTAATAGATGTGCAAGGAGGCAAATTAATATTGAGGGTTCAAGATGAGCAAATCACATTCGACATTATGAAATCCATTAAGTACCCCGTCGAGGTAAATTTATGCTCCCGAGTAGACATCATTGATCAAGAGGTGGCTATATCATTCATCTATGGGTCATCTAAGGATCCCCTTGAGACTTGCATTGCTCACTCCGTAATCACTGAGGGAGAGGATAATTTGGACATTGGAAGGATGTCACAACACTTGGATGCTTCCAAGTTTTATCCCTTCAAGAAGAGGCCATATTTTGAAGAGTTGGGAGAGAGCTCTTCTCCTTCACTACCCTCCATTCAACAAGCCCCAACTCTTGAGCTCAAACCTCTTCCATCACATTTGAGGTATGCATACTTGGGTGATTCTTCTACTCTTCCCGTTATTATCTCGAATTTGTTGGATGAAGTGGAGGAAGAAAAACTACTTGAGGTGTTGAAAATGCATAAAATGGCTATTGGGTGGACTATGGCGGAAATCAAGGGTATTAGCCCTACCTTGTGCATGCATAAGATCCTCATGGAGGATGACTTCAAAACAACAGTGGAGCACCAACGCCGTCTAAATCCAAACATGAAAGAAGTAGTGAAAGCCGAGGTATTGAAGTGGTTGGATGCGGGAATTATCTATCCAATCTCGGATATTGCATGGGTGAGTCCCGTCCAATGTGTTCCAAAGAAAGGAGGTGTCACGGTGGTTGAAAATGAGAATAATGAGCTTATTCCTACAAGGCCCATGACGGGATGGAGAGTGTGCATTGACTACCGGAAATTTAACAATGTCACTCGAAAAGATCACTTTCCTCTCCCCTTTATTGACCAAATGCTTGAGAGGTTGGCGGGGCATTCTCATTATTGTTTCTTGGATGGATACTCGTGCTACAATCAAATTTTAATAGCTCCCGAAGATCAAGAGAAGACCACCTTCACATGTCCATATGGGATTTTTGCTTATAGGAGGATGCCGTTTGGTCTTTGCAATGCACCGGCTAATTTTAAACGTTGTATGATGGCCATATTTATCGAGGTATTTATGGATGATTTTTCAGTTTTTGATTCTTCTTTCAATGAATGTTTGGATAACCTTGATTTAGTATTGAAAAGATGTGAAGAAACCAATTTAGTGCTTAATTGGGAGAAATGCCATTTTATGGTGAGAGAGGGCATTGTACTTGGCCACCGGATCTCACAAGGGGGATTGAGGTTGATAAAGCCAAAATACAAGTTATTGAGAAATTACCTCCTCCTACTTCGGTGAAAGGCATAAGGAGTTTCTTGGGGCATGCGGGCTTCTATAGGAGATTCATCAAGGATTTCTCTAAAATCACTAAGCCTCTTTGTTCTCTACTTGAGAAGAACAACTCTTTTCATTTCTCTCAAGAGTGTCTATTGGCTTTCAACACTCTTAAGGAGAGGCTTATCTCGGCTCCTATTATTGTAGCCCCGGATTGGAGCTTACCATTTGAGCTCATGTGTGATGCTAGTGATTATGCCGTGGGAGCGGTTTTGGGGCAGAGGAGAGGTAAATTGTTGCATGTGATCTACTATGCAATCCGAACATTGAGTGATGCTCAATTGAATTATGCCACAACCAAGAAAGAGATGCTTGTCGTGGTCTTTTCTTTGACAAATTTCGATCTTATCTCATCGGCTCAAAGGTAATTATCTATACCGATCACTCGGCTCTAAAATACTTGCTTGCTAAGAAGGATGCGAAGCCAAGACTGATTAGATGGGTCCTTCTCTTGGAAGAATTTGATTTGGAAATCCGTGATAAAAAGGATGCGGATAATCTTGTGGCCGATCATCTATCTAGGATGGATCAACCTAAAGAAGTGGGAGTAGAGGAAATCAATGAAGCCTTTCCGGATGAACAACTATTGCATGCCAAACATCTTCTCCAAGTGTTCGAAGCACCATGGTATGTGGACTTCGTGAATTTCCTTGTAAGTGGTATTCTTCCCCCGGATTTCTCTTATCAACAAAAGAAGAAATTATTTGCCGATGTGAAACATTATTTTTGGGATGAGCCATATTTATTCAAGAGGGGGTCGGACCAAATCATTAGAAGATGTGTTCCCGAGGAAGAAATGGAAGCAATTCTTGATAGGTATCATTCATCACCTTATGGGGGTCACTTTGGAGCTTCCAAAACCGCCTCAAAAGTTCTTCAATCGGGATTCTATTGGCCAACTTTGTTCAAGGATGTTTATACCTTAGTATCCAAATGTGATTGTAACACCCCAAATTTAAGAGCCTAAAACCTAGGCGTGTCAACTTCCATTCACATTAAACGCGGAATTAAATCATTTACACAACTAAAATGTTCATTTATCTATTAAAAATTTTAGCGAAATTTCGACAGAGAGTCTCCTCTATAAATTGGACATAGCCAACCTGTAGAGGGACATCGAAAAACCATTTTAAAATTTAAAACATCCATCACCTCTCAATCACATTCATCATCGCCAAAACCAGTTCATGCATTTCCCAAACTCCTCAATCATAAGATTATCCAAATTATCAACAGACATTGACAAGTGAAATAAGAAATAATTTAACCTCTAATACATTATCCATGCTTAATCAAAACGAGCTTCAACCAAACCATTATCAATAATAATGAATGAAGGAAATAATTTAAACGATAACTTGAATAAATTTAACTTTATTAATTAAGGCGACGATGGGTACTGTCGGAGTCAGCCGCCAAGTGTTCTCCTCGGATCATCTAACTTTCATCACCTGAAATATGGGGAGGGATTGGGTGAGCTAAAGCTCAGTAAGTAAACTTTATGCATGAATGCATGCTTATGACATGAATGCTTTAAAAATTCCATGTATGTATCCCCATTTGCTTTACTTTCCAGAACATTCAAACATTTCAAACTTTCACTTAACATTTCAAAACTTTCACTTCATTTCCATCGTGAGCTCACTTGATGTAACTTCTAGTCAATCAGAATACAGTGGGCAATTACTTATTTGGAACCAGATTAACATTCACATTTCCACCGCAAAGCGGTTTAACATTCACTTTCCCACCGCAAAGCAGTTTAACATTCACTTTTCCACCGCAAAGCGGTTTAACAGTCCACCGTAAACGGTTGAACATTCCGTCGCAAAGCGACTTAATTCGGGTACGCCGGTCCCCCGCGCCCCATTTCCCACTCGCAACTTTCATGAACTAGAAGTACACCCATTCATTCTTAAAAACTTGGGATACATAACTTTTGAACAAACTTGCACTTTGACACATTTCTTTCATTTTAAAAGCATTTGACTTCCAAATTTCGATGCCAATGCATGCTTGATGATGCAATGACATGATAATGTGCATGCTTAAACATTCTTCTCAATGACATATGCTTTCATAAAGTAAATGAAATTTATCAAAGCACGTAAGTTGCAAGACAGTCATTTACACATAACTTTCACATTTACATTCAACTTTGATAAAAATAGGGGGAAGTTTACTTACTTGTAGTCCTTAGTAATTTACCGTTTCTAAATTTGCAAGTGGAAAAGTCTCGGATGCCCGTGACGTCAATGTACCACAATTCCTAATTATATCCATTCTTAAATAAGTATAACTTTAGATTTGAAACAAACACGTTCATCATCCTATTCAATATTAGAAACAAAACTCATAACTGGGGTTAACATTTCCATTAGACTCACAATTTAACTCCAACGTGTCCTTAAATCATGTCAAACACATATACTATCACATTCGAAATAAGTGTTTAAATTCAAGGGTAAGAAACATCGAACTCTTACTTATCAAATTATTCAAAAGTCAAAACTACTCAATATGATCACAACTTAATTGTCACATGGAAAATTTCAATTAGCGTCCTGATTGCTCATAAATCTGAAAATAACAATTATAATAAAAATGTACATTAAGATTCAGTTCAAACAACCTGATTATTTGAAATCCCTAAATTTGAAAATTTCCATTTGAAAATCAACATTGAACCAATAGAAAGTCAATTAAATAATATTATCATTTAAAGTCTGAAATTTACATACATTCGATATCTATGTTTATAGATATTAGTATTATCATAAAATTCCCAGATTTGATTGCATTCAGTTCAAAAATCATATTTAACACTTGTAACTGAGGTTGAGACTTTCACGTGACTTACAATTCAAATCAATAGGAATCTTAAACTACGTCAAACAAAAATCCTACTTCCTTCGGAATAAGAGATTAAACCATTGTTTGAAATCTAACTAATCACATTGCACAAAGGTTAATTAAAGCTATGGAATCTTCATCACAACTTGAATTTCACAAAGACAATTCTAATTAACATGCTAACTATTCGAAATAGGTAAATTCTCAAAAATGACAGTAAACATTTCAATTGAATTAACAAATTCATAAATTTTGGAAAAATGTGAAATTAATCCATATAAATTAATAAATCTGAAATTATATATATATGCACACACACACACACACACACACACACACACACATATATATACTTCTATACATACATATATATAAAACACTATTCAAATCTCAAAATTAACCTTCAAAATTCGAAATCTACATATCTTGAAATCTGAAAATTTGAAAATCTTAGCCTATATACATACACTCAACATATATATACATCAACAAATACATACAATTCCATATATACATACACCAATTACGTGTGTTGTGTGTGTGCGTTTGTGTGCAGTGTGTGTGACTGCGGGGGGTTTGAGTGTGGTGCGTCGGTGAAGAGAAAAGAGGAAGAGGGGCTTACTACTGGTGGGGTGGCGGTCGGCGTCGAAGGCTGCGCGAGAGGGAGAGATGCCGAGGGCGAAGTGTGCGTGTGAGAGGGAGTGAATCGCGAGAGAGGGAGAGAGCGGAGAAGATGAGGTCGGGTGAGAGAGAGAGAGAGCCGAGTGCGAGGCTTTAGGTTAGGTTAGAAATAGGATTAAATGTTTAATCTTTTGAAATTTACAATTTACTCCCTCATGTCTCCTCATGTGTTTAATTAAGCCCATAAGTTTTATTTACTCTCCAATTGTCACTAAACTTTCCCCAAATTTTCAATTTTAACAAAGTGGAATAGAAAATAGTAAACTTAGGCAATAAAACAATTAATCACATAAAATTTCACGTAAGCTATTAAAATAAACAATTTATAAACTTTTAATTGGTACATTGATCGAGACGGCATCCAAGTTCTTCCACTGCAAAATAATTAAAATTATAGACATTAAAATTTTAAAATTTAAAATTTATAACAACATTAACATAAATATCACGCAGGATTTCAGAATTTTCCATAAAATGAAAAGCGGTCTTACAGTGATAGATGCCAAAGGAGTGGGAATATCTCTCGGCATAATGAAATTCCATTGACTTCAATCTTGGAAGTGGAAATTTTTGATGTTTGGGGAATTGATTTCATGGGGCCATTTCCATCCTCGTTCTTAGATCAATATATTTTGGTGGCAGTGGATTATGTTTCTAAATGGGTAGAGGCGGTGGCATTTCCCACTAATGATGCTCGGGTGGTGGTCAATTTTCTCAAGAAGAACATTTTTACACGCTTTGGAACCCCCCGACTCATCATTAGTGATGGAGATAAACACTTTTGCAATCGCCTCCTTGACTCACTTTTGTCAAAGTATGGAGTGAAACACCGAGTAGCCACACCTTACCATCCCCAAACAAGTGGCCAAGTGGAGATCTCAAATCGAGAGTTGAAAAGAATTCTTGAGATGACGGTGAATACATCAAGGAAAGATTGGTCGAGGAAGCTAGATGATGCATTATGGGCTTACCGCACCGCATTCAAAACTCCTATTGGTATGTCTCAATTTTTTGTTGTTTTTAGAAAATCATGTCATCTCCCCGTTGAACTTGAGCATCGAGCATTTTGGGCTACATGGTTATTAAACTTTGATGCAAAATTAATTGGTGAGAAGAGGTTGCTTCAACTTAATGAACTTGATGAATTTCTCCTCAACTCATATGAGGGGTGTTGACTTCATTTTGCATTTTATCATGTTAGATAGCCTTGCCAGCTTAAGATATTGTGACGTTTGATTTTGTTCATTTTGTTGTGGATATTGACATGCTAGATAGCCTTGTCGGCTCAAATGATTTGATGTTTGAAATTGCTGATTAATTCATGAATCATGATCGAATATGCTACTTGTGCCTATTTTTATAAATTGCTTATCTATGAGTGATCCTGAGTTCTCTTGAGCACAATAGTCATAACTAATTGTTGTTGAGATTTGGAATCCATTGAAGGTTGAAAAAATTTGTGAAGTAGAAATTAGGTTGTGAGCTTGTATCTTCAATTTTTATCAACCTATCCAATTCCTTCTCAATGCTATTAATCTCTTGATCCTTTGTGAGACAAGTTTGGGGGTGGTCGAGCCAGTAAAGAAGACGGTCTAGATGTGTAGTGATTCCATGCATGCTTGATCTAAATTTGTGTGGAGTGTTGTTGACGTTAGTATAAGCTAAGTGATGACCAAATGCTAGAGATCTAAGCCCATTTTAATTATTGCATTGCCCTATCTCGTAGCCTTTTTGACTCGAGTAATTAAGCCCGTAGGAGTATCTTGAAATTTGGTGCCTTAAGTTTGAAACTTGGGAGTCATCGGCCTAAAGCTCGCTACATGGGTCAATTAGAAAGCTTAATGAGTAGGGTACACACACACACTTGTGCAAAAAAAAAAAAAAGCAAGCACATCATCATCATTGCATTTGCTTAATAAGTCTACCTCACTTCGTAGCCTTTTTTACTCGAGTTAGTAAGTCCGTAGGGGTATTTTGAAACCTGGTACCCTTTGATCTTAAAACAATCGGGGAGTTACCGGCCTAAATTTCGCTACATGGGTCAATTAGAAAGCTTAAGGGAGTGAGGAAGTCACGAGCAATCATCACATTAGTTTGTAGAAATCATGCATTTGTATTTGCATAAGGGCTTAGATTAATAGTGGGTTTGAATTGCTTGGTATAAACGTTAATGTTGAAACATTCATCTAGTGGAGAGTCACTGCATATCTAGATTGTTGAGATTCCTGGTAAGTCATAACCAAACTTTAGTGGAAAAAGAAATGTGTGAATTGAGAATCACCCCTAGGATTGCATTTCGGGAGAGAAAAGAAATAATATGGGGGGATGAATGTCACGAGAGGGTAAGGAATGAAATTGACCACTAAGGGTGGATAGTATTATTTTGAAATTTAACCTTCCTACAATGTTTCTTTGAACATTAGTGATAATTGGAAGTGACTATGCACACACACACCGATCAAGCATGATGTTGGAATTTTGGTCCCAAACAAACCCCGGGGGCGATGATGAAACATCGGGTTGGTCTTTTTAGCTTCGTAGGCCTTCGGCCCATGATCGAAGTATTTTATGCCCCAATTAAACCACAATATGAGTAACCCAAGATTGAACAGGTTAGGAACTTTGCCACCCTATCTTGAGGTGTTAATTGGGCCATTGGCCCTGTTGCTCGATAGGTGGATCCGATTGGCGGCCCGAGTTTTAATTAGGCTCCCGACCTATTCCCTAATTAAAAACTAAACCTAAACCTACCTATCCTATATTTTTACTCCCTCACTCTCATAACTCACGACACACTCTCAAAAGCCGCTCTCTCGCTCTCTCTTCGTGACCCGACAGTGCTTGGCTTTTCTCTTCTCTGTGAACTTGGTAACCCTGCGACCTTGCTCCATTTACTTGGCCTCCGGTTTGCTGCCTCCTTCGTGGTGGGCTGCTTCTTTCACCTACAGTCTCCATGCGCTGCCTTTGTCTGCACCGTACCTTGGTGCGTCCAGTTCCAGGCCTCTGTTTGGTACGTTTTCTTGGTGAAAACTTGTGGGTTGCGGGTTGACTCGGAGTGTGATCTTCCCTGTTTCGTGTGGTGTTGCCGATTTTGGTTATTGGGGCAATTTCTGAGCCCTCGGTTCTAGCCACACTATCGTGGCATTATCAAGTTTTTAGGGAGTTTTCTCTTATTCTTGATTCTTGTCAATCTTATCATTCCAATTACTTGTTATATATTGAGAATAACTTGTTACTTTGTGATTGTCCAAGGGTAAATTCTCCAACAAAGTGGTATCAGAGCCGAGGTTGACTGATCGGCTGATTCGTGACATTCGTTGGAATTTGATAATTTTCATTGAACCTCTGTTCACTGTTTCATTGCAGAAATTATTTTGTCATTGAAATTTCATTTACTTCGCATTTTCTGAAAATTCTTGACTGATTATTTTCGGGTGTTTTGTTTTGCAATTACAGTGTAGGTCATTCTTGCTTAGTGCTAAGTCTGCCTACATCGAGGGATAGCTGATTGCAAACTTCGCTAAAATAAATAAATAATTTTCGCATCACTCCTTATTACGGACACAGAGAAGTCCGCTCTGGTAAATTGGCTGATCACTTTTAAATTTCTGTAATAGCAGGTCATCGTGTGGGATGACCATTAAGCTTGCGGTTGCCTGTTGCTAGTTATAGGATTTAATTGTTATTACCTGTGATTTGGGATATTGCTGATTTCATACTTGTTCTTGATACATCTTGGTGATTATCTATCTCGTGCTGCTCTTGATATTAGAATTGTTTCCCTTGACCTTACCCGTGTCGAAGATTCTCTTGACCTGAGACCTTTCGAGTCTCACGTAATCCTGAGAGTTTAGAACGGCGTATATATTGCGGCCTTTTAGGTTTCTGTGTGAAATTCTCTTTGAGCTGCATATTATTCCATTGTGGTGTATTGCTTGTTTTCTTGAAATATGTCTGCACATCATTTTGATTTGAGTGTCTTTAATGGAAAGGGTGATTTTTCTATTTGGCAATAGAAAATGAAAGGTGTTTTAGTTCAGCAAAAAGTTTCTAAAGCTATTGATAATTCTTTTTCTGCTACTGTGACTGAAGAACAGAAAAAGGAATTTGATGAACTTTCTTATACTTCTATTATCTTGCACTTATATGATAGTATTTTACGAAAAGTTGGTAAACACGATACTACTGAAGCTCTTTGGAAAAAGTTACAAGAACTTTACTTAACACAATCCACCCCGAACAAACTTTTTCTTCTTGAAAGTTTTTTCAGTTTCAAAATCGATCTTTCAAAGGAATTAGATGACAATCTTGATATTTTCAATAAACTTGTTCAAGATATCACAAATTGTGGTGATAAAGTGCCTGAAGAATACAAGGCCATAATTTTATTGAATGTCATTCCTGACATATATAAGGATTTTAAGAATGTTATCAAGTATGGGAGGGAGACCCTTACCCCGGAGGTAGTCATTGATTCACTTAAGAGTAAGAATAGGGAGATTAGAGCTGAGAAAGGTGTAAGAATAGGGAGATTAGAGCTGAGAAAGGTGGGAGAAAGCAATGGGAGGTCCATTTTATGAGAGGTAGGACTCAAACAAAGGGTGGTGGAAATAGTGGGAGCGGACAAAGTAGTGGTAGCAAGAAAAAGGGTAGAAGTAGATCCAAATCACGAGGGAAAGCTGCAGATAGAAAATGCTATGGTTGTGGTCAGTTAGGATACTTTATCAGTGATTGCTATAAGGAGAAAAATATACTAAAGGGGAGGCGAACATTGTGGCACCTAAACATAATGAACCTGGTGAGGTTTACGTCCTCTTAGATCACAAGCCTAGTGAAATTAACCTGTCTATGAACTCCCATACTGATGAATGGATTCTTGACTCGGGTGCATCATTTCATGCCACTTCTCATAAGCATTGGTTTGATCATTTGCATAAGTCTGATCATGGTCATGTTGTTGCATGGGGTGGAGTCGCATATAACATTACAGGTGTTGGTGATGTTATTTTCAAATTTGAAAATGGTTTTGTGCATACACTGAAGAATGTTAGGTACATTCCACATATGGGTAGAAATTTGATATCGGTGGGAGAGTTAGAAAATGCAGGTTTCACTGGGAGGCTTGGTGACGGGATGATTAAAATGTTTAAAGGTGCACTTAGGGCCTTTAAGGCCATTAAGAAAAATGGCATTTACACAATTCATGCTGAGGTAGTAAGTGGTAAAAACCATACTATTGCATCCATTGACACCGATCACACACAAAAATGGCACAATAGACTTGCACGTGTGAGTGTTAAAGGTCTAAAATTTTTAAATGATAAGGGTGTGTTTGGAAAGGATAAGGTGTCTGACATGCCATTTTGTGATCATTGTGTGTTTGGGAAACATCACAGGATGTCTTTTGCATCCAGCACACACCGGACAACTAGAATACTTGAATACATTCATTCTGACTTATAGGGCCCTGGGAGTAATCTCGCTTTTGGTGGTAACAAATATTTCTTGTCCATTATTGATGATTTCTCCAGACGTGTGTGGATTTATTTGTTGAAAGATAAATCTGAAACTTTTGAAAAGTTTAAAACTTGGAAATTACAGGCGAAGAATCAGACAGGTAGAAATATAAAATATTTGAGAACTGATAATGGTCTTGAATTCTGCAATTCTGATTTTGACAATATGTGTAAAGATAATGGTATTACTAGACATAGAACTGTGCCTTACACTCCCCAGAAAAATGGTGTTGCTGAAAGGATGAATCGTACATTACTTGATAAGGTTAGATGTATGATGTTAAGCTCTGGTGTGCCTAAATCTTTTTGGGGTGAAGCTGTTATGACTGCATGCTATCTGATTAATATGACTCCTTCCGCTGCCTTGAATGGTGATACACCATATGAAAAATGGTATGGGAAATGTGCTGATTATTCTATGCTTAGAACTTTTGGTTGTACTGCGTTTTCTCATCAAAGTGGGGGAGAGTTAGAACCTAGAGCTAGAAAGTGTGTCTTTCTAGGATATCCCGAAGGTGTTAAAGGGTAGAGGTTGTGGGACAGAAGTCAAAAGGGCATGAGAATAATCATCAGCAGAGATGTCACCTTTAATGAGTCTGAGATGCCTTGTCTAGGAAACGAAGAACAGCTAGAGATAGGTGGAGATGAACCCTCACCTGAGGTGGAGAGTGTTAGACTATAATGAGATTTTCTCGCCCGTTGTTAAGTATACCACCATTAGAGTCATGCTTGCTTTTGTTGCGTATTATGACTGGGAACTTGAACAACTTGATGTGAAAACTGCTTTTTTACATGGAGATCTTGAAGAGAAAATTTTTATGTTTCAACCCAAAGGTTTTGAAGATAAAGAAAAACCTGATCATGTGTGTTTCCTTAAAAAATCATTATATGGTTTAAAACAATCACCTAGACAGCGGTACAAGAAATTTGATTCTTATGTGCTCTCTATTGGTTTCAAGAGAAGTGAGTTTGATCATTGTCTATACTATATGCATCACAGCACTGATGAGTGTGTGTATTTGTTACTTTATGTGGATGACATGTTATTGATTGGTTCTAACATGATTTTAGTAGACAAGATTAAAAACTAGTTAAACAAGGAATTTGATATGAAGGACCTAGGCCATGCTAAACGTATTTGGGGTATGGAAATTGAAAGAAATAGGTCTAATTCTTGTTTATTCCTGCATCAAATTCCGTATGTGCAAAAGGTGTTAAAGAAGTTTGGTATGATTAATTGTAAACCTGCTTCTGTACCTCTTGTAAATCATTTTGTTTTAACAAAAGATCAATCACCTGCAAATGAGGAAGAAATAGCTTATATGAGTAATATACCCTATTCTAATGTGATTGGTTCTGTGATGTATCTGATGGTTTGTACTCGGCAAGATTTGGCATTTGCTGTTAGTACTTTGAGCAGGTACATGTCTAATCCTGGCCCCACTCATTGGGAAGCCTTGAAGTGGCTACTTAGGTATCTTAGTGACACTTACAATGTGGGTTTAATCTATAAGTGCAAATCTAATAATGTGAAATTGAAGGGTTTTACCGATGCTGATTATGGTGGAGATAGAGATAATAGGAAATCTACTTCCTCTTATGTGTTTACTTTGTGTGACTCATGTGTTAGTTGGAAGTCTCAGCTCCAACATATCGTTGCTCTCTCTACTACTGAGTCTGAATGTATTGCTATTACCGAGACCTTTAAAGAAGCTTTGTGGTTTAAAGGATTACTTAAGGAACTAGGAGCCTTAAATGAAAGTGTAACAGTATATTCTGATAGTCAATCAGCTATTCATTTATGTAAGAATCCTGTTTTTCATGAACGTACTAAACATATTGATGTTAGATTACATTTTATTAGGAATATTGTTTCTCAAGATGAAATTAAACTTGAGAAAGTGCATACAGATTATAACCCCGCAGATATGGGCACAAAGGTGCTCACATTGGTAAAATTTAGAAGTTGTCTATTGCTTCTAAATATTGGTACAGGTATGAAGATGTCTGATTAGTTTAGGACTTTAATCTTGCAACTACTAAACATGTGTTGTTTTGTTTTTTGCATGTTTGTTCGGTACCAAGGTGGAGGTTTGTTGGGATTTTGGTCCCAAACAAACCCCGGGGGCGATGATGAAACATCAGGTCGGTCTTTTTAGCTTCGTAGGCCTTCGACCCATGATCGAAGTGTTTTATGCCCCAATTAAACCACAATATGAGTAACCCAAGAGTGAACAGGTTAGGAACTTTGACACCCTATCTTGAGGTGTTAATTGGGCCATTGGCCCTGTTACTCGAAAGGTGGATCCGATTGGCGGCCCGGGTTTTAATTAGGCTCCCGACCTATTCCCTAATTAAAACCTAAACCTAAACCTACCTATCCTATATTTTTACTCCCTCACTCTCATAACTCACGACGCACTCTCAAAAGCCGGTCTCTCGCTCTCTCTTTGTGACCCAACAGTGCTTGGCTTTTCTCTTCTCTGTGAACTTGGTAACCCTACGACCTTGCTCCATTTACTTGGCCTCCGGTTTGCTGCCTCCTTCGTGGTGGGCTGCTTTTTTCACCTATAGTCTCCGTGTGCTGCCTTTTTCTATATCGTACATTGGTGCGTCCGGTTCTAGGCCTCTGTTTGGTACGTTTTCTTGGTGAAAACTTGTGGGTTGCGAGTTGCCTCGGAGTGTGATCTTCCCTGTTTCGTGTAGTGTTGCCGATTGTGGTTATTGGGGCAATTTCTGAGCCCTCGGTTCTAGCCACACGATCTTGGCATTATTAAGTTTTTAGGGAGTTTTCTCTTATTCTTGATTCTTGTCAATCTTATCATTCCAATTACTTGTCATATGTTGAGAATAACTTGTTACTTTGTGATAGTGCAAGGGTAAATTCTCCAACACATGAGATAAGCTCAACTTCGTTTTGTAGTATTATTTTGAAAACTCAATTATGAATTAATCATGCAATTTTACACTCAAGTAAGAATTTACAAGTTATCTAGCATTGTTGATCATTCATTCATCTGTTTTTGTGTTAGTAGATATTCTTGCTCGAGACGAGCAAGAGTTTAAGTTTGGGGGTATTTGTTAAGTGCATTTTTATACACTTTTATACCTTTAAATTAACATATTTTGGAACATCTTGAGCAAATATCTACTAATTTATGCATATTTTGTATTTAAATAGGTTAATATCCAAGTTTGAGGCCAAAAGCCACAAAAGAAGTGCAAATTACGCTGAAATTGGAAGTTTAGGGACCATTTTGTCACTTCCGGGAAGTTTTGGACAAGCCGCGCAATTAATCGAGGGACCAAATTGTAAGATTTCAAAAGTTGAAGGGCCTAAAGTGCAATTTTAGAAGAACATATTTGAAAGAAATCTGAAATGTTGGGGACTAAATTGCTCAAGATTGAAAGATGGAGGACTTAATGGCAATTAAGGAAGGGACTTAGCTGCAAAAACACCCTCCAGCTGAGCCACGCGATCGCATGGCTCGAACCAAGTCGCGAACGCGACTTGAACCTCAAAACGGACCCGAGAGAAGCTTGGAACCGAAAACTCAAGCGCGCGATCGCGCGCTGTTTACCGCGCGCCTTTAAAAAAAAAAAAAAAAAACGGGCCGGACCGGGTCAACCCAGCCGACCCGGTTCGGCCCATCTGGCTATTTTACGCGGATCTTGGCGTTTTTTAGTGTTTTTGGATGATTTTTAGGGTTGTATAAATAGAAAACATCAAATTTTTGAGGAGACCCATGTAAGTTCTTGCCTCTTTAACTTTTCTTTGTAATTTTCATCTTGATTTTCATACTTTTAATGCAATGTTAAGTTAATATTTTTATGTTTAGTAAAGTTATTGTGCATTTAAGTGTTTATTATTGTTGGGCTTTTGATTATTGTTATTTTCTCATATATCCATCAAGAAGGTCATTTATTTCTTATGCATTTAATGCTTTGTGTTTGAGTTGTTGAAGATATTAATGGTTGATGAAAAAACTTGATTCAAAGTGAAGGATTCTTGAGTTTTCACTTCAAGAACTATTCAAAAAGGGGGAGTTTTCTTTATTCTCTTGTTTTTAATCTTTATGTTGAGTATTATTCATATGTTTATGTTGTTTGTTAAATGTCGTTTTTAGTTTATTATGGGTTAATATTATTGCGTTGGAATTGTTGACTAGTTTACTTCTTATTAAGTATTTTAGGTTGTTTATGGATGTTGAGCATTTATGTTTATGTTTTTGTGATTACGAATGTTGTTTAGGTTTTGTAACTTTTAAATGTGTGTTATTATTTTGAGTTCTAATTGGAATTTACTACATAAGTTAGGTAATGTTAAAAATTTCCCATGTAATTCGGTTGATTAATTAACTACTACTAATTGATTTTCGAAAAGAAGAAATTAGTATAGTTATGAAAACTAAATTCACTTTATTTTATGTTATGTAACTTATTTTAATTATCAAGTTTATATTGTCATCAAAGTATTTAGATTAATTAGCTTTATTCTAGGTTTCATGTTGTTATCTATTTCCTTTAGTTGATTAGTTTACATATTGCAATGTTTCTTATTTGTGTCACTTAGATAGTAATTCACCACCAAACCATATTTTTATGTTACTTGACTTTTCTTTTAGAATGAAATCAATAACTTTAGTTACAAATCAATCAATCCTCGTGGGTACGATAACCCGGACTTCTCTAGTCCACTTTACTACTTGAACGCGAACCGTGCACTTGCGGTATACGATGTTAGAGAATAGGGAGGAAAAAGCACTTTGGAAAATTGTTAGGTTTTACAGGCAATTGTGAATCTTTCCAAGGTTATGTATATTTCGAATATTCAAATATTTAGTGAAGCCAGTAAAGTGATGGCTAGCTGCGGCAGAGTGGAGAGTAGCCCTTTTGGGAGAAGGTTCTTGAAAGGACGATAGTGTCTGTCTTTTGGTGGAGCCGCTACTTCAGTTGGTGCATTTTTCGACTAAGCCACCACCAGAGGTTGTCTTGGAGGGAATACCGATGGAGATTGGTGGCTGGAGAGAGTTGGAGCATGGAAAGATGATTGGCGCTGCCGGATTCTAAGCCATCGTCTTCTTCTTGGATTTCTTGGTGTGAGAATCAAATATTCACAAGTAAGAAAAAGAGGGTATTTATGTCGTTCTATTCATGTCTAATTTTGTAAATGAAAGAAATATTTAAAATTGTGGTGTAAAGATAAATTTTTGTGGTGGCAATATAGCCACCCTTCTTTATTTACTAGTTTGACCCAAGTGCAATGCACGTAATCTAATTTCGTTGAGAATGTAATAGTTTGCAAACATTTTGTTGGACACTGAATTTTTTTTTATTGGTATGAACTGTGTTAGAAAAGAATTTAATCGACATTGAAAGATCCTAAAAGGTAATATAGAAGAAATCTCAAATTAAATCACAGTGATTCATTTTAAGTGTAGTGTACATGTGCCCATGAAGGAAATGATACATTTAAGTTTAAATTTTGTCCTTGTTTGGTGGAGATTAAAATCAATTTTTTAGCAAATTTTGATAAAAGTTGAATGAACTTGTGGTTGAAAAGTTGTAGGTCCCATAATATATATGGTTGAGATTGATTATTGACTTTTGACTTAGATTAAAATCAGATTTTAATCCATATCAAACAGGGTCTTTATGTGTAAACCCAAATGCATGATTTTTTAAACAAATATTTAATTAGCGTACAATTGCCTACACTTCTAGCCATTATACTAAGTTCAGCTCTGTTGCAAATATATGTCATGTAAATGTCTCAAACATGCTACAAACTCATTTGAATTTTGTATTTCTGTGTTCTTATTTGCATAATGTGGGTGCTAAAATGTGACACTGATAAGTACATTATTAGCATGTATTTAATTCACTTATTATCTTATTTTGTTATTGGTTTGATCATATTAAAGTATCGTTTAATGAACTTTCATTTATTGTGTTATGTAAGGTCAAAAAGAAGAAATGAAGGAAACAAGACCAAGAAAATACCAAAAATCAAGAAGTAAGTTCAAGGACATATTCAAAGGGCTCCAAATCAATAATGGTACATGGGAAGAAGATTAGATGCAAAAATTATTGTCAAATAAGGTTTGGGGTGAAATTAGAAATCAAAAACCCAAAAAGATTGTGATCTAGAATTTAAGTCAGAGATTGAAGCTCAATTTTGATATATAAGGAATTCGAATTTGGGAACATCTATTTCACAAATAATTTTAGATCTTTGAGTCCTCTTTCCAATGCACTTTGAATCACCACAATCGGACATCGAAAGAGAAGTTATGATCAAAACATTAAGCACAGACGCTGATCGGCAGAAGTTCACTTACGGTCGTAACTTATAAGTTACAGTCGTAACTTTCAAATTCTGAAAATTTTCAGCAAACAACTTACGGCCCTGACTCCCTATATTACGGCCGTAACCCTTAAAGTCCCAAAAAAAACCAAAAACCCAATTACGGCTGTTGATTTCGGGCCCAAAGAAAGGTACAGTGATCCACCAGCTAAGGCCCAATAGTGGCCCAGCGGACCCCGACCCACCGTTAAAAGGCCTAAAGTACCACCTGGGATGATTTCCGAGGTGGTACGCCAAGCAAACCTCTTTAGCCGACCTGGTTAACGCACCAGCCGATGTGCTTTATATTCAGCCAGGGCGCTTTATGGCGTTGGCCAGAAGAGAGATGGAGTCAGTGATGGGACACTGCCTTTACCAAGACGTGACAGGCGCCCATCCCCTAAAAAATGTAGCAATGATTATGGTTGAAAAGCAAGGTTGTCACTTCCATGAGCTAGGGTGATGACAAGTGTAAAGTATGCCACGTGTCGCAATCTGAGACAAAAAGTTCCACTATAAATAAAGCACAATTGTCTCCAAGCAGGGGGTTAGCAATTTCTCACTCTTAACTCTATATTTCTCTCACTCCCTTTTCTCTCTTTTAGACACTTATATTTCCCGCACTCAATATATATATTCGCCTAAAATGAGTACTGACTTAAGCATCGGAGTGCAAACGGGAGCCACCTCGGCCCCCTTTACAAGCTGACTGTTTGTCCTAGTGCGCAGGAGATCCACGTGTCAAAGAGGGAGGAGCTGAGACGTGTTGGTCCAAAGTCCAGCCGGATTTTGTGGTCAACATTTTGGCGCTGTCTGTGGGAAGCCATACTGCTAACCATGAAAACACATGGTAAAAAGCCACACATAGAAAGGTAGTTCTGAAAAAGGACGAATAACCTCTTACAATAAATAGAGCGGATAACTGCAAGGAGCTTTGAAAGATAAGCTGGTTGGCCTTGAAAAAGGTAGGAGCTTTGAAAGATAAGCTGGTTGGCCTTGAAAAAGGTAGGAGCTTTGAAAGATAAGCTGGTTCACCCTTGAAAAAGGTAAAGAACTTTGAAACATAAGTTTAACAACCTTGAAAAAGGTTTGAAGCAGCGAGAAAAAGGTCTATCTATCCTTGAAAAGCAATCTAAGACCAGAAATTCTTCTGAAATATGAATGAAAGTGACGGTGATGTTAACCCCCGTAGGGGAAGAAGTGGCCGACACAGCGAGGACGAAGTTCCTCAAGAACTCCATGAAAACGCCAACGAGGAGGTGGCACAACCTAATCCACCTCACCGGCACCGAAATCGCCGCATGATGCGAGACATGACACTCATGGCGGCCCAAATGCTGGAGATACAGAGGCAACAAATAGAACAAACTGCTGCAATGAATGCCTTTATGGCCAGAGGGTATGCTGTGAACGAACCCGTGACGCCTCAGCAATACTCACAGCCACATTATTCACCATCCGAGGCGGCCACTGTATCTTATTATTATCAGGACCCGCAGGCATACGCCGAAGTGGAATCCGAGCCCTTCTACGAGCGAGACCCAGAACATGAAACACATGGGGAACAAAACCCACTCCCAGCTAGACACAGGGAGGCTTCTCCCGCAAATTTCGGCAGTGTTTTCAGCCGAATAGGAGGGTTATTCAGGGGACAACGACGGGGACAAACGGACCCAGGTCGGTACAATGTCGCAGAGCCTAGAAATAGGCGCGAGCGACGCGCTGAAGAAGCCTTATCGCAGGGTCAAATGTACAGGAACCAACGAGGTATGGGGGGAGAAAGGATGGCATCAGTACATGAGCCTAGGAATAGGCAAGAAAGAAGAGCCGAAGCAGTTCGGACTAATCCTCGCAATGAGTTACAGAGCCATGAAAGGCCAAACTACGGACGCGTTCCACCACCGCAAAGCCAGGAGTACGCTCCACCGCTCTATGGCCAATACCGTGATCCGGAGTATTCCGGTCATGACGAGAACAGAAAGCTGCCGTCGTACGAATTGGATGACGAAGAGGAAGTAAGTCCCTTCACAGAGGGCCTCCGTAGATGCCCCGTTCCCCATGACTTTGAAATGCCGAAAATAGTAAAGTATTCTAGCCGAGGTGATCCTGATGATCACCTGTTAAATTACCGCGCCAGCATGGAAATAGCCGGGGCCACCCCGGCACTGAAATGTAAAGCTTTTGCTTTAACCCTTGAGGGAAGTGCCATACGATGGTATAAAAAACTCCCTCCTGGCAGTATCCACAGTTGGAGGGATATGAAAACTGCTTTTAAGAATGACTTTGTTTCTTCCAGGCCTGGTCAACTCCCACTCCAACGCCTTCAGGATCTGAGGCAGGGAAGGGACGAATCTCTGAAAAGTTACCTAGCTAGATTCACTGAAGAAATGCATATCTGCAAAAATATCACAGAAGCGGAGATGTTCTCCGCCCTAAAAGGAGAGCTAGATATGACCAGCATGTTTTGGAGGGATGTCCGGAGCAGGAAACCAAGAGATTACAATACCCTGGTAGACCTGATGAAGGAAGAGATTGTATCAGAGGAAATGGCTAGGGCCAGAGATAATCACCCTCAAGGGAGATACAACCTTGGATATCCCAATGAAGCGGACCTCAAAAAGGGAGGAAACAAGGATAGGATTGGCGGTAACCGAGGTGGCGCACCTCGGCCATTCCCGGGGACGGGATCTAGCTTTGCAGCAGAAATCACGGAGGCTATCCCTCACTTACACTCTAACACCCCTTCTCAAAATCCTCACACGGCTCAAGGGAGAGTGGAAAGCGGCCGAAGTGGAAAAAAGCCCGTGATTGGGGCTTACTGTGCCTACCACAGATATTACGGTCACACAACAGAGGATTGCAGAGAAATCCACATGCTAGCCGACCAAAAGGCACAGGGGAGAAGTAGAGGTGACTTTCCCCCTGACACAGGGCGGACACAAAAATCTGGTGGCCAGAAGTTCAACCGAGCTGATAGGAGAGCTCCGTGGAAGAACTCAACTAAGGAAAGAATTGATAATCGTCAAAGAGACGGGAATAAAGGCCAAGACACCGCCTCGGCACATGCCAAGGACACACGGGAACCACCTATGCCTGTGGCCGACCTCCCCATCCGTGAAATCGACACAATACTGGGAGGCTCCCACCCAGGTGGGAGCACAAGCAACTCCCAAAAGAGGTATATAAGAGAGGCCAAGCAGCCCGCCAACGTGAATTATCATATCCACTCCCATCCTGTGGGGGTGCCTCGGACGGAACCTATCACCTTCACACAACGACGCATTGGTTATTAGGGTGGTGGTGGCTCGAAATGGGCTATAACGGATGATGGTGCCTCGGTAAATGTGATTTACGGGGTAACTTTTGATAAGATGGGGATCAGCACTCCCCTCATTCCGGTCCCTGATCTGATATACGGATTCACCGGGGACAGCATAACCCCCAGAGGTTCCATAACCCTTATGACTGAAGTAGGGCAAGCCCCGACCCTCTCCAGAATCCCTATGGAATTCTTGGTGGTTGACAAAATCTCCTCCTATCATGGCTCAATTGGTAGGCCTGGTCTCATTGACTTGGGGGCTGTAACGCATACCAAATACATTTGCATGAAGTTCCCTACGGAGCATGGCGTTGCAACTTTGAGGGGAAGCCAAACAGAATCCCGGGCTTGTTACACAAATGCAATCCGGAAGTTTCAAGATCGAAGCTTAAACATGATCAGTGATGTAGCCATGGTCGAGGCTGCTCCAGACCCTGAAAGATTGGGTGAAGGGCCATCTGGAGATAAGGATGTCACGATGATCCTAGAAGAGGATTTAACAGATCTAGACCCCAGGATGGCATGTGACAATTGCCCCACCCCGGCCGAAAGGTTGGAGTGCTTCGGCGTAGACCCACTGGACCCAATCAAGGAATTACAGGTCGGACTGGACTCGCCAACCGAATACAAGAGTCAATTAAAGGACTTCCTACTTCAAAACCTCGATGTATTTACATGGAAGCATGGAGACATGGTTGGGATTGATCCTAAGGAGGCATGTCACAGACTTCAGGTTGATCCACGAAGCCCTGGGCATAGGCAGAAGAGAAGACCTATGAGTTCAGACAAGTATGAGGCCTTGAAAGACGAGGTCACGAAGCTATTGAAAAATGGCTTCATCAGAGAATCGCGCTATCCGAAGTGGGTATCAAACCCTGTTTTGGTACCAAAACATAATGGGAAGCTTAGAGTATGTATTGATTTTTCGAATTTGAACCAGGCATGTCCAAAAGACAGCTTTCCACTGCCCCGGATCGATCAATTGGTTGACTCTACGGCAGGGCATGAGCTCCTGAGCTTCATGGATGCTTACTCCGGATACAATCAGATCCCCATGTACGAATCGGACGAGGAGCATACCTCGTTTATAACAGATAGAGAACTATATTGCTACAAAGTAATGCCGTTCGGCTTGAAAAATGCGGGAGCTACCTATCAGAGGCTAGTGAATTGCACGTTTGCAAAACAATTGGGAAACACCATGGAGGTGTATGTTGATGACATGTTGGTCAAAAGCATGGTCGTCGCGGATCATATCCGCCATTTGTCAAAGGCCTTCGATGTTTTGAGGAAATATCGAATGAAGCTCAACCCGGCGAAGTGTGCATTTGGAGTAGCATCTGGAAAATTTCTTGGGTTCATGGTGAATAAAAGAGGAATCGAAGCTAATCCCGACAAAATCAATGCTTTGTTAAACATGCAATCGCCTCGAAATCCAAAGGAGGTGCAAAGCTTAACAGGAAGAATCGCAGCCCTGAATCGATTTGTCTCCAAATCCACAGACAAATGCTTTCCATTTTTCAAAATCCTAAAAGGGGGAAAACGATTCCAGTAGACACCGGAGTGTGAGCAGACCTTCGCCGACCTGAGAGCATCCTTGGGACGAATGATGCAAACCACGTAGCAATTGTAGCTACGCAACCCACAAATTATTGGAATCGACCCAAGAACGCCAAGAACCACGATTTAGAGATTGATTCAAATTAATTGAATCAAGCAACCAACACAATCAATTGATATGTTGACCTCTTGATCACAAAGAAGATAAATCTCACCCAAGATTTGAACAAACAAGAATTAACTCGCAAGTTCGGATTTTATTCAATAAAGAATAAGAATGTGAAAGCAATTTGCCTCTCAATTAATATATCAAAGTTGTCTGTGAATAATGAAAATTACATCCCTATATATAGGGTCAAAACTAGGTTAAAGAGTTCTAATTAAATAAGGAAACAATTACCTAAAAATAAGGAAATAAAAATAACCTAAAATTCCGCGTATACATGTTTACGGCCGTGACTACTTTCCTTACGGCCGTAAACTTGTTTCTGACTCACTCTTACGGCCGTGACATATGACTTACGGCCGTAAGCCAAAACGTCCAAACTTCAATTTTTAAGCAGCAACTCCATTACGGCCGTGATATAATCTTTACGGCCGTAAACTGCAATTTCTTCAAAATTCCGTTTTAAGCAGAAGGTTGATTACGACCGTGAGGATTTTTGAATTACGGCCGTAATTCTCGAATTTTGGCAATCTTCTTCGACGGCTTGGATGAGGTTGATCCACTCGTCGTTTTGGCTCGGCCCCAACATGAAACTTGCTTCTTTCGATGACACGAACATTGTTTTGGCCATTGTTTCTTGAACTAACTTGTCCATTGCTTCCTTGGCCCTCTTTGCTTGCAATCGAGTCATCGGTCCTCCTTTGATCTTCAACGGATCTTTGTGCGGGCTTGTATCCTTGGTCTGGATCACATCATCCCCTCCCTCTTCGAAAGGATTCGACCTCGAATCTGTACCTGCATCAAACGGAGATAGATCAGAAACATTAAATGAAGCCGAAACATTATACTCACCAGGAAGGTCTAATTTATAGGCATTGTTGTTGATCCTTTCAATCACTTGGAACGGACCATCCCCTCGCGGTTGTAACTTTGACTTGCGTTGTTCTGGAAACCGCTCCTTCCTCAAATGTAACCAAACCCAATCACCAGGTTCAAAAATGATGTCCTTTCTTCCTTTGTTAGCCTGCGAAGCATAATGTTCATTTTTCTTTTCAATCACCAACCTCACCTTGTCGTGGAGTGCTTTAACCATCTCAGCTTTTTTCTTGCCATCTAAACTACTACGTTCATTCACAGGTAAAGGAATTAAATCCAATGGTGTTAGCGGATTAAAACCATAAAAAATTTCAAATGGTGAACACGAAGTAGTAGAATGTATAGCCCTATTATATGCAAATTCAATAAATGGCAAACACTCTTCCCAATTTTTCAAATTTTTATTGATTATGGTGCGCAATAATTGAATCATTGTCCTATTTACTACCTCGGTCTGTCCATCGGTCTGTGGGTGACAAGTTGTAGAAAAAAGCAATTTTGTTCCTAATTTATTCCACAAGACTCTCCAAAAATGACTAAGGAATTTAACATCCCTATCCGAGACAATACTTTTAGGCACTCCATGTAAGCGCACGACTTCCCTAAAGAAAATTTCAGCTATGTTTGTAGCATCGTCAGTTTTGTGGCATGGTATGAAATGTGCCATTTTACTAAAGCGATCTACTACCACAAAAATCGAATCTCGACCCTTCTTAGTCCTAGGCAATCCCAAAACAAAATCCATAGAGATATCGACCCAAGGTTCACTAGGGACGGGTAAAGGCATATATAATCCATGGGGTTTAATCCTAGATTTAGCCTTTTTACAAGTAATGCATCTATTACAAACCCGAACCACATCAATTTTCATTTTAGGCCAATAGAAATGTTCACTTAGGATTTCAATGGTCTTTTTAACCCCAAAATGACCCATTAAACCTCCACTATGGGCCTCTCTCACAAGTAACTCCCTCATTGAACACCTAGGGACACACAATTTATTTTCTCGAAATAAATAATCATCATGTTTAAAGAACCTATCCACAGCCCCTTTACCACAAGACTCATAAATATTAGAAAAGTCCAGGTCATTAGCATACATGTCCTTAATGTATTCAAATCCAAGCAATTTCGAATGCAAAGAATTTAAAAGAACATACCTTCGAGACAATGCGTCAGCCACCACATTTTCCTTACCTTATTTGTACCGGATGACATAG
Source organism: Ligustrum vulgare (assembly GCA_963555705.1). Classification (NCBI taxonomy): domain Eukaryota; kingdom Viridiplantae; phylum Streptophyta; class Magnoliopsida; order Lamiales; family Oleaceae; genus Ligustrum; species Ligustrum vulgare. Next base: position 78,134,586 of record OY743169.1, on the reverse strand, counting down.
GGAAATGTTTCGATGAACTCTACCCACCTTGCATGTCTCTTACTCAGTTTAGCTTGACCCCTCAAATGCTTCAAGGACTCATGATCGGTGTGTATCACGAACTCCCGTGGACACAAGTAATGTTGCCATGTTTCCAAAGCGCGCACAAGTGAGTATAACTCCTTGTCATATGTGGGATAATTAAGTGCAGCCCCTTTTAGTTTTTCACTAAAATAGGCGATTGGCCTTTGATCCTGCATTAAAACAGCTCCAATGCCTAGCCCTGAGGCATCACATTCAATCTCAAAAGCCTTGTCAAAGTTAGGAAGTGATAAAACCGGTGCTTTACACAACATATTTTTGATTGTTTCAAATGCATGCTCCTGTTCTACTCCCCACTTAAATCCTACACTTTTTTTGACAATTTCTGTGAGTGGTGTGGCAATCGTGCTAAAATTTTTAACAAAGCGCCTATAAAAACTAGCCAAGCCATGAAAACTCCTAACCTCAGTTATGCTTTTAGGTGTTGGCCACTCTTTAATAGCTTTGATTTTCTCTTCATCTACTTCTATCCCTCTAGCACTAACCACATAACCAAGAAATACAACTTTTTCCATGCAAAAATCACACTTTTTAAAGTTAGCAAAAAGTTGCTCTTGTCTTAAAACCACAAGCACACACCTAACATGCTCCACATGCTCATTCAAAGTTTTACTATATATCAAGATATCATCGAAGTAAACTACAACGAATTTACCTATAAATGCACGTAAAACATGATTCATTAAACGCATAAATGTGCTAGGTGCATTAGTAAGTCCAAAAGGCATTACTAACCATTCATACAAGCCATACTTAGTTTTAAAAGCAGTTTTCCACTCATCTCCTTCTTTCATTCGAATTTGATGATAACCACTCTTAAGGTCAATTTTACTAAATATGCTAGAGCCATGCAATTCATCCAACATATCATCTAACCTAGGAATAGGATGACGATACTTTACCGTTATGTTGTTGATGGCCCTACAATCAACACACATCCTCCACGTTCCGTCCTTCTTCGGCACAAGTAACACGGGTACGGCACATGGGCTCATGCTCTCCCTTATGTACCCCTTACTCATTAATTCCTCAACTTGCTTTTGAAGCTCCTTCGTCTCCTCGGGATTGCTCCTATAAGCTGGACGGTTTGGAATGACTGCTCCAGGTATAAAATCAATTTGATGCTCAATACCACGAATGGGTGGCAACCCACTAGGTATATCCTCCGGAAATACATCGTCAAATTCCTGCAATAAAGAAATAGCCAAACTAGGGAGGGATTTGTTAGTTTCATCCAAGGCAAGGAATGAATCCTTGTACAATAAAAGGACCATTGGTCGTTTTTCCATAAATGCTTTCTTGACTTCACTCCTTTTTGCGTAGAAACTCATTTTTCTTTCTTTTCTGGCGCTCTTCGCTCCCTCTCCTTTTTCTGAGGTATGTACCCCAACACTCTTTTTTTCTCTCGCCTCTCCTTTTTCTGGAGTCGTGGCTCCAACTCTCTTTTCCTCTCCTTTTTCTGAGGTCGTGGCCTCAACTCTCTTTCTCTCATTTTCCTTTACTCTTTTTTCTTCATCATTTTTCAGTTTTATTTGATCTTCATACACTTGTGACGGTGTCAATGGTGCAAGTGTAATGGTTTTTCCCCCTTTGGTAAAGCTATACCTATTTTTATACCCATCATGCGTGACCTTCCTATCATACTGCCAAGGTCTACCCAACAAAATGTGCCCGGCATGCATAGGTACCACATCACACATAACTTCATCCACATAGCTACCAATAGAAAAATTCACCAACACCCTCCTATTCACCTTAATTTCTCCACTATCATTTAACCATTGAAGCCTATAAGGTTTAGGATGTTTTAACAAAGGTAATCCTAATTTTTCAACAAGTATAGTACTAGCGACGTTAGTGCAACTATCGCCATCAATAATCATACTACATACCTTGTTATTAATGCGACATCGAGTATGAAATATGTTCTCCCGTTGTTGTTCCAAATCATCCGTGTGGATTTGGGCACTAAGAGCTCGCCTTGCCACTAATAACTCGCCATGCTCCCCGGATAACACATCTTCATCCTCACATATTTCCTCCAACGCTGGCATATCGCTATAATCCTCTTCCTCACTATCACTCTCCACAGTTCCATCCTTTCGCAACAGTACCACTCGCCTATTAGGACATTGAGACGCCACATGTCCTCTCCCCAAACATTTGAAGCATTGAATGTCTCTACTCCTAGATGGTTGAGGTTCCCCTTTAGGTACGAATTTATTAGCTTGTTCCTCCTTCCCTTTTGGTGCCTCAAACTTCCCTTTTGATGCTTCAAACTTTCCTTTAGAAACAGTCCCTTCTCCTTTACCTTCCCACTTCGGCTTCCAAGAAGAATTAGTACCCGATTGATACCTTGCTGTCCCCTTCTTCTTCAATTGCTTCTCAACCTTTATAGCCATGTGCAACATATCCTCCATCTCCAAGTAATGTTGTAGTTCAACCACATTAGCTATATCCTTATTCATCCCATTCAAAAACCGAGCCATCGTAGCCTCCCTATCCTCTTCTACATTAGCTCTAATCATCAACAACTCCATCTCCTTGTGATAATCCTCCACACTCTTTGATCCTTGGTATAGACTTTGTAATTTTTGATGAAGCTCCCGATGGTAATGACTAGGAACGAACCTCTTTCTCATGATAGCCTTTAATTCATCCCAAGTACTAACGGGTCTCTCGCGATTCCTTCTCCTAGAAGTCACCAATTGATCCCACCAAGTAATAGCGTAATCGGAGAATTCAAGTACAACTACTTTAACCTTTTTCTCTTCCGAATAAGTGTAGCAATTAAAAATTAATTCCATCTTCTTCTCCCATTCTAAGTATGCTTCCGGATCACTCCTTCCTTTGAATGACGGAATTGTCATCTTGATGTTGTTCATACTACCATCCATTCTATCGCCACCAAGATCTCTATACCTTCTTCCATGCCTAACTACTCTATCCACAATTGCCCCATCGTCAAAATCACTACCTTCTTCATTCTCATCGACCCCCTCTACTCTACGACCTTGCCCACCTTGCCTACGGACATTAGGCACTTCCCGAGGTTGTTCAAGCCTTTCTAACCTACCTAACACATTCCCAAACAACCGCTCAAAACGTTGTACCATCTCTTCCGTCATGTTGGCTCGATCGTTGTTTTTTGCAGTAGAAGATTGTTCAGACATCCTAACACTAATGATTATATGCCTCACGTGTATTTCGCTCGTGTATCACTCAAATTAGGCTTTTACCCTCTATTGATCTCACCTCTCTACCTTTTTCCACTCAATAGCTTTCACCCCGATTGCTTCAAAGAACGAATCCGAACTCAAACAAGTTTAAACTCGATTGCTTCAAATCGAATATAAGTGAGAAGTAATGAATTTGTTGGAAAACTCAAAGAAGACCTTTAGAGAATTAAATTTGACTTTATATAGAACTTGACACTTTTTATGGAAACTAGGATTGTTTCAAGAAAATAATTCTTGAAATCAAATATCAAATATTTTAATTGAACTGAGAATTTTCGTTTTTTTTTTTTTTTTTTTTTTTTTTTTTTTTTTTTTTGAAAATTCAACTACGAGAAAGACGCAACAAATGAAATTTAATTTGGATAACAAACGAAGGAAATAACGACTATTGAATTTTTTGTGACACTTTTCTGGATTAAAGACTCAAAGCTGGAAGAACACGAAGAACAAGAATAAGAAACTCAAGAAAACAAAAACAAGATATAACCTTGATTTTTGGAGCCTAAGCTCTGATACCAGATGATGCAAACCACGTAGCAATTGTAGCTACGCAACCCACAAATTATTGGAATCGACCCAAGAACGCCAAGAACCACGATTTAGAGATTGATTCAAATTAATTGAATCAAGCAACCAACACAATCAATTGATATGTTGACCTCTTGATCACAAAGAAGATAAATCTCACCCAAGATTTGAACAAACAAGAATTAACTCGCAAGTTCGGATTTTATTCAATAAAGAATAAGAATGTGAAAGCAATTTGCCTCTCAATTAATATATCAAAGTTGTCTGTGAATAATGAAAATTACATCCCTATATATAGGGTCAAAACTAGGTTAAAGAGTTCTAATTAAATAAGGAAACAATTACCTAAAAATAAGGAAATAAAAATAACCTAAAATTCCGCGTATACATGTTTACGGCCGTGACTACTTTCCTTACGGCCGTAAACTTGTTTCTGACTCACTCTTATGGCCGTAAGTCCAAAACGTCCAAACTTCAATTTTTAAGCAGCAACTCCATTACAGCCGTGATATAATCTTTACGGCCGTAAACTGCAATTTCTTCAAAATTCCGTTTTAAGCAGAAGGTTGATTACGACCGTGAGGATTTTTGAATTACGGCCGTAATTCTCGAATTTTGGCAATCTTCTTCGACGGCTTGGATGAGGTTGATCCACTCGTCGTTTTGGCTCGGCCCCAACATGAAACTTGCTTCTTTCGATGACACGAACATTGTTTTGGCCATTGTTTCTTGAACTAACTTGTCCATTGCTTCCTTGGCCCTCTTTGCTTGCAATCGAGTCATCGGTCCTCCTTTGATCTTCAACGGATCTTTGTGCGGGCTTGTATCCGTGGTCTGGATCACATCACCCCCATTGCTGTCAAAGCCAAAGGCTGGCGAGCCTCTCTACTTGTATTTGGCTGTGTCCAAGGAGGCTGTTAGCTCCGTGTTGGTCAGAGAAGAGGAGGGGAATCAATTTCCAGTATATTACGTGAGTAAAGCCATGCTAGATGCAGAGACACGCTACCCAGATATGGAGAAACTTGCCCTCTCACTACTCACCGCTTCTCGCAAACTTCGCCCCTACTTTCAAGCACACTCCATACACGTTCTCACCAACTTTCCCATGAGACAAGTGTTGCAAAAATCAGATATATCTGGGAGATTACTGAAATGGGCAATAGAAATCAGCCAGTTTGACATACACTATGCGCCTCGGACTGCGATAAAGGTCCAAGCTTTGGCTGATTTCGTAGTCGAATTCACACACCCGCCGGAGGTCGAAATGATTGATAACACAGAGGATAGCCAGGAGTGGAAATTATTTGTTGATGGGTCCTCGGCTAAGGAGGGATCCGGTGCGGGCATATTACTAATAAGCCCAGAAGGGTTTAAACTACATAGCGCAATCCGCTTTGAGTTCAAAGCCTCGAACAACGTTGCTGAGTACGAGGCGTTGTTAGCTGGGTTAAGACTTGCCAAAGCTTTAAAGATCAAGTCCATAGTGGCGAACAGCGATTCGCAGCTCGTTGTAAATCAATTCAATGGGCAATTTTCTGCCAAAGAACCCTCTATGATTGCTTACTTGAAGAAAGTAAGAGATTTGGAGGTACACTTTGAAGAAATGGAATTGCAGCACATCCCCAGAACAAAAAACTCCAACGCTGATACTTTGTCCAAACTAGCAAGCAACAGTGATGCGGAGCTATATAATCTGATCCCGGTTGAGCGCATGTTGACCTCCTCTATTGAGCCAGGACCAGAGATTTTGACGGTAGAGGAAGAGAGATCATGGATGAATCCGCTGATTGCATATTTGAGGCACCAGACAGTGCCAAACGAGCCTGAAGCAGCTCGGAAATTGCAAAGGTATGCTGCCAATTTCGTACTCTTGGATGATCTACTCTATAAACGGAGTTTCACCTCCCCGTTGCTAAGATGTGTTGGGCCTGAGGAAGGGCGATATGTAATGAGGGAAATCCATGAAGGTATATGTGGCAACCATGCCGGGGGACTATCGCTAGCTCGGAAAGCCCTCAAACAGGGGTATTTTTGGCCCACTATGCGAAAGGACTCTCATGACTTTGTGCGCAAGTGTGATAAATGCCAAAGACACGCAACCATACTGCATCAGCCACATCACAGGTTAACCGTGGTGACCAGCCCTTGGCCTTTTTCAAAATGGGGGGTTGATATTATAGGTCCTATGCCTAGGGGTGCCGGAAATAATTGCTTTGCTATAGTAGCAATTGACTACTTCACCAAGTGGGTCGAGGCTGAACCACTTATGAGAATCACCGAGGCCAACACCACCAAGTTCATTTGGAAGAATATCATATGCCGGTTTGGGGTACCCCATTCGCTGGTTAGTGACAATGCTAAACAGTTTAAAAACAGAAGCGTGGACGAGTTGTGCGGTGATTTGGGAATTAGAAAGCTGTTTTCATCTCCACATCACCCGCAGGCCAACGGTCAAGTGGAAGCAGTGAACAAGACCATAAAAAACACCCTGAAAAGGAAGTTGGAGTCCAAAACGGGCGCATGGGTAGATGAGCTCCCGCAAGTGCTATGGGCGCTACGCACCACCTCTCACACCGCAACTGGTGAAACTCCGTTCTCATTGGCATATGGCGCCAAGGCGGTATGTCCCGTCGAAATTGGGGTACCCTCACTTCGACAGATTAATTACGACGAAGTGAGAAATGAAGAAGCACAAAGGGCCGGTTTGGATTTCCTCATGGAGAAACGGAACGATTCTCAAGTGGTGATGGCCAGATACCAGGAAAAGATGGCTCGATACTACAATAAAAGGGTGAAAGGGCGACGCTTTAATATTGGGGACCTTGTCCTAAAAAAGGTTCTTCCTTCCACTCAAGAACCAGGAGTGGGGACTTTGGGTCCCAATTGGGAAGGCCCTTACAGGATCACAGCCGAGGTGGTACCTGGTACTTACATAATTGAAGATTTGTCCGGGGTACCTTTGTGTAGTCCTTGGAACACATATCACCTTCGTCGCTATTTTCAATAAGTCAAATTCCACTTCAACGAGGCACAGCGTTGTCACATGATTGTATGAAATCGCTAGTTAATTATGATGAGGATTGCTCCAAATACTAATTAGCCATGTGTATTCGTCATGCATGAAATTGTTGAAAACAAGGGACTCTTGTAAAGCCCACACGGCGATCACTGTATTATTTCTGAAATCCATACAAACTCAGACGTAAGTGCCTCAGACATTGTCATATGAACCAAAGTTCTAAAAACGATAAATTAGTTCGTACATACGGGGTGCTCTTTCGCGCGAAATATTAAATGTTTCCGCAAAGTGGTTGATACTTTCATGCATATACTTAAGCGAAACGCTCACAAGACATATGCGTACTAAATACTGTGGATTCAAACGTAAAAGTCCCTATATTATTTCTGTTATAAAAACATAAGCACACGTCGTTGAAATTATAGATTGAAAATAGGCACGCCACAAACAGAAGTTAATGCAAATTTGTAAGAGGTGTTACTAAATGTAAGGTAAAAGTTGCTCAAACGTTGGTCGACATCAGATTTAACCAGCAAGCGTGAACGCTTTAAGCTCGTTAAATCTGAGGGACTAGACATTTACAGACATTTACAGATACCCACATATCGTCATACAATTACGAACTACTCGCACTTGGAAATACTCATGTTTAAGCAGTAAAGAAAAAATGTTGTTGCACCTAAATATGAATAAACTGCTCCATTCATAAAAATGAGACATGTACAATATGAAGTGCCGGGGGACTTACAAAAAGAGAAGAAGAAAACAAAAAACTAAAGCTAACAAATGCAGAAGAGGACTATTGTGGAGGAGGGACATCTTCCAAGGCGCCTTTATCAGACACGCCCAGAGGATCCGCAGGATTACCTTGATGCTCGGGGTAAAAAGCCTCAATGGAGGACAGGTTCAGTGTCGGAAAAGCTTCCTTCACATCCCCTAAGGCCATTCTGGCCCCCAAGTTCCCAAAGACCCTCTGCATAGCCTCGTATTCCGGGGTATCTTCGAAAGTATCCTTGAAGTTCTGAACTGCCTTAGAAACTTCTTCACCCAGAACCTCCTGCACCCTAGCCGCAATGGTACGCTCCAAGGCCTCAGAAATTCTGGAGTCAATATGTTTCTCCAGGGAAGTGTAGTCCTCCTCAGCTTTCTTCCTAGCCTCCAACTCCCTCCTCAGCTTTTCATTTACTTCTGCCACTTCGGCTTCTAACTTCGACTTGGCTGCATTAACGACAGCCAGGGCCTCAGAGGCGATAGACTGTGCTCGGTTGGAATCATCCGATTTCTTGCACAAGACTTCCACGTCTGACTCAGAGGCATGGAGGTCATGCTTCAATTTATCATTGTCCTCCTGGAGGCGCTTCGCATTAACCCTTTCCTCTGAAGAAGATTTACGGGCTATGGATAGCTGGTCCTTGAGGTCGTTGATTTCCTTGAGCATATTGTCCGCGTGCCGAAGAGCAGTCTCAGCATCCTTTTTGTCCCTCTGCGCCTCATTCACGGAAGACTCCACCTCGTCAATAAGGGCCAATGCCCTGGCGTTCATGGCCTTGGCGGCGAGCAACTTCTGGGACGGACTAACGCTAGAGGAGAAAACAGACCAGCCCTCCATCCAAAACTGTTCAGTAATAAAGGCGGCCCGGGCTGGAGGGGAGCTGGGAGAGTCAAATAGTGAAGGGCTGAAGGTGACATCCCTGGGGAGAATGCTGGTTTTGATGTGATTGAGCTCCTCTGCTCCCTCCGGTGTCGTTTCATAGGCCAAGCCCGGAATGGACACAGAGGACTCATCCTCTTCTAAGTCTCTTCAGGGGGGCGGGCTCCTCCTCAGGGGCATGTTCAAATATGACCTCGGACAAAGGAGGCGGCATTGAGGCATCCTTAGCCTCCCTGTCTCTCTTGGATCCGCCCCTGTCAGACCTTTTCCCTTTCCCCTTTGGAAGGACTCCCTTAGGGTCAGCTTCCTTCTCTGTGTTAGGCCTCTGAGGGCCCATAGGCAGCAGAGTAGGCGGTGGCATTAGGGCCGGAAGAGGGCCTTGAAGTTAGGCCGTAGACGCCTCGGAGACTTCCTTTGCCACCCCAACTTGCAGGTTGGCCAATACCGCCTTTTGTTTCCTTTCAACTTCACTGCCATGGCGAAGTGCAGGGGGAATCTTTGTAGCCATGAGACCCTTCAGAGAAATCTTTGGAAAATCCTTATAACCTAACGAGAAAGAAAGGGAAATGAGGCTACGAACAGAAAAAGCATGAGATATAAAAGCAGTAACAAAGCAAACTCACCCATGGCTCGCATAAGACCATGTTTGACGAATAGTTTGTTCTGCTGAATAACCCCCTGAAAAGTGCCCTTATAAGCGAACAGACGCCTAACGGCCGCTAAATCCGCGTCAGGGAGTAGGCGGGCAAAAATGTCCCCTGTCACAAATCGGATATGTGTTAAAAACCAGCAAAAGAAGATGAATGGAAAGTAAAAACAAGTGACACATGACACTTAGGGACACTAAAGCAAACGCAAGACTCACTAGGAAGGGAAAGAGTTCGGGGAACAGAAATTTCCGGGCAAGGGTCCACAGGAGAACTCTGCCACTCCCCGGCCACCCAGAACCATTGATTCCTCCAGTTCTTTATGGAGGTAGGTTGGCCCGTAATAACATGAGGATATGAGCCTCGAGGAGACAGATAATACCAGTCCTTCACATCGGCTCTGACGTCCCTCTCCCTTCTCACTGACTTCTTCAGAGTGTACAAAGTATGAATAATGTATAGAGAGATGGGATAGTCGAGATTGACCTCTTGCCACGCTAGCCAAGTGCCCACGGCCTGTGTCCAGAAATTAGGTGCTAACTGGTAAGGGCACAAGTTGTAACTCCTAAGCAGGGCCCTGAAAAAAGGATGCAGAGGTAACCTCATACCGCAGGACAAGGCATCGTAACATATGGCCGCTTGGCCTGAAGGAGGGCTGCATGGTCGGCAAGAGGGCGTAGGATGCACTAAACGAACCCCTTCTGACATCCTGAACTTCGCCGAGGCCCCAGCCAAGTCAACTCCTCGGATTTCAGTGGCGACCTCGCTGCTCTCCCACAAATCCGGGTTCGGGTCAGGGTCCACGTGATATCCTGATATTTTGTTCACCAGGTCCACCCAACCTTCGACCTGGGCTATCTCCTCCACTGAGAGCCCCAACTCCTCTCTGTGCGCCCCGGAAAGGGGCCCTGGTGCCCAAATCAAGGTCCTGTGGGCCAGAAGAAGAACCTGTAGCTCCCTCTCTCCCCATGTCTCTATCACGTTTGCTTCGGAGTTCTCTTAGCACGGATTCCTTTTCGGACGAAAGATGGGCCATGTAGTTCTGGTCTCTCTCTTCTTCGCTGTCAGAATCATTCAAATAAATTATACCGCTAGTTTTCCTATTCCTCCTCTTAATCTGCTCCCTAAAGAAGCGGGAACTAAAAACCGATAAAGAGTTGGGGCAGAAACCTCTGACAGGAACCGCCATCGCTAACATTTCCTGTGAACCCGTTCCCCCAACTCTTTCCATTTTTTTCTTTTTATTTTAAAGGAGAGTCAAACTCAACAAAAGGAAAACAAGGTGCAAAAACAAAGTTCTCAAACCCACAATGAGAAACTAATAATAAGAAAATCTTGCATATACAGGGATCAAGAAATTTACCTTCAAAAGACGAATGCTTGACGCTGTGCACTTGGAATGAAGAACTCGCCAAGAAAAACGGTGGAACGTTAAGGGCGGGTGCGGGGTAGAAAACCCTTGAAGAAAAGACACGAGATTCGCAAGGAAGAGAAAAACGAAACAGGCTCTCGCCAGAATACTGCCGCAAAGGCTTTTAGAAAGTGGTAAAAGGTGAAATAATGAAATGAAGAAGGATTTATAGGAATCCCAACAAACTAAATTCCTTGATTTTCGTGAACCGCATGATTAATGTGGGTAACTCATGCTCCTTGGAAAATGGGCTAATCAAAGCGCCAGCCGTCAAAGGGAGAGACAAAACCGTTCAGCTACCACGGTGAATGCCACGCGCCGTGAAATGCTACCCCCCTCCCATTTCATGCGTATATTTCTTGGAAATAAATACCAATAGCCCATCCGAATTGAGTGCGCCGCCTAGGAAACGCGCTGAAATGATCCTAGCCATCAGGGAGCGGAAATCCGAGGCGGAAGGTCGGCTATAAAATCATAGCAAATCCTACACGACCATGAATGATCCCTTCGGATTTGAGGGACTAGTGTTGATTCCGGGCCCAAAGAAAGGTACAGTGATCCACCAGCTAAGGCCCAATAGTGGCCCAGCGGACCTCGACCCACCCTTAAAAGGCCTAAAGTACCACCTGGGATGATTTCCGAGGTGGTACACCAAGCAAACCTCTTTAGCCGACCTGGTTAACGCACCAGTCGATGTGCTTTATATTCAGCCGGGGCGCTTTATGGCGTTGGCCAGAAGAGAGATGGAGTAAGTGATGGGACACTGCCTTTACCAAGACGTGACAGGCGCTCATCCCCTACGAAATGTAGCAATGGTTGAAAAGCAAGGTTGTCACTTCCATGAGCTAGGGTGATGACAAGTGTAAAGTATGCCACGTGTCGCAATCCGAGACAAAAAGTTCCACTATAAATAAAACACAATTGTCTCCAAGCAGGGGGTTAGCAATTTCTCACTCTTAACTCTATATTTCTCTCACTCCCTTTTCTCTCTTTTACACACTTATATTTCCCGCACTCAATATATATATTCGCCTAAAATGAGTACTGACTTAGGCATCGGAGTGCAAACGGGAGCCACCTCGGCCCCCTTTGCAAGCTGACTGTTTGTCCTAGTGCGCAGGAGATCCACGTGTCAAAGAGGGAGGAGCTGAGACGTGTTGGTCCAAAGTCCAGCCGGATTTTGTGGTCAACAACGGCCGTAATGGCCATAGTTACGGTCGTAACTTGCACGCGAAGTAATTTCCTAATCTCGTTCAAGGTCTATCTTTGGTATATCTTGTGGTAAAATCTAGGGCACGATTTTGGGAGTATTAAAGGAGCAAAATCGCAACAAAAAAGGAGGCTGAACATTTAGGTAAATTGAAAGCAAAATATAGAGTATTCTTGGAAGATTTTCAAGCGCAAGAATATCAACAACAATGGAATTCATGAAACAACTTGAAGAATCTACCATAACCATGCTAGGCTAAATTCCATATCTTGTTCAAAGGGGAAGTTGTGTTAATTTAATTATGTTATTTTCTTTTCCTACAAACAAGTAACGTTGTATCTATTCCTTTATTTCAATTGTTGGATTATTATGTTTTGAATGTTCATTGAGTTTATTTGATTAATAGTTTAATTTGGTCAATTGGATTATTGATCTTTGGATTCATGAATATGCTATGTTTAGATTCTTGATCCGTAATTGTCATTGAATCTTTACTTTAGTAGCAAATAAATCTTGCGCATGTTTAGTAATAATTCGACTTGGATTCATTAATTCGAGCTTGTGAAATTAACGATCCAATTTAATCTATTCTTTTAAATTTTCATACTAGTCGTGCATTAAATCCTAAGAGCTTGTTTAGGATTGTCCGTGGCTATAATTGGTTCAAAGAGCTTATTTTGAATCAATACACATAAGAAAGAATTTAGATTATCAGAGCTTGTTGATTATTTATGATTGATAATTGAATTAGGGATAGAAACATGTTACAAGAAAATGTATAACATTAATTAAGGGCACAACCAAACCCGAGAACAAGATTTCCTCTCATTTCAATTCCCTACATATTTATTTATTTATTTATTTCATGCATAGTTTTCATTTAAGTAAAACTCAACAACAAACCCCCCATTTTATTCTAATTGATCGAGCAACTAATTTTAATTTCAATTCCTCGTGGGATCGAAGCTTACTCTCGCTACTACATTATTAATTAATACTAGATTTATCACCCGTGCGATGCACGGTATTAGATATATACACAAAATATTTAAATGTAAAAAAATAAACTTAAAATTTATAATAACTTCTTTCAATAGTAAAAGACAATTTATATATTTAAATAATAAATTACTGTTATTTACATAATTTTAATACTGATAGCTACACATATGATCTACAGTATTAAGAACAAACAAAAATACTACTTTAACTATATAATTTAGGTTATGTTTGTTCAAATTATGTTTTCGAGGTAAGATGTGTGGTTGAAAAATGAAGAGAGAAAATATGTGTGGTCAAATATTGATTTGGGGAATTGCACTGTTTAAAAACTCTTTTTTTTTCCCCAAACAGAGGTTTAGATATGATACTTAGTTATATTATTTATATTCCAAAAAAATATTAATAATATAATAGATATATAATATCTTGATAAACTTTTCTGTTATTGTCCTTGTATGGAGGGATTTTTTCCACAAATTCTATTAGATTTTGATATTTCGAAGTATGAACCCGCATTAAAATATTGATTTAAAAACACTAATTACAATAATAATATATATGATATATAATTCAGAAATTATGAATTGTGATATTAAAGATAACAAATGATAATAATCAAAACATAATTTTAATACTAACAGTCACGCATATGATTTATAATATTAAGAATAACAAATAAATAAAATGCTTAATTACATTATAATTTTAGTACTGGTAGCTATAAATATTGACTGAATTCATCAATATTACCATCAATAAAAAAAAGAGTCTAATAATCTAAGTGGAAAACTTATGAAAACACCGATTATAAGGAATATTCTTAAGTTATTTAGACTAAAACATTTTTGGCTCAATTAAATATTTTTCAACACATTTTATAATAAAATTTTACATTTCCAAAAAAATTTAATAATATTTTTTCAAATTGGTTACAATATCATTATCATTATTAAGAAAAAAATTCACTTTTCAACAACACATTTCCTCAACAATTCAAAGAGATTGACACTGACTTTGTAAATAATCATAGCATATGAAACGATCAAGGGGTACTGTTGATTCCGGGCCCAAAGAAGGGTACAGTGACCCACCAGCGAAGGCCCAATAGGACCCTGACCCACCTTTAAAGGACTAAAGTATCACCTGGGATGATTGTCGAGGTGGTACGCCAAGCAAACCTCTTTAGCCGACCTGGTTAACGCATCAGCCGATGTGCTTTATAATCAGTCGGGGTGCTTTATGGCGTTGGCCAGAAGAGAGATGGAGTCAGTGATGGGACACCGCCTTTACCAAGACGTGACAGGCGCCTATCCCCTACGAAGTGTAGCAATGATTACGGTTGAAAAGCAAGGTTGTCACTTCCATGAGCTAGGGAGATGACAAGTGTAAAGTATGCCACGTGTCGCAATCCGAGACAAGAAGTTCCACAATAAATGAAGCACAATTGTCTCCAAGGAGGGGGTTAGCAATTTCTCACTCGGAAACGATATATTTCTCTCACTCCCTTTTCTCTCTTTTACACATTTATATTTCCCGCACCCAATATATATATTTGCCTAAAATGAGCACTGACTTAGGCATCGGAGTGCAAACGGGAGCCACCTCGGCCCCCTTTGCAAGCTGATTGTTTGTCTTAGTGCGCATGAGATCCACGTGTTCAAGAGGGAGGAGCTGAGACGTGTTGGTCCAAAGTCCAGCCGGATTTTGTGGTCAACATTTTGGCGCCGTCTGTGGGAAACCATACTGCTAACCACGAAAACACATGGTAAAAAGCCACACATAGAAAGGTAGTCCTGAAAAAGGACGAATAACCTCTTACAATAGAGCGGATAACTGCAAAGAGCTTTGAAAGATAAGCTGGTTGGCCTTGAAAAAGGTAGGAGCTTTGAAAGATAAGCTGGTTGGCCTTGAAAAAGGTAGGAGCTTTGAAAGATAAGCTGGTTGGCCTTGAAAAAGGTAAGAGCTTTGAAAGATAATCTGGTTGGCCTTGAAAAAAATAAAAGCTTTGAAAGACAAGTCCGTTAACCTTGATTGAAATATAAGTGCAATAACCTTGAAAAAAGGTAAAAAACCTTGAAACATAAGTTTAAACACCCTTGAAAAAGGTAAAGAACTTTGAAACATAAGTTTAACAACCTTGAAAAAGGTTTGGAGCAGCGAGACAAAGGTCTATCTATCCTTGAAAAGCGATCTAAGACCAGAAATTCTTCTGAAACATGAATGAAAGTGACGGTGATGTTAACCCCCGTAGGGGAAGAAGTGGCCAATGCAGCGAGGGCGAGGTTCCTCAAGGACTTCATGAAAACGCCAATGAGGAAGTGGCACAACCTAACCCACCTCACCGGCACCGTAATCACCGCATGATGCGAGATATGACACGCATGGCAGCCCAAATTTTAGAAATGCAGAAGCAGCAAATAGAACAAACTGCTGCGATGAATGCCTTTATGGCCAGAGGGTATGTTATGAATGAACCCATGATGCCTCAGTAATACTCACAGCCACATTATTCACCATCCGAGGCGGCCACTGTCTCTTACTATTATTAAGACCAGCAGGCATACGCCGAGGTGGAATCTGAGCCCTTCTACGAGCGAAACCCAGAACATGAAACACACGGGGAACAAAACCCACTCCCAGCTAGATGCAGGGAGGCTTCTCCCGCAAATTCCGGCAGTGTTTTCAGCCGAATAGGAGGGTTATTCAGGGGACAACGACGGGGACAAACGGACCCAGGTCAGCACAATGCCTCAGAGCCTAGAAATAGGCGCAAGCGACGCGCTGAAGAAGCCTTATCGCAGGATCAAATGTACAGGGATCAACAAGGTATGGGGGGAGAAAGGATGGCATCAGCACATGAGCCTAGGAATAGGCAAGAAAGAAGAGCCGAAGCAGTTCGGACTAATCCTCGTAACGAATTACAGAGCCATGAAAGGTCAAACTACGGCCGCGTTCCACCACCACAAAGGCAGGAGTACGCCCCGCTGCTATATGGCCAATACCGTGATCCAGAGTATTCCGGTCACGACGAGAACAGCGAGCTGCCGTCATACGAGTTGGATGACGAAGAGGAAGTAAGTCCCTTCACAGAGGGCCTCCGTAGATGCCCCGTCCCCCATGACTTTGAGATGCCAGAAATAGCAAAATACTCTGGCCGAGGTGATCCTATTGATCACCTGTTAAATTACCGCGCCAGCATGGAGATAGTCGGGGCCACCCCGGCACTGAAATGTAAAGCTTTTGCTTTAACCCTTGAGGGAAGTGCCATACGATGGTATAAAAAACTCCCTCCGGCAGCATCCACAGTTGGAGGGATATGAAAACTGCTTTTAAGAATGGCTTTGTTTCTTCCAGGCCTGGTCAACTCCCACTTCAACCCCTTAAGGATCTGAGGCAAGGAAGGGACGAATCTCTGAAAAGTTACCTAGCTAGATTTACTGAAGAAATGCATATCTGCGAAAATATCACAGAAGCGGAGATGTTTTCCGCCCTAAAAGGAGGGCTATATATGACCAGCATGTTTTGGAGGGATGTCCGGAGCAGGAAACCAAGGGATTACAATACCCTGGTAGACCTGATGAAGGAAGAGATTGTATCGGAGGAAATGGCTAGGGCCAGAGATAATCACCCCCAAGGGAGATACAACCTTGGATATTCCAATGAAGCGAACCCCAAAAAGGGAGGAAACAAGGATAGGATCGGCGGTAACCGAGGTGGCGCGCCTCGTCCATTTCTGGGGACGGGATCTAGCTTTGCAGCAGAAATCACGGAAGCTATCCCTCACTTACACACTAATACCCCTTCTCAAAATCCCCCCACGGCTCAAGGGAGAGCGAAAAGCGGTCGAAGTGGAAAAAACCCCATGATTGGGGCTTACTGCTCCTTTCACAGATATTACGGCCATGCAACGGAGGATTGCAGGGAAATTCACATGCTAACTGACCAAAAAGCGCAGGGGAGAAGGGGGGAGATTTTCCCCTAGACACAGGGAGAACCCAGAAAACTGGTGGTCAAAAGTTCAACCGAAATGATATGAGAGCTCCGTGGAAGAGCTCAACTAAGGAAAGAATTGACAATCGTCAAAGAGACAGGAATAGGGGCCAGGATACCGCCTCGGCACATGTTAAAGATACACGAGAGCCACCTGTGCCTGTGGCCGACCTCCCCATTCGTGAAATCGACACGATATTGGGAGGCCCCCACCCAGGTGGGAGTACCAACAACTCCCAGAAAAGGTATATAAGGGAGGCCAAATAGCCTGCCAACGTGAATTATCATATCCATTCACATCCTATTGGGATGCCTCGGACGGAATCCATCACATTCACACAAGACGATGCCATTGGGGTGCACTTCCCCCACAACGACGCATTGGTTATCAGGGCGGTGGTGGCTCGAAAAGGGCTATCACGGATGATGGTGGATGATGGTGCCTCGGTAAATGTGATTTACGGGGTAACTTTTGATAAGATGGGGATCAACACTCCTCTCATTCCAGTCCCTGATCCAATATACGGATTCACGGGGGACAGCATAACCCCCAGAGGGTCCATAACCCTTATGACTGAAGTAGGGCAAGCACCGACCCTCTCCAGAATCCCTATGGAATTCTTGGTGGTTGACAAAATCTCCTCCTATCATGGCTCAATAGGGAGGCCTGGTCTCATTGACTTGGGGGCTGTAACGCATACCAAATACATTTGCTTGAAGTTCCCCACGGAGCATGGCATTGCAACTGTGAGGGGAAGCCAAACAGAATCCCGGGCTTGTTACACAAATGCAATCCGGAAGTTTCAAGATCGAAGCTTGAACATGATCAGTGATGTAGCCATGACCGAGGCTGTTCCAGACCCTGAAAGATTGGGTGAAGGGCCGTCTGGAGATAAGGATGTCACAATGATCCTAGAAGAGGATTTAGCAGATCTAGACCCCAGGATGGCAGGTGACAATTGCCCCACCCCGGTCGAAAGGTTGGAATGCTTCGGCGTAGACCCACTTGATCCAATCAAAGAATTACAGATCGGACTGGACTCGCCGACCGAATACAAGAGTCAATTGAAGGACTTCCTACTTCAAAACCTCGATGTATTTGCATGGAAGCATGGTGACATGATTGGGATCGATCCTAAGGAAGCCTGCCACAGGCTCCAGCTGGATCCCCGAAGCCCTGGGCACAGGCAAAAGAGAAGGCCCATGAGTTCGGACAAGTATGAGGCCTTGAAAGACGAGGTCGCAAAGCTATTGAAAAATGGTTTCATCAGAGAGTCCCGATACCCGAAGTGGGTATCAAATCCTATTTTAGTACCAAAACACAATGGGAAATTGAGGGTGTGCATTGATTTTTCCAACTTGAACAAGGCATGTCCCAAAGACAGCTTTCCATTGCCTCGGATCGATCAACTGGTCGACTCCACAGCAGGACACGAGTTGCTAAGCTTCATGGATGCATATTCCGGGTACAGTCAAATCCCCATGTTCGAACCGGATGAAGAGCATACTTCATTTATCACAGATAGAGGACTCTATTGCTACCGAGCTATGCCATTTGGCTTGAAAAATGCGGGAGCTACCTATCAGAGGCTGGTAAACCGCATGTTCTCGAAACAATTGGGGAACACTATGGAGGTGTACGTTGATGACATGCTAGTCAAAAGCATGGTCGCTGCGGATCATACCCACCATTTTTCAGAAGCATTTGATGTTTTGAGAAGATATAAGATGAAGTTCAACCCAGCGAAGTGTACGTTTGGAGTAGCATCTGGAAAATTTCTTGGGTTCATGGTGAATAAAAGAGGAATCGAAGCTAATACAGAAAAAATCAATGCTTTGTTAAACATCCAATCGCCTTGAAATCCAAAGGAGGTGCAAAGCTTAACGAGAAGAATTGCAGCCTTGAATCGATTCGTCTCCAAATCCACAGACAAATGCTTGCCATTTTTCAAAATCCTAAAAGGGGGGAAACGATTCCAGTGGACACCGGAGTGTGAGCAGGCCTTCGCCGACCTGAAAACATCCTTGGGACGACCCCCATTGCTATCAAAGCCAAAGGCTGGCGAGCCTCTCTACTTGTATTTGGCTGTGTCCAAGGAGGCGGTTAGCTCCGTGTTGGTCAAAGAAGAGGAGGGGAATCAATTTCCAGTATATTACGTGGCAAAGCCATGCTAGATGCAGAGACACGCTACCCAGATATGGAGAAACTTGCCCTCTCACTACTCACCGCTTCTCGAAAACTTCATCCCTACTTTCAGGCACACTCCATACATGTGCTCACCAACTTTCCCATGAGACAAGTGTTGCAAAAACCAGATGTATATGGGAGATTACTGAAATGGGCAATAGAAATCAGCCAGTTTGACATACACTATGCGCCTCGGACTGCGATAAAAGGCCAAGCTTCGGTTGACTTCGTAGTCGAATTCACACACCCACCGGAGGTCGAAATGATTGATAACGCAGATGATAGCCAGGAGTGGAAAATATTTGTTGATGGGTCCTCAGCTAAGGAGCGATCCGGTGCGGGCATATTACTAATAAGCCCAGAAGGGTTTAAACTACATAGCGCAATCCGCTTTGAGTTCAAAGCCTCGAACAACGTTGCTGAGTACGAGGCGTTGTTAGCTGGGTTAAGACTTGCCAAAGCTTTGAAGATCAAGTCCATAGTGGCGAACAGCGATTCGCAGCTTGTTGTAAATCAATTCAATGGGAAATTTTCTGCCAAAGAACCCTCTATGATTGCTTACTTGAAGAAAGTAAGAGATTTGGCGATACACTTTGAAGAAATGGAATTGCAGCATATCCCCAGGACAAAAAATTCCAATGCTGACACTCTGTCCAAACTAGCAAGCAGCAGTGATGCAGAGCTATATAATCTGATCCAAGTTGAGCGCATGTTGACCTCCTCTATTGAGCCAGGACCAGAGATTTTGACAGTAGAGGAAGAGAGATCCTGGATGAATCCACTGATTGCATATTTGAGGCACCAGACAGTGCCAAACGAGCCGGAGGCAGCTCGGAAATTGCAAAGGTATGCTGTAAATTTCGTACTCTTGGATGATCTACTCTATAAATGGAGCTTCACCTCCTCGTTGCTAAGATGTGTTGGGCCTGAGGAAGGGTGATATGTAATGAGGGAAATCCATGAAGGCATATGTGGCAACCATGCCGGGGGACTATCGCTTGCTCGGAAAGCCCTCAAACAGGGGTATTTTTGGCCCACTATGCGAAAGGACTCTCATGACTTTGTGCGCAAGTGCGATAAATGCCAAAGACACGCAACCATACTGTATCAGCCACATCACAGACTAACCTTGGTGACCAACCCTTGGCCTTTTTCAAAATGGGGGGTTTATATTATAGGTCCTATGCCTAGGGGTGCCGGAAATAATTGCTTTGCTATAGTAGCAATTGACTACTTCACCAAGTGGGTCGAGGCTGAACCACTTATGAGGATCATCGAGGCCAACACCACCAAGTTCATTTGGAAGAATATCATATGCCGGTTTGGGATACCCCATTCGCTGGTTAGTGACAATGCTAAACAGTTTAAAAACAGAAGCGTAGACGAGTTGTGCGAGGATTTGGGAATTAGAAAGTTGTTTTCATCTCCACATCACCCGCAGGCCAACGGGCAAGTGGAAGCAGTGAACAAGACCATAAAAAACACCCTAAAAAGGAAGTTGGAGTCCAAAAAGGGCGCATGGGTAGATGAGCTCCCACAAGTGCTATGGGCGCTTCGCACCACTTCTCACACCGCAACTGGTGAAACACCGTTCTCATTGGCGTATGGCGCCGAGGCGGTAGGTCCCGTCGAAATTGGGGTACCTTCACTTCGACAAACTAATTACGACGAAGTGAGAAACGAAGAAGCACAAAGGGCCGGTTTGGATTTCCTCATGGAGAAACGGAACGATTCTCAAGTGGTGATGGCCAGATACCAGGAATAGATGGCTCGATACTACAATAAAAGGGTGAAAGGGTGACGCTTTAGTATTGGGGACCTAGTCCTAAAAAAGGTTCTTCCTTCAACTCAAGAACCAGGAGTAGGGACTTTGGGTCCTAACTGGGAAGGCCCTTACAGGATCACGGCCGAGGTGGTACCTGGTACCTACATAATTGAAGATTTATCTGGGGTACCTTTGTGTAACCCTTGGAACACAGATCACCTTCATCGCTATTTTCAATAAGTCAAATTCCACTTCAATGAGGCACAGCGTTGCCGCATGATTGTATGAAATCGCTAGTTAATTATGATGAGGATTGCACCAAATACTAATGAGCCATGCATATTCATCATGCTTGAAGTTTATTACAAACAAGGGACTCTTATAAGCCTACACTACGGCCGTTGCGTAAGAAACTGAATGCATTAGCACCGAAAAGATCTTAGTACAACCAAAACTGCATACACAGACTTTACGAAGTGTGGCTTATGTATGTTTAAATGTTTGTCAAAATCAGATCTCATTGGTAAACATAAATGTCTCGAACCACTCAGATCTGAGGGATTATACCCATTAAACATGCAATACGTTAAACATGCAATACGCGATACGTGCGAGAGGCATTTTCTAAAGACATTTACAAATCAAGTAAAAGTTGCATTTACAGTATCAGGTGCCGGGGCACTTACAAAAACTAAAAACTAAACTAACTAAAAGCAAGGAAAAAATGGAAGAAGATCATTTGGGGGGACGCCTTCTGGAGAGCCCTTGCTGGATGCACCTAAAGGATCTGCAGGAGCATCTTGGGGCTCAGGGTAGAATGCTTCAATGGAGGACAAGTCTAAGGTAGGAAAAGTTTCCTTTATGTCCCCCAAGGCCATCCTGACCCCTAAGTTCCCAAACACCCGCTGCATATCCTCGTACTCCGGGGTCTCCTCAAAAGTATCCTTGAAGTTCTGAACTGCTTTCGACACTTCTATATCCAGAACCTCCTTCACCCTGGTCTCTATGGTACGCTCCAAAGCCTCGGAAACTCTGGAGTCAATATGCTTCTCCAGGGAAGTGTAATCTTCCTCAACCTTCTTCCTAGCCTCCAGCTCCCTTTTCAGTCTCTCATTGACTGCCGCCACCTCAGTTTCCAGCTTCAACTTGGCTGCGTTAGCAACGACCAGGGCCTCAGAGGCGATAGATTGTGCGCGGTTGGAGTCGTCCAGTTTCTTGCACAAGACCGCCACGTCTGACTCGGAGGCCCGGAGGTCATGCTTCAACTTATCATTGTCCTCCTGGAGGTGCTTCGCATTAACCCTTTCCTCTGAAGAAGATTTACGGGCTATAGATAGCTGGTCCTTGAAGTCGTTGATCTCCTTGAGCATATTGTCCACGTGCCGGAGAGCAATATCGACATTCTTTTTGTCCCTCTGCGCCTCATCCACGGACGACTCCACCTCGTTAATAAGGGCCAATGCCCTGGCGTTCATGGCCTTGGCGGCGAGCAACTTCCGGGACGGACTAACACTGGAGGAGAAAGCAGACCAGCCCTCTGTCCAAAACTGTTCAGTAATAAAGGCGGCCCGGGCTGGAGGGGAGCTGGGAGAGTCAAATAGTGAAGGGCTGAAGGTGACATCCCTGGGGAGAATGCTGGTTCTGATGTGCTTGAGCTCCTCTGCTCCCTCCGGTGTCATTTCATAGGCCAAGCCCGGAATGGACACAGAGGGCTCATCCTCCAGGTCTTCAATCATGGGAGGCGGAGGTGCAGAGGTGGATTCCTTGCCCTTACCTCTTCTAAGTCTCTTCAGGGGGGCAGGCTCCTCCTCAGGGACATGTTCAAATATGTCCTCGGATAAAGGAGGCGGCACTGAGACATCCTTAGCCTCTCTGTCTCTTTTGGATCTGCCCCTGTCAGACCTTTTCCCTTTCCCTCTAGGAAGGGCTCCCTTAGGGTCGGCCTCCTTTTCTGTGTCAGGCTTCTGAGGGCCCACAGGCAGCAGAGTAGGTGGTGGCATTAGGGCTGGAAGAGGGCCCTGAAGTTGAGCAGCAGACGTCTCCTTCGCCACCCCAACTTGCAAGTTGGCCAGGACCACTTTCTATTTTCTCTCGATTTCACTGCCGTGGCGAAGAGTAGGGGGAATCTTAGTAGCCATGAGACCCTTCAGAGAGATCTTTGGAAAATCCTTAGAACCTAGCAAGAAAGATAGAAAAATAAAGCTGTACGCAGAGAAAAGGGGAGTAGGATGAAACAGTAATAAGGAAGCGAACTTACTCATAGCTCGCATAAGACCGTGCTTCACAAACAGCTTGTTTTGCTGAATGACCCCTTGGAAGGTGCCCTTATAAGCGAACAAGCGCCTCACTGCCACTAGGTCTGCGTCGAGGAGGAGGTGAGCAAAAGTATCCCCTGTCACGAATCGCAAACATGTTAAAAAAAAAAAGTGACTTGAAAATAAAAACAAGTGAAACATGACATTTAAGGACACTAAAGCAAACACACGACTCACTAGGAATGGAAAAAGTTCGGGGAATTAAAATTTTCGGACAAGGGTCCACGGGAGAACTCTGCCACTCCCTAGTTACCCAGAACCATTGATTCGTCCAGTTCTTTATAGAGGTCGGCTGGCCAGTGATGGCAGGAGGATAGGAGCCCCTAGGGGACAAATAATACCAGTCTTTCACATCGGCTCTCACGTCCCTCTCCCTTCTCAATGACTTCTTCAGGGTATAAAAAGTATGTATAATGTATAGGGAGATAGGATGGTCGGGGTTGACCTCCTGCCACGCTAGCCAAGTGCCCACGGCCTGGGTCCAGGAGTTAGGTGCCAACTGGTAGGGACACAAGTTGTAGCTCCTTAGCAGGGCCCTGAAGAAGGGGTGCAGGGGCAACCTCATACCGCAGGACAAAGCATCGTAGCAGATGGCCGCTTGGCCTGAAGGAGGACTGCATGGTCGGCAAGAAGGCGTAGGACACACCAAATGGATCCCTTCTGGCATTCTGAATTTCGCCGAGGCCCCAGCTAAATCGACTCCTCGGATTTCAGTAGTGACCTCACTGCTCTCCCACAAATCTGAGTTTGGGTCAGGATCCACATGATATCCTGATGTTTTGTTTACCAGGTCCACCCAACCTTTGACCTGGGCTATCTCCTCCTCTGAGAGCCCCAACTCCCCTCTATGCGCCCGGAAAGGGGCCCTGGTGCCCAACCCAAGATTCTGTGGGCCAGAAGAAGAACCCGTTGCTCCCTCTCTCTCCCTGTCTCTGTCACGCTTGCTTCGGAGTTCTCTTAGTGCGGATTTCTCCTCGGATGATAGGTGGGCCATGTAGTTCTGGTGTTTTTCTTCTTCGCTGTCAGAATCACTCAAATAAATTATGCCACTGGTTTTCCTATTTCTCCTCTTAACCTGTTCCCTAAAGAAACGGGAACTAAAAACCGATAAAGAGATGAGGCAGAAACCTCTGAAGGGAATCGCCATTGCTAACATTTCCTGTGAACCCGTTCCCCCAACTCTTTCCATTTTTTCTTTTTGTTTTAAAGGTGGATCAGACTCAACGAAAGAGAAACAAGGTGCAAAAACAAAATTTTCAAACCCACAATGAGAAACTGAAAATAGAAAAGTTTCGCATGTCCAGAGACCAAGAGATTTACCTTCAGGTGACAAATGCGTGAAATTGTGCACTGGAAATGGAGAACTCGCCGATGAAGAAACTATGGAACAGTAAAGGCGGACGCTGGGTAGAAAGTCCTTGAGGAAAAGACTTGAAACTTGCAGGAAAGAAAGAAACGGAACAAGCTTTCGCCAAGGTATTGCTGCAAAAGACTCTTAGAAAATGGTAAAAGGGGGAAATAACGAAATGAAGACGAATTTATAGGAATCCCAATAATCTAAATTCCTTGATTTTCGTGAACCGCATGATTAATATGGGTAACCCATGCTTCTTGGAAAATGGGCTAATCAAAGCGCCAGCCGTCAAAGGGAGAGACAAAACCGTTCATCTGCCACGGTGAATGCCACGCGCCGTGAAATGTTACCCCCCTCCCATTTCATGCATATATTCCTTGGAAATAAATACCAATAGCCCATCCAAATTGAATGCGCCGCCTAGGAAACGCGCTGACACGATCCTAGCCATCAGGAAGCGGAAATCCGAGGTGGAAGGTCGGCTATAAAATCATAGCAAATCCTACACGACCATGAATGATCCCTTCGGATTTGAGGGACTAGTGTTGATTCCGGGCCCAAAGAAGGGTACAGTGACCCACCAGCGAAGGCCCAATAGGACCCTGACCCACCGTTAAAGGACTAAAGTATCACCTGGGATGATTTCCGAGGTGGTACGCCAAGCAAACCTCTTTAGCCGACCTGGTTAACGCACCAGCCGATGTGCTTTATATTCGGTCGAGGCGCTTTATGGCGTTGGCCAGAAGAGAGATGGAGTCAGTGATGGGACATTGCCTTTACCAAGACGTGACAGGCGCCCATCCCCTACGAAATGTAGCAATGATTACGGTTGAAAAGCAAGGTTGTCACTTCCATGAGCTAGGGAGATGACAAGTGTAATGTATGTCACGTGTCGCAATCCGAGACAAGAAGTTCCACTATAAATGAAGCACAATTGTCTCCAAGGAGGGGGTTAGCAATTTCTCACTCAGAAATGATATATTTCTCTCACTTCCTTTTCTCTCTTTTACACATTTATATTTCTGCACCCAATATATATATTTTCCTAAAATGAGCACTGACTTAGGCATCGGAGTGCAAACGGGAGCCACCTCGGCCCCCTTTGCAAGCTGATTGTTTGTCTTAGTGCGCATGAGATCCACGTATTCAAGAGGGAGGAGCTGAGACGTGTTGGTCCAAGGTCCATCCGGATTTTGTGGTCAACAGGTACTATCACTACACGATAAAAAGGTTTGGATGCCCACGCTTTCTCACTAAGGCTTTGTTTGACGGCTGAAATAAATGGAATTTGATTTATAATATATATTATTTGGGTTTTCTATATTAGATATGTGGTTAAAAATTGAAGAGAGAAAATATGTGGTTAAAAAATGGTTTGAAAAATTGTACACGTAATAATTTGGAATCATAAAAGTAAACGAACACGGCCTAAAATAATCTTCAAGCAAAATAAATTTATAGAATCACATATAATATAATAAAAATTTGAACAGGATTGCTCAAATGTTTTTAACACATTTGTAATATAATATTATATATTTTTCTAAAGAATATTTATATGTTGTTAACACATTCGGAATGTGATGTACTTCAAGCCATTGTTCTAATGCATAAATAGTGAACGAAGTGAGAAAAAAAAAATAAAAAATTGTGGCTACCTAACTGGGCAGGATTTTTAAAGGCGAATTTGGGTGGGAAAGCTTTGCAATTATCCTTCTTTAATAACATTTTATTTTATTTATAACAAAAATGTTATCGAATTTGAAACTTTAAAAATGACAAAAGTAATGAAAATAGAAAATGCTATATATACAATCCAATAAATCACGTCTTTCTTTGTATTAGATTTGTTTCGACTTTTTATTTACGTTGTTTCATTGAAAATTTTGTCCACCTCATCACCAACTTTTCTATTAATATATTTTAACTTTTGATTAAGCTTATTTTTTAATATATTGCTTACATATATTTTATTCGAAACTCAGTATATATTTATATATATAATATTTTTTTTCTTTTTTTGTTTGTAGACAAAAACATAACATCCGACTTAATATATTAAGAATAGTTAATAATAATAAAATATATTTTCGAAGAATATAATTTATAATATTAAGGATGATAAAGATTTTTATTGTTAATAGTGTAAAAGATAATTTTAATTGATAGTAAATCACGATTTCGATCAAAATATTAAGCAAGTATTTGGTAAATGGTTTATATATCACTATTTTTTAAACCTCTTTCAACTACACATATTTTCTTTCTTTAAACTGCTACAAAATCAATTCATAAACCGCTACAAAATCAACCTTTTTGCTGTAGCAACAACAACCTTTAACTTAAAATTGACAATAATACCCTCAACATGTAATTTTATGAATTAAGTCATTAGAGGAGCATAAACGTTTTTTTTTTTTTTTTTTGAAATGGGCAAATGCATTAAACCAAGAAAAAAGATTCATTCCCCAATAGATCGACACGGGGAAATGAACCTAGGAACACAATTGTCCCAAACCTGATTATATGTAGTAAAAAAAGCAAACTTAGCTAACTTGTGGGCTACTCTATTCCCCTCTCGAGGGATGAAATAACAAGAATCACAATTACTACTAATCAGAAGAGAACGAATATCACAAAATAAGCTAGCGAGAGGATTAAAACTGTCATTTGAAATCAATCCTTGAATAACATTGAACGCATCATTCTCGACCGCCTTGATCAGGAACCGTCTCTCAATAGCCAACTTGATACTTTCTTTGATGGCCATTGCTTCGGCGGTCATAAAATCAGCAAAACAGCGAACACGAATTGAGAAGGCTACATCTACAACTCCATTAATATCTCTAAACCAGCCCCCAAGCTTGATGAATCCATCTTCCCTACTGACAGCTGCATCAGTTGAGAGAATAAGTCCCCCTAAACTCGAAGAAGGCCCTTTCCAGATTGCCTTGCAACTCTCCGAATCCTTCCTGGTGTCCAGCTCTTTTTTCTTCACCTCCTTAAACTCCTGGATCAACATATCGATACCCCAGCTAAAGTATTCTGGTGGGAGAGTTTTCCCTCCATGGATAAGTTCGTTTCTGGACTTCCAAAGTGACCAAAGCCCAACACAGATTTTCTCCAACACTATGACTGGAATTCGGAGATGCATACCTGCCAATGTCTCAGAAAAATCAGCTGCTTGGCCTGCATGAAGGGTGTCTTTCCAGAAATCCCAAACTCCCAACTATTTCCAACAGGTTTTCGACCAAGGACACTCAACAAAGACATATGATTTCATTTATTTAATCTCAAAATATACGAATTCAATTTTTTCATTTCTAAATAAATAAATAAATTTATAAATTACATTTTACTTCAAAAATATAAATAAACAAATTTATAAATCACATTCTTTTACCAAACAATGACAAAAAATTTACTACTTCCCTCTATTAGGCAACTTATTAAACCAAATTAAATTGATTATTTGTGTTTTATAGGAAAAATGTGTTTTTAAAAATTTGAGAGAAAAAATATATGTGATTAAAAAGTGATTTGAAAATTTGTATAATTATAAATTACAATATTTAAAATACATAATCATTATTACTTTTCTACAACATTTTGAAGACTTTTATACCAAAAAACGTGGGACCAACGTAAA
Organism: Ligustrum vulgare; assembly: GCA_963555705.1. NCBI lineage: Eukaryota > Viridiplantae > Streptophyta > Magnoliopsida > Lamiales > Oleaceae > Ligustrum > Ligustrum vulgare. Next base: position 78,106,537 of record OY743169.1, on the reverse strand, counting down.
TTCATGGAAAAAAATTGCTGCTACAGTCTTCTACAGATATATAATAATGATATTTAGACCTTGCATTTTCCATATTCTTGGGACCTGTATTTCTGAGCGGGATTGTGGGACAATTTTGAGCGGGAATTTTTTGGGAACTTAGCTCCTTTAATATAGTAATAAGATAAGATAAGATAAGATTTGACGAGTAAGGAATTATTTATTATTTTGGTGCATTGCGACACGCATCAAATTTTTTGCGCCGTTGTCGGGAAACGGTTAACCAATTTAGTGTTTAATCAATTAGATTTTTTTTTTTTTTGCATTTTAATTTTTTTAATTTTATTTTCACTTTATTTCTATAAATTTTCAAAAAAAAAAATCTTGCCTGTCTACTTCTTTGCTTATATGCGTAGAACTCGATCAACTAATTTTGAATTTTTTGATTTTGACCCAAAAATGGAGAAAACTTTTCGACAACAAAGAAGACCATCATAACCAATGGCAATAGATAACAATAATCTAACTCTCAAGCAACTAGCTACCCCGAATGTTGCTCAACAACCACTATGCATCACTTTTCCGGCAGTGGAAGAAGGAAGAACTTTTGAGCTAAAATCCGAATTGATCCATCTTCTGCCAACTTTCAGAGGACATCCCGGTGATGACCCATACAGACATCTGAAGGAGTTCCATGTGATTTGTGATAGCATAAGACCCACGGGTATTACTGAGGAAAAAATCAAGATGAGGGCTTTTCCATTCTCGTTGAAGGATGCTACTACTGATTGGTTGTATGGTCTACCATCCGGATCAGTAACCACTTGGAACGACATGAAGAAGTTATTCCTTGAAAAGTACTTTCCTGCACCAAGAGATGGGATCTTCAGAAAGGAAATATGCGGGGTGCGCCACAACAATGGTGAATCATTATATGAGTATTGGGAGCGCTTCAAGAAGCTCATCTTGAGCTGCCCCCATCATCAGATCAATGAGCAACTCTTGGTGCAGTATTTTTATGAAGGTCTGGCATCAATGGATAGATGCATGATAGATTTCGCAAGCGGAGGTGCACTGATGGACAAGACACCGGAACAAGCATGGGCTTTAATCTCCAATATGGCTGAGAACACTCAGCAGTTCAACTCTAACAGGGATATGCAAGTTCGGCGCGTAAATGAGGTGAGTAGTTCCAATATTGAAAGTCAATTGTCTGAACTAACCAATCTTGTAAAACAACTTGCAGTAGGAAAGTTACAACAAGTCAAATCCTGTGGGATATGCACGAATTTTGGACATCCAACAGATACTTGTCCAGTGTTGCAAGAGAAACAATGCCCAGGTGAATGCCGAAGAAGGTTTCCCATTCCAAAGACAACAGTACAATCCGCACTCTAATATCTACAATCCAGGATGGAGAGATCACCCCAACCTAAGCTACGAAATTAACAAGCCCCCGGGTTTCATTTCCAACAAACCTCAAGGGAAATTTCAGTAACAAGGAACCTTCCAACCTCAGGGGCAGTATCAATAAAGAACCCAAAACTCAGGTACTTTTCTTGAAGATATGGTTAAAGCCTTGGCATCTAACACACTTCAATTTCAACAGGACACCAAGTCTAGCATTCAAAATTTGGAGAACCAAATGGGTCAAATGGCTACAGCCATCAACAGATTGGAGGCCCAATCTGGAGGAAAATTACCATCTCAACCTGAAGTTAATTCGAGGAACGTGAGTGCCATAACCCAGCGAAGTGGAAAGGAGGTTGAGGAGCTGCAAATGAAACCATTTGCAATTGAAGAGGAAGTTGAAGAAACAAAAGCTAGAAAGAAAGATGACACCTCACAAAACTCTCAGGTAAAGACTGACCCCACTTTAAATGTTAAACTAACTTCACCTCCCTTTCCCAGCAGGTTAGCAAAAACAAACAAGGAGGGCAAGGAAAAAGAAATCCTGAAGATGTTGAGGAAGGTGGAAGTCAACATTCCCCTGTTGGATGTAATAAAGCAAGTGCCCAGTTATGAAATTTTTTTGAAGGAGTTGTGCACCAACAAGCGAAAAATTGATGGGGAACGAGAAAGTAAGAATGGGAGAGAATGTTTCGGCACTCTTTCAAAGAAAACTGCCTCCCAAGTGTAAAGATCCGGGTATGTTCACTATACCATGTCAAATAGGTAACACTAGGATAGATTATGCACTGATTGATTTAGGAGCATCTATAAATGTAATGCCTAGATCTACATACACTTCATTGAAACTTGGTAAAATAACTGAAACTAGTGTTATCATTCAACTAGCCGACCGTTTCAATGCATATCCGGATGGGGTAGTTGAAGATGTTTTAATACAAGTAGGGGGTTTAGTGTTTCCAGCAGATTTTTATGTGTTAGACATGAACGATGATCACTCTCCAAACCCCACTCCTATTTTGTTAGGTAGACCATTCATAAGAATAGCTAAGACAAAGATAGATGTTAGTAGTGGCACACTTATCATGGAATTTGATAATGAAACTGTTCATGATTCCATGACAGACCTTGATGATGCTAACTCAGTTAATTCGACTTTTATGAGTGATTCTCCAGTGCAGGAAGCTGTTGCTATGTTTAATGACTATCCAAAGTCGCCACAACCAAGTAAAATCTCTCAGGTCGCATCACCAGTTTCTGATGAGAAGCTTTTGCCCCCTATTTTGCAGGCCCTAATGAAGAGCATGAATGAAGAAGAAATTGAGCTTTGGGAGTCCAGTTGATCTAGGATGAAGAAGGAAGCAACCCGTCGAGCCAACGACAGTAAACAAAGGTGCTGCTTGGGAGGTAACCCGAGAGGGGAGTCTCTTGTTATTATTAGTTCATTTTATTTCTTATTATTATTAGTTCATTTTATTTCTTTCCCCGTTTAAGTTTAAAAATTAAAAAAAAAAATTTGAGACAAAAGTTAAGTTATAGCCGTAATCACTTATCTCACGGCCGTAAGTTTCGCACACTTTTAAAATTCCATCTTTTCTTCTGATTTCATTCACATTCCCCTCTTTTGTTTTGTATTGTCACGCACCACATTAAGGACAATGTTGAATTCAAGTGTGGGGGGATGATTATCTGTTATCTTTTGTTATCCCTGTTTTATTCATTTTCATTCCCTTTTTTTGTTAGTTAGCTTTAATTGTGCTTAGACCTACATTTTGGTATAATAGGAAGCGGTTGAACCACCAACTTCCTAAATTGCATAATCGAATAAAGAATGAGCACATAGAGATGAGTTTTCCAATAATTTCTGAATTAGTTTGAGAATGAGGACAAATTGAAAAATTTCTGCAACCTAATTGAGTCAAACCAAAACTGATATGATAAAATACCACCCCGAGTAACTCCACTCTATCCTTGTCCACTAGATTTTGAGTTCGGAACCAAGACTGAGCAATGACCTATACTCATAATTGAATGGGAGGAACACATATAAACCATAATTTGTGAGCTTTTGAGCCTATGAGCTGCTTTTACTCTTTATATTAAGCTCTTATTTTTTTTGATGTGTGTCATACGTGGTTGGTTTGTTCTTGGATGTACTCTTTTGTGCATGCCGTTGTAGTCTCTTGACTCATAGAGAAGGGATTCGCAAGCTTTTGTTGATTAAGGATCGTGTTGTGGTCTAATTCTAAGAAGTTGCAATGGTTATCTTGTGTTGGGTGACTGTTGTGTAATGGACTAAATTTAGGGGAGTGTAATTCTATCTTGTGTCCATTGGTGACTGCGTAATGATTTGAACAAAAGAAAAAAAAGTTGCAGTCTGTACTCGAAGAAAAAGGAGAAACAAAAAACAATGAAAAGGAAGTTTAGTCAAGAAAATTAGTAGTTGAGGAAGTCAAACACTCAACTTGTGAAAAAAAAAAAGAAAAAAAAGAAGAAAAATTTCAAGTGTTAACTAAGTTGGGTAGTGGGAAACAATGAAGTTCATATTAAGAATGAAGGAAGTAATATCATTGTGAATTGACTTGATTTGCGAAATTCCTTCTCGACTCAGCCTAGATATGTCCTTTTATCCTACCCAACCTGAAGCTCCGTTACAACCAAATAAATACATTTGCTTTGCACTTGTGTTATTGTTGGCTCCGGTTATGACATCTGAGCAGTCTGTGGTAATGAATTCTTCATGCAGTGAGTTGAGTGAAAATTCTCACCCTTATACACTTTGTGTGAAGAGAGAAATATCTATTAAGGGTGTTAACTCCCATTACATATACTTGTGAGTGGTTTGAATTGTTTGGTCTATACTTTGTGCTTTTGAGTTGGTTGACACTAACACCCAGTGTTCGAAAACGCGCCTAAAACGCGCGCTTACGCGCGCATTACGCGCGATGCGCGATGCCCACGCGGCGTTTTGGCCGAAAGCGCGAAAAACGCGTTTTTTGAAAATTTTGTTCTAAAAAGCGTGGCCGAAGCGCGCACAGTGCGCGCTTAAGCGTGCACTGTGCGCGCTTCGGCCATTTTTTTTTGTTTTTTTCCTTTTTTTTTCCTTTTTTTTTTTTACTTGTTCAAGTATGGGTAAAATTTAAATCAAATATTTAGGAATTGAAAAACGCTTTTTAACGCTTTTTAACGCTTACTCCCGCTTAAGCTTCAAAAGCTTGACTCTTGAGCTCCACGCTTCGTCACGCTTCACGCTTTTTAGAACACTGCTAACACCCATGTAGTAAATCATTGATAAAGGTTAAGAGAGAACTCACGAGAGGTGGGAGGATACAGATTACTTTGGATAATGATTGGGCCGGGGGTATTGATTTTCAATTATGTTCAGGAGATATTAGATGATGCATCTCTTAAACACACTAACACACTCCAATTATGCAATTGAATTTTCATGCTAAAAATAAGTAGGCTGTGAACTTGACCTTCCGAAGTATGGGTTTATTTGTTTGCTTGAGTCATGTCTTTGCAATTATTCGAGGAGGAACAAAGGTTTATGTGTGGGGGAATTTGATAAGTACTTTATTAGTATGTATTTAATTCACTTATTATCTTATTTTGTTATTAGTTTGATCATATTAAAGTATCGTTTAATGCACTTTCATTTATTGTGTTATGTAATGTCAAAATGAAGAAAATGAAGGAAACATGATCAAAGAAATACCAAAAATCAAGAAGTAAGTTCAAGGACATATTCAAAGGTCTCAAAATCAATAATGGCACATGAGAAGAAGATTAGATGGAAAAATTATGGTCAAATAAGGTTTGTGGTGAAATTGGAAATCAAAAACCCAAAAAGATTGTGATATAGAATTTAAGTCAGATATTGAAGCTCAATTTTGATATAGAATGAATCCGAATTTGGGAACATCTATTTCACATAGAATTTTAGATCTTTGAGTATTCTTTCCAATGCACTTTGAATCACAATAATCGGATAGCGAGAGAGAAAGTTATGACCAAACAATTAAGCATAGACGCTAATCGGCAGAAGTTCACTTACGACCGTAATTTTCAAAATCCGAAATTTTTTAGCAAACAACTTACGACCGTGACTCCCTATATTACGGCCGTAACCCTCAAAGTCCCAAAAAACACCAGAAACCCAATTACGGCTGTAATGGCCATAGTTACGGCTGTAACTTGCACGGGAAGTAATTTCCTAATCTGGTTCAAGGTCTATCTTTGGTATATCTTGTGGTAAAATCTAGGGCACGATTTTGGGAGTATTAAAGGAGCAAAATCACCCCAAAAAGGAGGCTGGACATTGAGGAAAATTAAGAGCAAAATATAGAGCATTCTTGGAAGATTTTCAAGCGCAAGAATATCAACAATAATGGAATTTATGAAGCAACTTGGAGAATCTACCACAACCATGCTAGGCTAAAATTTCATATCTTGTTCAAAGGGGAAGTTGTGTCAATTTAATTATGTTATCTTCTTTTCCTACAAACAAGTAACGTTGTATCTATTCCTTTATATCAATTGTTGGATTATTATGTTTTTAATGTTCATTGAGTTTATTTGATTAATAGTTTAATTTGGCCAATTGGATTTATTGATCTTTGGATTCATGAATATGCTATATTTAGATTCTTGATCCGTAATTATCATTGAATCTTTACTTTAGTAGCAAATAAATCTTGTGCAAATTTAGTAATAATTCGACTTGGATTCATTAATTCGAGCTTGTGAAATTAACGATCCAATTCAATCTATTATTTAAAATTTTCATACTGGTCGTGCATTAAATCCTAAGAGCTTGTTTAGGATTGTCCGTGGCTAGAATTGGTTCGAAGAACTTATTTTGAATCAATACACATAAGGAAGAATTTAGATAATCAGAGCTTGTTGATTATTTATGATTGATAATTGAATTAGGGATAGAAACATGTTACAAGGAAAGGTATAACATTAATTAAGGGCACAACTGAATCCGAGAACAAGATTTTCTCTAATTTCAATTCCTTACATATTTATTTATTTATTTCATGCATAGTTTTCATTTAAGTAAAACTCAACAACAAAACCCCCCATTTTATTCTAATTGACCGAGCAATTAATTTTCGTTTTCGTTCCTCGTGGGATCGACCATTACTCTCGCTACTACATTATTAATTAATATTTGACGAGTAAGGAATTATTTATTATTTTGGTGCATTGTGACACGCATCAGACACCACATATTAGGACATCCAAATAAGCATGTCTTACCATCTATGTTGGATTCTTTGAATATTTCTGTTAATGCACACAAATGTATTGATTTCTATCAAGCATGTCAATATGGAAGATTGTCCCAAACTTTATACAAGCTCTCAAATTCTGTCAAAACTCCCCTGGACATCGTGCATATAAATGTCATGGGATCCACACCTCTTCCTTCCACCGAGGGATATAGATACTATGTTCACTTCATAGATGAATACTCTAGATTCCCTTGGATCTTTCATATGAAATAAAAATCTGACCTTATACATATCTTCCAAAAATTTCAATTCTTTGTTGAATGACAATTTGATAATAAAATTAAACATGATCAATCTGACTGGGAAGTGGAGTATAGAAAACTAGAACCTATACATGTAAATCTAGGAGTAGTTTTCAGACATCCTTATCCTCACACTCAATAACGAAATGGAAGGTCAGAAAGAAAATACAGACACATAGTTGAAATTGGCCTAACTTTGTTGGTTCAAGCTAGCATGCCACTAAAATTTTGGTGGATGCATTTGTTACCCATACTTATCTTATAAATAGGCTATCTACACCCACCTTACAAAATAACAATAGCCTTTGTTTTGCACTGAAGGATTAACATAAAGCTCTTGCCCAAGAACACCCTTCTGTTGGCAAAAAATATACATACAAAAATTTCTTGTAAATTCACACAATTGATTATCGTAGAAGACTCACATGAAAAGAATAATGAGCAAAATATGGTGCAACTTTTCTCAAAACTTCTCAATCACTTCTCTATATCTAACCGTTTCTACATTCAAGTTTTCATTGTTTATGAGAGTATTTATAGGCAACAGTGCAATCACTAATCTACAAGTCCTTGCATATGTGCATATAAAATTTGGTTGAATAATGGACCAATTATAACTTACAAAGTTCTTGTGTATGTGTGTACATATAATTGGAGAAATTGATGCTACCAATCAATGATCAACAACTCATGAGCATGTGAGGATTTATTATACACCAATCATTTTATTATAATTTGATCTAATAATATTAATAAATGTTAGAACAACTTCAAGTTTCAAGGAATTTAATTCTTCCATTCCCATCTCTCTTGTTTAAGACTCTGTTTGTTAATATAAATCGGTACGTGACCATAATTCCTTGATTCATTTTTTAAAAGTCAATAATTTTAGTTGATTGAAGATTCCTGCCTAAATTTTTTTACTTTTCGAACAAATAGATCAACGAAATGCTGACGCGTTGTTATTTATAAACAATCGTTTATAAACGATTTGTCAAACAAAGGCTTATCTTGTGATATCTAATGAATTGTTCGACGGCTTATGTCGCCACTTATTTTGATTTATTTATATTTTTTAGGTAAAATGTGTGATTAAAAAGAAATTTAGAAAAATTTGTGTGGTTAAAAAGTGATTTGAAAAATTGTGTTATTTATAAACTAATTTCGACATATTCTATTGACAAAGACTAAAATTATAAAAAAACACAATTGAAAAAAAAATAGCAAAAACTATAAAAATCTAGTGCTATTTTAATAATAACAACAACAATAATAACAATAATTTTGTTATAATCACAACTAAGTATTCACATAAATTCAAATCATCTAGAGTTCAGCTGGCACAACAATTACCAAAAGCCACATCCTACTCAATATGTTACATATTTCGTTCCATTGAAAACATTGTTATTCTCAATGAAGATGTAATTTATCTTTCTAATTTTGATCAATTCAATAAAAGAAATGTCATAATCTCAAATTCATAGCTTTGGGAAAACAAACCATAAATGATAAAAAAAGGAATGACATATATAGTAAGTTTACTTTTCATATCACTTAGTTCCCCGACCAAGCAAAAAATTGTGCGACTTTTAGCCTGCACTTGTTTATAGATGTTGTTGCTTCCTCATTCTGAAAAAAGTCTGCAAAGCACTCGAAATACAAAATTATTGTTCGAAGTTATCTAACTGCTAGTACAATTCACCAACGTCCTAGATAAAACATTAAACTCAAGTCATATGTTGATTAAAGTTCATGAACTTTCCAGATGAAAGCTTACACGCAAATCATTGTCAAAAACTTCACGAGGAAATTGGAAAATGGGATAAATAAATGAATTAACATACCTCATGTTTAGTATGGTCTTTATTTCAATGCCTAAGTTAATTTCAACTTCTAGAAATTTGTCTTTCTTCATAATGCTTCTTATATTGGTCACGATTTTATTTCTACTAATCCAATTTTTTAATATACCAAGGATCGTGAATCAATTATAATCAATTGTTAATGTGGTAAAGGAATTAGGTACTGGTAGAAGTTGACCCCACAAAACATTATCGAATCCATAGAGAACAATAAGTGTGCAAGTCCCATGTCAAAATGTAAAAGGAAGAACATCATTCAAAATTTTCCCAGAAGAAGAGATGTAAAGTGAGCATGATATAAAGTAAAAAAAAAAAAACAATAGATACAATAAAACAATTCATATCTGGTTGTTGCTAGCACATAAAAGAAAATGACACTTTTTATCGAACATTTGATAAAAGATCCAGCTTCTGAAGGTTCAGTGATAGCGAATCCTAGAAGATTTCTCCAGAGATGTAAGGCCTCTAGAGCTATGTCTGTAATTGGTCTCACCTATTTAAATTAAAAAATAAATATGAGAATCCAACTTAAGATTGGCAAATTGAAGCTCATGAAGTAGCGAAATATTGAATGATTGCTGGTTTCACCTATTTAAATTAAAAAATGAATATCGAATGAACATGAGAATTCAACTTAACTGATTTCACCTATTTTAATTAAAAAAAATGAATATTGAATGAATATGAGAATCCAATTTTAATAGTTAACAATCGTCTGTTTAACAAAATTTTGAATTTCGTGAAAAAAAATTAATGATAATTAATGATTGAAAGTAATGTCAATGAATGTTAGCCCGAGACGCCCCTTATCAGATAGAACACTTGAGTTCGAGTCTATAGGTGGGTTGGGTTGAGATTTGGATCTTTTTGTATATATGTTCAAAAAATAAAAATAAAAATAATTAAAAGTAATAATAATTAAGTAATTTTCAATGATATTACAAACGACATGTTTTGCCTCCAAAATTTCTATTAAAAAGGTGTTTACAATTTATTGTTAATTAATAATCTTTTAATATCAATTATCTATCTACATCTATATCTACACTATCTTAAAAGTGTGGATGAATGAGAATCTTTTGATTTTTCATTTTATCTTTATATTCTTTTCTTTTTTTTCCAATAATACCCTTAGTTCATTTATTGAAACTTATTTATATTTATATTAATTTTTATTTCAAAACATTAATTATCCATGTTGACTAAATCGAAATTTCATTGATTTATCAATGTTGACTAAATCGAAATTGATTATTCAATTAATATTAATTTAGTGTCGTTACTTTTTAATTTATTTTGAGAATATTGTCCAATCAAGTTTCATTTCCCTTGATAACTCCACTGAATATTTCAAATAGTGTGTTTATGCATTCAATAATTTTTTTCTATTATTAATTCAAACAATTATGTTTTAATTATCGATAAAAATGGATTTTTTATAATTATTTTCAAAGTAGGGTGAGTGTGAAACTTTTTATTTTTAAACTTACTTAAATTCTTATCAAAATCATCAATTAATTTTTATAAAAAAATATACGTTTTTAATTATTTTCTTATTAAGAATATAAAATAAATAATTTCAAACTATTTGGAAAAAGAAGAAGATCAAAACTAAAATTTTAATTTTAATTTTAATTTATAGAGTCTTTGTTTGGTGATATTAAAATAAGACTTTGATAGATTTTGATAGAAACTAATAAAATGTGGTTAAAAAGTTGTATGTCCAATAAAATGTATGGTTAAAATTAATTATTGACTTTGACTTAGATTAAAATCTTATTTTAATTTCTCTCAAACGAGAGCATAATATTAAACTTTTTTCCTTACAAAATATGTTCACAAATTAATTCAATTTATCCATACACAGTTTTTTCACATTTTCGCGACTTACCATTAATATTTTATAAAGAAATTATTGATTTACGTAATATTTTATGATATCATTTTACTTCTTAATATATCACACGCTATATATTTATCAAGCAGACCTTTTAAATAATTGTTTGATATATATTTCGAATATTTGGACTAAAATTTTCAATAAAATATTAATATATTAAAAATTGAAATTCATTTACAATTTTCCTCTAACAATATCAATTATTTAAATTATTTTCAAAGACAGTATTAGTATTTAAAAAATGTTACTTTAACATTCATCATATACATAAGACGTGCGAAGCACGTGCATACTACTAATTTTTTTACAAATGAAACTACTTCAAACCATGTACAAATATATGCTATTTTCAATCAAAATAATATCAATTTTTTTATGAATAACTTCATTTTATTGTGGAAAAATTAATAATTATTTTTTTATTTAAATAGATAAATTGACTTTTATTATTCAAAGAATCTATTATTATGTGTGTGTTTGATATTGTATAAAAAGAGTTTTTTTTTGAAATGAATAGTATTTTTTTTTTTGAGAAATGGATGATTGAGATTTGATTGAAAAGTAAAATATTGTGAGCTTGACTCTTAATAAATGGTTGAAATTGAGTACTGTAGTAAAAAAAAGAAAAATTTGTAGAAAAACAAAAAAGAGAAATAGTTTTATTGTTTGTAAAATTTTAATAATTATTTTAGTATAATATTATTTTTTATCCATTTTGTATATGAGAAAAAATTATGTATAAATTTTAAAATTTTACAGGTATTTATTGAAATTGATATTATTGAATAACAATTTTCATGCGTCGCACGAAAAAAAAACATGAAAAAAATACTAATATATTACATTAAAGAACAAAATCTAAATTGATTTATTTATATAAATAACAAGGATTGATGTTTTTTAAAGAAAAGAAAAGATATAACAAGGGATCCTTGAGTGCACGTGGTCCTCTTTGCCCCTCTTGGAACGCGCCAGCTGAAGCCTCATTCCCAAGCCCCCCAACCACTGTCCACCCATTTCGACTTTACTACTTCAGATCACCATCTGACTCACTCAAGCTGGACGAGGGACAGCTCATTAGGAGCGTTGGTACCGGCGATGAAGAAGTCGGAGGAGGAAACTACAATAACATCAACGACAACAACGAAAGAGAAGTTCGACGCGGAGGCAGAGGTGGTGGACAAGGAATTGCTTTGCCCAATTTGTATGCAGATGATAAAGGACGCTTTCTTAACGGCATGTGGGCATAGCTTCTGCTATATGTGCATTGTTACCCATCTCCGCAATAAGAGTGATTGCCCTTGCTGCTTTAACCCCCTTACCCAAGATCAACTCTTCCCTAATTTTATTCTTGATAAGGTGAACTGAATATTTAGTTTTTCTGATTAGTAATTGGATGAGTGATCAATGATCAAGTTCTGATTTTTCTGTTAATATGTCCATTTTATTGTGGATTTGGTGAGAATATGTAATTTTGTTTCTTCTATGTCTGCAGCAAGTTTGTCATTTGCTTATTTTGATTCGTCCTCGTTCGTCTGGTTTGAGTCTTGAAATATTTTACTTCACAATGCAGCTTATTGTTATCCGGTTTTCCTGTACCACATTTGTAGCTATTGAAGAAGACGTCTGCCCGGCAATTATCGGAAAATGCATCCCCTGTAGAACAGTTTCGTCAGTCATTGGAAAAGGTGAGTCATGATTTTGCAGCATAATTGACAGAGTGTTTGGCGGTTAAAAAATCAGTTTCCTTTGGTTTTTTTTTGGTGTTTCCGAGGTAAAATGGTAATATGTGTGGTTAAAACTTGGACAGAGTAAAGGTGTCTATTTAAAAGGTAGTTTGGGAAATTATGTAACTTAAAAAATGGTTTATAAACCATTTCTCCACCTGCCGCCGAACACACTGAAGTTTTTATGTTATGATTTTTCATTTTCTTCCCATTTTTACTCCTAAGACAGTTCCTGACTATTCACTGATAAATTTACCACGGAAGAACACCTGTACAACCTCGTTGTTGTTAGCATTCCTTCGAGTATTTAAGCCGATACATAGTGCTGATTTATCTGAGTGAATGGTTGTCGTCAAACTGTATCTCTACTGGAAATCTAGTTTATGGGTTTGTTTTAATTGACAGTATTCAGTTGTACAGTTCAATCTTATTTTGTTTGGAATCCTCGTGCTTCCAATAAAATAAAGTCGAAGAACATGTTTGGTTGACCCTTTTGAAGGTTATTTTAATGGGTCAACCAAACATAATCTATTAGATTCATCCTCCAATTCTTTGTTCTCTCTTATCCTGATAGAAGATTACCTACATGGTTTCCTCTTCAAAACGCCACCAACCTCCCACTCTTAAAGCTTGAGTTTTCCAATGCATGTTGCCTCACCTTCTCCATATTGATTAGACCACCTCCTTGATACCCTATTCTGTTCACTTTGAGATACCTGCTAACACCAATTTATTCACGGCCATCTTTCCAATTCCTCTTCCAACCTAGATTTGCCCATTCCCTCCCTAAACTCTCTAATAACAATGGTGGTGCCATTTGCCATTTCTGAGTTGACCAGCACCTGCACCTGCACCAGCACCATCTATTTGTGCCACTTCTCACTTGCAATTGAAAAGAATCCCCTTCAACTTATCTTATGGTCTAAGTACTCAAGAGAAGATTTTGTTAAAAGGATCGAGTCAGGCCTTGACAACCACCCTAGACCAGCCATGGTTGGTTCTGTTGGTGCTACCATGATATTTTTTGGTTATGTTTTGCTTTATCCAATTAGCTTGTATTTTACCATTTGTTAGTGTGAAGTTAGCTTTTACTGTGCCGCTGTTAAATGCACAGTTAGCTTGTTCAGAAGGCTCAAAAAGTTGAAATATGATTTGAAGAAAGGGGGTCTTTCAACCACAAAAGTTCAGGATTGCTTTTACAAGTTGGAGGTTTTCTGGAGTTGAATTTTGGTGAATTTTAACGGGAAAAGCCATTCACATAGCTTCTCTACATCTGCAGTTCAATTTATTTTCAAACTCTTCAACTGCCAAATCCAACCAAATATCATCTTTATTGTCTCCTGTTAACTCTTTCATATTTTATTATTTTGTCAACAAGCTATCTAGTGTAAATCACTGATTTTCCAAATGCATATTTAAAGCATTTCATTTACTTGATCATTGTACTCTTCATTTTTGATATAACGAATTTACTTAAGGTTAGTAGAGTGGTGAAGATTCAACTTCTGTTGTTATCCAAGACTGAGCTCTACAATCAGATTGTTATATCAATTGCTATCAAAATTGTTGGGAAGCTGTGAAAGATGGTTTTATGAATGATGATACTCATAATCTGTACTATGTTCTGGTGAAGTACATCATGATTGTTATTATTGTTCCTGAAATGAGATCAATTAATTTTGATGCTTTATTTTACATAATGACGAAGTTCTCATATAGCAATGACAACAGGACAGGTCGGGGCAGCCATTACTGCCCCCCACCCTGTAGGTATGTTTGTCCCCTTGCTCCGTCCCAATACCTAGTTAAGGCAGGGAGGGTCAAGGCATGGCATGGCGAGTCCTCTCCCCTCTTTTTTTCATTTTATTTTTTGACCTTTATTTTTTTTTCATGTCTTTAGTTGGTAAGAATCATTACTTTTTTTTCAATTTGTAGAACAATTCATATTCCTTTTAGAAAAGATAATGATTCTTTTATTATTGTGTGATTAAAAAATTATATCTTGAAATAAAATTTAAATGGGGCTGGTAACGGATGGGGATCATGTCCTTCCCCACCGCGCTCGCCCGGGGCAACGATCCTCGTCCAGCCCACACTTGAAGGATAGATCAGTTCTGGATTTTTACACCCACTATTTAATATTAATATAGGAATGAAGTTGCTCTTGGCTCGACGTCGTTTGTTTCTGTTCCACTCGAACAATTCATTTTTTGTTGGGTTGTAAATAGTCCACGATATCATATGGAAAGAAAAGGGGATATGAAATATCCATAACAGATCCATTGGATGTTAAGCAGATGATAATATCCTCTCTTTCTGGTTCCGTTGATAACTTGATTTATTTATGTACTTTTTTTCAAAATTTTTGAAATCTTAGTCAAACATATGGCACCTGAGTGAAAACATCAAATCAGGAGAATCTGACCACGGAGGAGATAGTGAGGGTGTATAGTTGCAATTAAGCCCCTTTTACCTAATTTTCCCTTTCGTAAAAAGATGGGTGACATTTCTTTCCATTCTCCTCCATATATTGTCTCTTCTAATCTAAGCAGTATGTCTTTCTCATAATTTATTGCGACAGAATTCTCATATCTATTGTTTGTGCAGAGGCTTGACATATTTTGTCCTTCGACAGGGATGTGAAGTTTCAATAAAGGAGCTGGATACCCTGTTGTCTCTTCTGGCAGAGAAAAAGAGAAGAATGGAACAGGAAGAGGCAGAGAGAAACTTGCAAATTCTGTTAGACTTCTTATGCAGTTTAAGGAAACAAAAAGTTAATGAGCTCAATGAGGTTTGTACATAAAAAGAATCAGTGATCACAACTTCAAATTGTGAACACTGGATTATGACATAGCTGTTTGAGATTTATATTTAGTAATGCTTACAGTTTCATTTTTCTCTAAACTTATTTTTGGGTGGTAGCTTGAGAAAAACTTTTGGACCCCCTTGTCACCGTGGAAGCCCACCGTATTAGGTGCTTAGGTCCATCTATTAATTACATACATGATTACTAATTGCGACATGATTTCTGGGCTAGGTTAGATAAATTTATGCTGAGGTTTTATTTCAAAATTTTCCTCTTTGTCTAATGACTAGAGCAACCTTGTTTGTAATATAGGCGTAGCATGATTGTGCCTCTCCTAAATAATTACTACTGATTTTTAAATCCCAATGACCATTTGCTAGAATAATTCATTGAATGCATCTTCAAAAAGTTTGATTGGAAATGAAGAAAAAATTGTAAGATACCAAAATATTTAATACTGCTTGATTTAACTTGGTTAGAGTCATAATTAGATCAAGGTATATTATAAATTTTGATAACTGATTTCTGCAGATAAACAAATTCGTGACATTAAGATTTTATTATTTATTTATATTTTTCAAATGAGCACTTTCTGCATCCAAATGTAATGCGGATTCAGGAATTCCTTTGAGCTCTAAGGTAGGCTCCTTAATTATATATTATCCCCAGTTTTGTCTTTAGTTATTACATTTTGTGTGTAGTTTCTGAGTGAATTTCTGCAGTTTCATGAGTACTAGTATTTCGGAATCAGATCATGAATTATCTTGGTCTAAAGCTTGTTCAGGTAGGATATTCTTAATTTTTTGTCATTTTTGTCTTTGGGTCCATAATCCTAGTAGAATTAGGATATTTTGCATCTTCAAATAGCGAACATTCCATTGAAATTCTTCTAGAGGGATTCTAGTTTTCCTGATCTTTCCTACGCATCGCCATTTTATTATAAGTTCGCCATGGTTATTCTTGTTTGAGTTGGTTGGTCTTGGTGTCTGGTTTTGTACACACCTAAGGAGTAATGCAGGTAGCATCATGGGATCCTAAGATGATTTTAGTTATTCCAGTGCCTGAAGAAACTTTAACCCCTGTCTTTATTCTTGTAGTAAAAAGCTTGAAGTCACAAAAAAAAAAAAAAAAAAAAAAATGATTTCAGTAAGATCAATTGTTGATTTATGAAGTGTTCAACATCTGTGGAGAGACACGTAGGAAAAAAAGGCTATTTTAGCACGAGGACGTAAAAAACGAGAACAGGGGGGCAAGCTACATCGACATACAGGACAAGATGGCTAAGCATATTGCTAGATTAAGCTGACAATGGAGAATTGTATGGTGGCATGAGCAGAATAACAACTTTGATTTTCAAGATTTGTGAAGAAGAATGTATGTGTTGATCAGGAATTAGATCAGTATTTTGACCACAAATTCCTGGCTCTATGGCGTTATGGATAAATAATAGTTCGAAAAAGAGACTGAGAGGCTAGAAGTAATGTCAATCTAACACATGCATTGGAAACCATGTCTGAAGTAGAAAATGTTACTCCATTTAAGGAATCTGTGCAAGAAACATCTTCTGGGTGGTGTTCCTGCACAAAAGTTTGGGATGTAAAAGCTGTGAGGGTTGAAACAGTTGGCTATACCATTTTTCTGGCCATAGAAGTACAATAGAAAGACGACTTTTAGCTCTTATCGCCAGAATCAGCTTCTTATTCATTTGTAAAGCAAATTTAAAAGGATATTTCCGAATACTTCCAAGTTACATTGTCCTACTTAATGAAAAGATGAGGTGCAATTCAACTTCAAGTTTTTTGTACGTTAAAAATTGGCCTGTGCTAGATTCAAAGACTCTTATACTTCAGTACTAGAAAACTCAAGGTGTTTTCTCCAACCAGAGAAAAGTGATGCTGGCCATAGAGTGTTCAATGGATAAAATATGACCATGGAACAGAATTGCTTGAAATCCTTGGAAGACACAGTGGAATGTCTTACCTGCTAGTTTTATCTCTAGTCAGTATTTATTTTTGTTTCGAGTTTTATCTTTTTCTTCTGCAATCCTACTATACTTTGAATTTGGTCTCGAAGTAATTTTCTTATGAAACCCTTGTCTAAGTAGAACTCTCTTAATTGTTATGCTTTCTATTATTTTGTTGCATTTTCCTAGTAGATTGGGGTGTCTAGGAGTCTATGCTATGCTTAATATATGGTCTCATGAATTTGGAAATGTAGCAAACTATCCCTTCAGTTCTGCATCTTTACCTTTTGAATGGTACAACTCCTTTAATATTCTTCTCTTAGAGATATCTTATGAGGTCTTGGAGAAATTCTAAGGTTTTTTAATTTGCTTTGTCTTCTTCCTCTCATTATTTCATTCTTTATTATTGTTTCTGGACAACCTATCATTCTTTTAGTGGTTGTTCTGATTCACACGGCCTACAGTGACATGATCATTGACTGATTTTGTAATTTTTTTTTCTGCTTCTCTCTTAGGTACAAAACGACATCCAGTATGTTAAAGAAGACATAAATGCCGTGGAAAAGCATAGGATAGAGCTATACCGTATGAGAGACAGGTACTCCATTAAACTGCGGTTGCTTGGTGATGATCCTTTCGGATTGGAGTCTCCTACTTCATCATTCAATAGAATTAGTACTAGCCATTTAAGCTCTGGAAATGAAAGAGGAATACTCTCTGAGAACTTCCAGCAGAAAAAAGTGGAGGGAAAGGCTCAACATAGCTTCCTTGAACCCCAGAGAAGGGACATATCTTCCAGTGGTCCAACTTTGCAGCATTTGAGCCAATCTAGCCTGGCTGTAAAACAGAAAAAGCGTGTCCATGCACAGGTTAGTGAAGATCTCAAACTTCTAATTATATATGGTGTGCAACCCTTGGAATTATTTGAAGAAAATATTGGGCATTTGGGATATGGTTTTCTAGTGTGCTCACCATAAAGTTGACTGACTGACCTAGTTTTGTGCATCACATTTAAACCATGTTTAGGAGTTTCTTATAATCATTTAAATAATAAATAAATAGAAATGAGTTGTGGATAAGTAGCTACTGATCAATTATAAACAGATGCCAAACATGCACTTCATATAAAATCGGTACTTTTTTACCTTGACTTCGTAGATTGAACCATGAATTCTGAATTGCATCTTTTGTAGCTTCAGGATTTTGTGCACAATATATTCCCGAACATATGCAAAGTCGGGAGCCAGTATATTTAAGCATAGTTTCATCGCTTTTGCTTGATAACAAGATTCCTTTCTTTTAAACAACATTGTTTGTGAATAAGTTTTTTCCTCCTCGTGATAGATTATTATCCCCTTCTGCAGTTTAATGATTTGCAAGAGTTTTACTTGCAAAAGAGACGTCAGTCAGCTAACCATTTATCCTCCCAAGAAAAGAATGATAAAAGTATTATTATTCACAGAGAAGGTTATAATGCTGGTCTAGCGGATGTTCAATCTGTTCTAAGCACATTCACACGATACAGGTAGAGGCATCAATTTCTGTTCCACAGATTTTCTTCCACTTGCATGCTTTTGATTTCTTTATCTTCTATTTACATTCTCTTTATCTTATTCTGGAACAGTCGATTAAGAGTGATTGCTGAACTTAGGCATGGGGATCTCTTTCATGCCACTAGCATTGTTTCAAGGTAAATTTGATCTTTGGATGGAATACTGGATGGAAGTATAACCATATCTGTAGCCTGGTTGGAAACTCCAATTCATGATCAGATCAAATTTGACTGTGTTTAATTTTGAGAATTGAAGTCTTTATACATCTCTAGTTGGCTAAATTAATTTTTATAAACTACTGGTCACTGGAAGGTGGAGTGGAAAAACTTGGCAAGAAATATTAAGAAGAGACATATTGTGGGACTCACTTGTATTTTGGCAGAAGTGAATCTATATCTTCTCCATTCCTCTCTACTCAGAATGAGCTTGCACCCACTTTACCTAGAAATCAGGTGGGACTAAATCTGGAAAAGATTGAACTTTCGCTTTACTAAGACTATGATCACTAGATTGGCCTATGCATGTATTCCTACTTAATCTAATTTATTGATTACCAAACATTATGTAAGGATTTAAATGTTTGCATATGGAAATTGGAGAACCATAACCACCACCGAAAAGTAAATGGCGAAACACCTATCCGTCAAAACAAAACACAGTATGGAGGAAAGAAGAAAAAGAATTCTAGAATGGAAAGAGGGAAGAGAACGATTATTCATAGAATAGATTTGACACTATATGATTTTCCATGGAAAAAAAGTTTTGATATTTTCCTTTTATCTAGGAATTTTTTTTTTCAGGGATAGATGAATAAGTCATTTAATTTCTGCTGGTAGGCACCCTGTAGAATATTTGGAGAATAGAACTCAACTCTTTCATTCACTTGAACTTGGGTATATACAAGGATATTACAACAATTACCAACCTAGTCCCTAACAATTATTAGATACTAAATAGGTACAATAATAGAAGAAGTATACACATTTCAACACTCCCTCTCAAGTTGGTGCATAGATATCACACATGCCCAACTTGGATATCGATGTATAGAATAAACCACTAGCCACTCCATGTGTCATAATATAAGCTAGTTGATTTGCACTCTTAACATATGGAATCTCTATATTCTTGGAGTCGAGGTTGTCTTTGATGAAGTTTCTATCCAGCTCAACATGTTTCGTTCGATCATGTTGTACCGGATTGTTTGCTATCTCAATAGCTGCAGTGTTGTCACAAAAAAGTAACATAGGCTTGCTCGGACCAAAACCAAGTTCACTAAGAAGGATTTTCAACCACATAAGCTCGGTAGTTGCATGATGCAAAACACGATATTCTGCCTCAGCACTAGACAATGAAACCACATTTTGTTTTTTGTTTCTCCAAGTAACAAGATTTCCTCCAACAAATGAAACATATCCTGACGTAGATTTTCTATCTAATCTAGATCCAGCGAAATCAGAATCTGTATAGCTCACAATGTCTAGATGCCCCCTTTTTGAGTACAAGATGCCCTTACCTAGAGAAGACTTTAAATATGCCAAAATACGATTAATTGCACTCATGTGCTGATCACTTGGGTTATGCATGAACTGACTCACAACAC
The DNA here is from genome assembly GCA_963555705.1 of Ligustrum vulgare. NCBI lineage: Eukaryota > Viridiplantae > Streptophyta > Magnoliopsida > Lamiales > Oleaceae > Ligustrum > Ligustrum vulgare. The sequence goes on along the minus strand of OY743169.1, from coordinate 78,086,186 downwards.
TCACTGCATATGACAAATCAGGTCTTGTGTGAGTCAAATAGATCAATTTTCCTACCAATCGCTGATATCTCTCTTTGTTTGTAGGAATTTGATCTGGGTAAATAGATAGACCATGATTCACCTCATAGGTATGTCTACAGGTGCACAAGCCGACATACCAGCTTCTGCTAGAAGATCAAGAACATACTTACGTTGGGAAATAAAAAGTTCTTGTTTGGATTTTGATACCTCAATGCCCAAGAAGTACTTTAGGGCACCCAAGTCTTTTATTTCAAACTCTTTCGTAAGATGAATATGAAGTTTTTCAATTTTACTGGGGTTTACTGCCAGTAACAATCATATCATCCACATACACAATAAGTAATGTAATATCCTGACCATTCCTTTTATAAAATTAGGGTATGATCAGCTAAAGCCTGTTTAAAACCATACCTCTTCATTAAGCAACTCAACCTTCCAAATCATGCCCTTGGTGATTGTTTTAGTCCATATAGAGTCTTCTTCAACTTACAAACCTTATCCCCTGGAGGAGTGAAACCTGGTGGTGGATCCATATACACTTCTTCTATCAAATCATCATGAAGAAATGCATTTTTCACATCAAATTGCCTCAATGGCCAGTCCTAATTGACCGCCAAGGATAATATAACTCTAATTGTGTTCATCTTAGCTACCGGAGCAAAATCTCTTGATAATCAATTCCATAGGTCTGTGAGTAACCTTTGGCAACCAGTCTTGCTTTATACCTGTCCACGGTTCCGTCTGACTTGTATTTTAATGAGTACACCCATTTGCACCCAACAGACCTTTTTCCCGACGGCAAAGAGACCATCTCTCAAGTAGAGTTCTATTGGAGAGCATTCATTTCTTCTACCATAGCAGATTTCCACTTAGGGTGATCAAGAGCTTCCTGAAAGTGAATAGGAATAGACACAACAGACAACTGAAGGGCAAATGCCATGTTGGTCTTAGATAAACGATGATAAGAAATATAGTCAGAGATAGGAAATATAGCATTGGAAGAAGATGTTGAGAAACCCAACCTAGTAGGTGGAGTATGTACCTCATTTTCAATCATAGAAGAGTCCGATGGCACAGTAGTATCAACAGGAGAACTATCAAAGTCTGAAGAGGACTCAATAGTTCCTTCAGTAACCGGTGCTGGAGTACAAGGAGTATTTAGATTTCTCCTGGTGTAGCACTTTTGGAACAACCTAGGTGATCTGTTACTCTCGTCTTCGGACTCCCCCTTACCATTAGAAATCCATACTTTCTTTTCTTCTAACCATATTTGTTTCTTTTCTTTACTACAAATTTTCCCCTGAAGAGGAACTAACGACACATCATCAGAGAAAAAAGACTCAGATTCACAAAATTCAACGTCCATGGAGATATAGTATTTTCCAGTAGGCGGATAAAAACATTTATAACCTTTTTGGGAGTTGGAATAACCAAGAAAAACACACTTCAAGGCACGTGGGTCAAGTTTGTCTCTGAGATGGGAGTGGACATGGACATAACACACACAACCAAAACTTTTAGTACAAATATTCAAGGCAGAAGGAATAGAGTGAAACCTTGACAACATTCTTAGAGGAGTTAGAAAATCAATTATGCGAGAAGACATACGGTTAATGAGATAGACAGCAGTTGACACGACTTCAGCCCAAAAACTTTTTGGAACACGCATAGTAAAGCATAATACTCGGGCTACCTCAAGGATATGCCGATTTTTACGCTCTGCTATGCCGTTCTGTTGAGGTGTGTAAACACAAGTTGTTTGATGGAGAATACCATGATTCGTGAAAAAGTTAGCAAGGGTTTGGTTTACAAACTCACGACCGTTGTCAAAATGGAAAACTTTAACCTGAGAATGAAATTATGTCTTAACCATTTTTGAGAATTGAGGAATAACATGTGTGACATCGCCCTTACATTTTAGAAAGTATACCCAACACACTCTAGTACAATCATCAATAAAATAAACAAAATATTTTTGACTTGAAGTAGGAGTAGATAAAGGGCCCCAAACGTTGGTGTGAACACAAGCAAAAGGGACATGACTTCTATGTTGGAAAATTTTAAAAGGTACACGATGATTTTTGGCAAGAATACATTGTTCACATCGCATGCTAGAGATAGGAATATTCTGAAATAATTTTGGAAACGGTGCTCTAAATAAGAAAATGAGGTATGTCCTAATCTACAATGCCACAAAAGGATCCCGTCTCTAGGAGAAGATCTACTAACTACTCGAAGACTAGCACCAGTCTCTATTTGCAACTTACTTGTCTTCTCCAAATAGTATAGTCCTCCCCTTTCTATACCAGTGCCAATCGTCTTCTTCGTTTGATTATCCTGGAAGATACAATGAGAAGAAAAGAATGTTACAAAACAATCAAGGTTTTTTGTAATTTGACTAATGGATAACAGATTGGTAGAGAATGTAGGTGCAAGTAAGACAGACGATAGAGATAACTTGGGTGAAAATGAAACATTTCCAGCCCCGGTAATTCGAACAGGAGTTCCATTAGCCACCTGGACAGATTTAACATGTGAAGTAGTTAGAGAGTCAAGTGTAGAATGATTGCAAGCAAAATGGTCGGTAGCTCCAGAGTCGATAATCCAATAGTTAGATATTGTAGAAGTTGATGCTAAACCAAAAGAACCTTCCCCAGGAGACAATCGAGCAACATGTGATGCAACAGAGGTATCAATAGACCCATCCATTTTTCCAACTCTAAAAATACAATATAACACAAGCTAATCTACAGATTTTACAAATCACAAGTAGCCTTGAACTGAAGCTGGGTCGATTAAAGCAGCTGGAACAGTAACCTGAAGCTCAAAATCGCGACCTTAAGTTGCTAGGGTTTCGGCAGAGGCACTTAGGGTTTCGGCAGCTCGAAATCAGGAAGATAATCTCGAAAAAATGGGAAATAAGGACACGGAGGCAACAGTCGGCGTCAGAACGACCTCGGAATGGACGTGTTAGCTACGGAATGGCCGGAATGGTCTGGCAGTGGCCTGAATCGCGAGTGAAAATCGCGAGCAGATTTCGCGATCTGAGTCGCGAGTGTCTCTAATGGTCGACCGAGTGTCACCGGTGGTTGGGAAATGGTTGGCCAGCTTCGGAGTTGCGTGGGTCAGCAACGGCAGGGATGAATTTCTCCGGGTAAGGGTTGATTGAGTATAATTTTGGAAGCTAGGGTTTTTTTTTTTTCCTTTTTTCTCCTGGGCTCTGATACCATGTAGAATATTTGGAGAATAGAACTCAACTCTTTCATTCACTTGAACTTGGGTATATACAAGGATATTACAACAATTACCAACCTAGTCTCTAACAATTATTAGATACTAAATAGGTACAATAATAGAAGAAGTATACACATTTCAACACACCCATTAGCCTACCTAACTTCACTGAATAGAGTTAGTTTTGTAAGTTCTCAACTAAATCAATGAGTTGTTAGGTACGGTGGGGGGAATGGAGAAGGGGAATTAAGTGCGGAGGGAAGATTGAGAAAGGATTGTCAGAGGTATGCAGAGAGCGTCTAATTGTCAGCAGTTGGGCTCTGATGGATGCAGCGCTCAATTTTACCTATCTGCTCGTTGATAATAAAATTACATAGTGATAGTGTGTAGTGGAATGGTTCCACTCAACCTGTTTATGATTGAATGTGTTGAATTCTGTGCATAAATAGGTGGGTCACTTTTCTCCCATTAACTGATTATTACACCCACCGATTACCCTATGTTCACCTGATTGCATACTATAGGTTGATCAGCACTATAGATACATTTGGTGGAGTTTTGACGTGGAACAGAAGTAATGATTTTGATGTTACTTAATGGGATTGGGATACCAGCTAAATGGTAAATACTTTTTTTATGGAGAGAAACAAATGGCTAGTTTACATGGTGGATGTCAAGGGCAATGTGGACACTCCCTGAAATATTTTCATGTCCGTACTATTAATTGATATTTTATACCTTTTGAAATCAAAATTTACTAGTTCATTTCAATTTTTTATTTGCATGTTTCTAAACATTTAAATACCTAATTCTATTGTAGCATAGAGTTTGATCGCGATGATGAGCTGTTTGCTACAGCTGGAGTTTCTCGGTGCATAAAAGTTTTTGACTTCTCTTCGGTAGGTTTTTACATTTTTTATTTTACCAGCTTCCTTCTTGGTAGTCCTACCCTTTGTTATGATTGCTTTTTCGGAGTTTGTAATGAGATTATATATTGTCAAACTGTTTTTCCCTCATATTTTTATGCTGGTTGGGATTATGTGCATTATCAATGGCAGCTTTATTATCATGTGGTCTTAGTAGCCATCTTGAATTATGATGAAAGAGACCTTTCCATACAAACTCTTGTATCCCTTCTACCATAGCCCTGAATTTTGCTACTGCACATCATCTAACCGATGATTGCTTTGGGCCATCAACGATTAAAGTGCACCAACCCAAGTTTGACCTTCTATCTATGATGGAGCAATACTAGTCTGCATCACAATATGCTTATGTGATTGGGTTACTCATGGAAAATTGAAAGCCTTAACTTAGAGTCCAGATGCTCTTCACGAGTTGAGTGCATGACTGATTGATTAAACTTGCTACAAAGGCTTGCCTCATATCGTGTGAGATATATAGATCAGCCCGTCCACAATTTTTTTAGCCCATGTTTGGTATCAATTAAAAGCAAGATTTTAATCCAACTCAAAGTCAACAATTAATTTTAATCACACATTTCATGGACTCACAACTTTTCAATCACACACCTCATCAACTTTTATCAAAATCTGATTTTAATCTTCACCAAATAGGGACTTAGTTAATTGTCAACTCTCTTTTTCAATGCTTCCCTAAGCTTGTAGTTCTTATTAATGGAAGCTTCGGTTGGTTTGCCACCTAACATACCTACATCATTTGAAGCTCCACAGTGTACTTTTGAGACATGAGGATTCCTTTGAGATATAGCAACTTCGGTACCTAAGAATTACCTTAGGTGGCCTAGATCTTTAATTAAAGAAGACATTTCAGATTTTCAATTTCCTTCACAGCATTTCAATAACAAATAACATAAATTGTCTCTGTTCGTATCTCCTAAAAGTTACTAATAATTTCTTTTTTCTATCAACTCATCCGGTATTAATTTCAACCTCACATTCATAACTAATATGCATTTATTATCTTTGTATTTCATTGGAACCAATACTATTCCTCCTAAGAAGTTACTAGTATTGTTGCCGGTGGGGGCATTCATACTTAAGAACAATTTTTTTTTAAATAATTCAAACCATAATGTTGGAGATCGCTTCAAACTGTAGAGTACACTTCATTTCCTTGTAGTTCTCATTCTAGCATAGGGAAACAAAACGGGTTAGCTATTTTCAGCTTAAGCAGGAGGGAGTGACAGTAGATAGTAGATACGAATGGAGGAATGGTATGACATGCCAAAACTGATCAGCAGAGACCAACATTTTTCGCTATTGTAGGATATTCCAAAACTCATCTTCAACTAAAAATCTCTAGACCTGACGTAAAGTTTTGCAGATATGAGACCCGTACTTAGAGAAAGTTACATTCATAACCAAGCAGACATTTGTGGTAGGCAGAAGAAAACATATTTTTCAATTTTGTCGATAAAAATATTTCTATGGAAGATCTTTCACAGAAATGATTCACTTTTGGTTCATTTTTCCCTAAATTTTAATTGATGGGCTTTGGGTTGAGAGAAGGATGTTCCCTGCATGTCCAAAAGTTATTTTTCATTTAGTTAACAAGAATAAATAACTTATTTAAAATAATTGCTCCCCAACCCTAGGGTGGAACGAGTGAAACGACACCTAGCTCGTGCCTTCGTTACCGTGTAAGATGCTGGTTTCCCCTCATATTTTGTTTTGTTATTTGTTTCCCCATGTGAAATCATCACATTATAATGAATATCTATACAAGATACATATGGAAACTGTACTAATTTACGACTAATCCCATTCCATAAATTTGGGAAACAATTCCAGAACAAGAGAACGAAATTCTCCTCTGGGCAGTGGGCATTGACTTTATCCACAATATAATGTTCTATAACACATTTACTACATGATTGGAAATTGGAACTGCCAATTTCTTTTTGATTCTTGTTGTAATGTATATACCATTGTAATAGTCTAGAATAGTTAGGGACTAGTTTGCTTCTCTGTATAAGTTGTAGTTCTATTTATCCTACCTTTTGTATACATTAGACAAAGAGGAAGAATATACAAGCTGATTTTAACGTTATCATGGTATCAGAGCCAAACCCTAACCCTAGTTTCAAAATTTTTGCCTGACCCGCACCTTTCCTGGCCTATTCCAGCGCCGGCGTCGACACCGGCGACCTCCAAAGACGCGACGACCTAGCTCCCGGCCTTGGAACTCTTTTTCGCGACCGCTGTTGCCTTGCGCGACTTTGCTATGCACGATTTTTTCGCGGTCTCAGCCTGCTACAACACCAGTCCGGCTATTCCGACGCCGACTCAGGTCGCTCCGGCGTTCTACTGCCGACGTTGACGTGTTCTCCAACCTTGGGTTCCGATTTCAGCTTGGGCTCACCTGGAGTTGCGATTTCAGCTCATTTTTGGGACATTTTTAGGATATTTCAGCTTATATCAGGACACATTTTGGGCATTTCAAGGTATTTCAGCGTCTGAACTTCATGGTTTTGTGTCCTCCTGCTACTAAAGATTGTTATGGGTGAAAATAAAAACTTTTGTGTGACTGATATGATTCCAGCGATGTCAAAAATCACGGAAAATAAACTTAATGGTTCTAATTATATTGATTGGAGTAAGACAGTTAGAGTATATCTTCGTAGTATAGAAAAGGATAAGCATCTCACTGAGGACCTACCCACTGATGACACGAAACAGATTTGGTTGCGAGATGATGCTCGGATATTTTTGCAACTTCGAAATTCCATTGATAGTGAATTAATTAATTTGGTTGATCACTGTGAGTATGTTAAAGAACTTGTGGATTATCTGGACTCTATGTACTCTGGGAAGGGGAATATCTCTCGCATTTATGATGTGTGTAAAGAGTTTTATCGTGCTACACAGCAAGATCAAACTCTTACTGCATATCTTATGAACTTCAAAAGGATTTTTGAAGAGCTCAATGTCTTACTACCATATAATTCAGATGTGAAAACTCAACGAAACCAACGAGAACAAATGGCGGTAATGAGTTTTTTAGCAGGTCTTCGTCCAGAGTTTGATGCTGTTAAATCTCAGATTCTCTCTAGTCCTGAGATATCTTCTTTGCAAGAAACCTTTACTAGGATACTTCGCACCGAGAATAGTGTGTCTGGTACTTCATCTCAGTCTAACAGTATTCTTATTAGTCGTACCAGTGTACATGAACATAGGCGTCTATCCAATAGACGAGGTGGGGTTACGAATAGCCGTGATCATCGATCCCAAACTAATAGCCGTGATCATCAGACCCAGGACTTAGGGGGTGTTGTATGTTATTATTGTCATGAGACGAGTCATACCAAGCGCTATTGCAGAAAGCTACAGGCTCACAATCACAGAAGTCAGTCAGCTCATATTGCCTCCATTGATACTATACCGAGCACCTCTTCTGGGAAGACAATTACATTATCTGCAGAGGACTTTGAAAATTTTTCTCAATATCAGGAAGCATTAAGGTCTTCATCTCATCCTATCACTGCAATTGCTGAGTCAGGTAAACTAACTACGTGCCTTATTTCATCATCTTCCAAATGGGTTATTGATTCTGGTGCCACAGATCATATGACAGGTAATCCTAATCTCTTCTCCACTTATCAACCACACACATCACCCACAAATGTTACCTTAGATAACGGTTCCACGTCTTGCGTTCTTGGATCTGGCAATATCAATCTACCCCCTCTCCTTTCCCTGTCCTCTGTTTTGAACCTTCCCCGATTTTCCTTTAATTTAATTTCTGTAAGCAAACTTACTCGTGCTCTAAATTGTTGTATCTCATTCTTTCCTGATCATTGTTTATTTCAGGATCTTACGACGAAGAATATTATTGGTAAAAGACATGAATCAGGGGGCCTATATGTCTTGGATACTCTGGTACCACAACCTATTGCTTGTTCCAGTGTCTTAACCCCATTTCAAGCCCATTGCAAATTGGGACACCCCGTTCTGCCGTTATTGAAGAAGTTATGTCCCCAATTCCATAATGTACCGTCATTGGATTGTGAGTCCTGTCAATTTGCCAACCATCATTGTCTGTCCTCAGTTCCTCGGGTTAATAAAGGGCCAATTTTCCTTTTGAGTTAGTCCATTCTGATGTTTGGGGCCCATGTCCTGTTTTGTCTAAAACTGGGTTTAGATATTTTGTTACTTTTGTAGATGATTACTCTCGTGTAACTTGGCTTTATTAAATGAAAAATCATTCAGAGTTATTTTATCATTTTACTACCTATTGTGCTGAAATTAGAACACAATTCAATGTCTCTGTGCTTACATTGCGATCTGACAATGCCAAAGAATACTTTTCTCACTCTTTTCGGACTTACATGATTCAAAATGGGATTCTTCATCAATCCTCATGTGTTGATACACCCTCTCAAAATGTGGTGGCTGAAAGAAAGAATAGACATCTCCTTGAGACAGCGAGAGCACTTTTGTTCCAAATGCAAGTCCCTAAACCATTTTGGGCTGATGCAGTAACCGCGGCTTGTTTTCTGATTAATCGTATGCCTTCATCTATCCTTCATGGTGAGATTCCTTATCGTATCCTTTTTCCTAACAAAATCTTGTTTCCTCTTGAACCCCGCATATTTGGTAATACCAGTTTTGCTCGTGATGTCCGTCCACATATTACCAAATTAGACCCAAAATCTCTCAAATGCGTCTTTCTGGGGTACTCTCGTTTTCTGGGGTACCTTGTGTCTTCTGATGTTACCTTCTTAGGAAACACTTCATTCTTTTCCCCATCCTCTACTTCTTCTCTTCAGGAGGAGGAGGATGATTTGTTAATTTATATTGTTACGTATCCATCACCTGGTCTGCCCACCCCTGCTGATTTGCCACGACCTCCTATTCAACATGTCTATTCCGAACGGCGTGAACCTCCTGCTACATGTCCTGCGCCAGTATCTTCTCCGTCACTTGATCCAGTCTCAAGTAATCTTGATCTCCCTATTGCTATTAGGAAAGGTAAACGACAATGCTCCTATCCTATTACATCTTTTGTCTCTTATGACCAATTGTCTTCTGCTACTTGCTCTTTTATTGCATCCCTTGACTCCGTATCCCTTCCAAAGTCTGTTCATGATGCCTTGTTTCATCCTGATTGGCGTACTGCAATGATAGAAGAGATGAATGCCTTGGATGCTAATAATACTTGGGACTTAGTGCATCTCCCTGTAGGTAAAAAGACTATTGGTTGTAAATGGGTATTTGCTGTTAAAGTCCATCCTGATGGATCTGTGGCTAGACTTAAGGCCCGTCTTGTGGCTAAAGGATATGCTCAAACCTATGGAGTGGATTATTCGGACACGTTTTCTCCTGTCGCTTGTTCGACCGATAAGTCTGGTTACTTCGTTATACAAGATAATAGCGAAGGTCCTATCATTGAGATTGAAGGAAGTCATGGAAGAAACAATAGATGTAGGCCAGTGTGCTTTTGTGAAAGGAAGGCAAATCCTGGACCCGGTTTTGATTGCAAATGAGACTGTTGAGGAATATAGGGCAAAGAATAAAGAAGGGATGGTGTTTAAAATTGATTTTGAAAAGGCATATGATCATGTTAGTTGGGAATTTTTAGATTTTGTGTTAGAAAGGAAAGGTTTTGGTGAAAGATGGCGGGAATGGATAAAGGGCTGTTTGTCGTCAGTGCATTTCTCAGTGATGATTAATGGCAAACCAAGGGGGAAATTCGATGCATCTAGAGGATTAAGGCAAGGAGACCCACCATCACCCTTTCTCTTCATTTTAGTAGGGGATGTCCTAAGTAGATTGGTGAATAATGCTTGTGATATGAAGGTATTGGAAGGATTTAAGATTTGCAATAATAAAGTGAGGGTCTCACATTTACAATTTGCAGATGACAGTATCTTCTTTTTGGAGAATAAAGATGAGAGCATTGAAAACCTCATAGGAATATTGGAGATTTTTTCAAGAAGTGCGGGATTAAAAATCAACCTAGCCAAAAGCACGATAGTAGGCATTAACTTGACAGAACAAAGGCTTGAAGACATCGTGAAGAAAGTGGGTTGTCAAAAAGGTAGTTGGCCATTGAATTATCTTGGACTACCATTAGGAGGAAATCCAAATACTTATACTTTTTGGAACCCAATGGTGGAGAAAATTGCAAGAAGATTGGAAGGGTGGCACAGAGGCTGCTTATCAAGAGGAGGGCGATTAGTGCTTTTGCAGTCGGTTCTGGAGAGTATTCCAACATATTTCATGTCAATTTTTAGAATGCCTTTGAAGGTGGTAAAGATGATTGAGAAGATGATGAGGGATTTCTTTTGGGAAGGAAAAGGGGAGGGATATAGCGACCACCTAGTCAAATGGGAAGTTGTCGCAAAATCAAAGGAACAAGGAGGCCTAGGGATTGCCAAGCTTCATTTGAGGAATTTGGCACTCCTTGGTAAATGACTTTGGCGGTTCCCTTTAGAATCTAAGTCACTCTGGCATTCCATAATCACTAGTCGGTATGGTCTCCATTCAAACGGTCAAGATGCAGGCATGGAAATTAATTCCACTTATCGGGCACCATGGAAATCCATTACAAGAGTCTGGAATAGTTTTCAGGTAAACACCAAACTAGTAGTTGGGAAAGGGGATACAATCCGGTTTTGGTTAGATAATTGGTTGGGTGACCAAACCCTTCAAACATTATTTCCTCGCCTCTTTCGGCTATCTAATAATAAAAACTCCGCCATCAACAATGTAATATCCTTAACACCAAATTCGACACCCTCTTGGAACCTTGGATTCTGTAGAAATCTTAATGACAGAGATATTGAAGAATTCACTTCTCTTTCCAATATGCTCGAAAAAATCACTATTGACCCATTTTCATTGGATAAAAGAATTTGGAATGGTCACCCATCGGGTTCTTTTTCATGCAAATCATTTCTGAACCTTCTTTGTCAATACCCTAGCGATTCCAATTTCCCACAATTCAAATTTATTTGGAAGGGAATAATTCCCACGAAAGTTAAAGTTTTTGCTTGGTTGGTGTCTTTGGGGAAGGTGAACACTTGGGATTTATTACAATTGAAGAGACCTGGTTGGTATATTTCCCCATCGTTTTGTATCATGTGTAAAAAGGCTAATGAAACGATCGATCACTTATTGATACATTGTGAATTAGCAAAAGGAATTTGGGATAGACTGCTGAATATGTTTGGAGTATGTGGTGCAATGCCTAGACGTTGGGCGGATTGGATCCTTATCAAATGGAATTTCGGGGATAACATGGAAAGAAAGAAGGAAATTTGGAGAATTTTTGTACTGGCAGGAGCGTGGACGATATGGCTAGAAAGAAATAAAAGGATTTTTAGCAATATTGAAAGAACGATGGAAGACATTTGGGAGAATATCATATTTTTCACGAGTTTATGGGCTAGAGCAGCCGCTCTGTTTAGTGGTTTAGAAAATTTCCTATTCTGTCTAGATCCTAAGAGTTCTTTGGGGACTACTGGTATGAATACCCCATAGATTTGTAGATAGTCCATCTATTTTACCATAGATTTAATACTTTATGTGATGGACATCTTGTCCACTACTCCAATTGTAATTTTTGGATGAGTTCAATAAAATTCAGTTTCATATCAAAAAAAAAAAAAAAATATCAAAAATGCATTCCTCCATGGCGATCTACAGGAGGAAGTTTATATGGAGCAACCACCTGGTTTTGTTGCTCAGGGGGAGTCTGATAAGGTCTGTTATCTTCGCAAGTCACTATATGGGCTGAAACAGAGCCCTCGTGCTTGGTTTGGAAAGTTTAGTCAAGCAGTTGAAAAGTTTGGGTTGGAAAAGAGTAAATCTGATCATTTGGTATTTTATAGAAAGTCTGAATCTGGCATTATTCTCCTAGTTGTGTATGTTGATGACATTGTGATTACAGGGAACGATATTATTGGTATTTCATCTCTGAAGTCCTTCCTTCATACTCAATTTCACACAAAAGACTTGGGGTTATTGAAGTATTTCTTGGGAGTGGAAGTAACAAGGAACAAGAAATGCATCTTTTTGTCCCAGAGAAAATATGTGCTTGACTTCTTGACCGAGACAGGAAAATCGGGGGCTAAGCCTTGCAGCACACCAATGATTCCTAATTCTCAACTTACAAAAGATGGTAACTTATTTGAAGACCCTGAAAAATAGAGAAGATTGGTTGGGAAGTTAAACTATCTCACTGTAACTCGTCCTGATATTGCATATTCTATAAGTATTGTAAGTCAATTCATGTCCTCCTCAACAATTCATCATTGGGCAGCTTTAGAGCAAATTCTGTGTTATTTGAAAGGAGCCCCTGGACGGGGTATATTGTATGAAAACCATGGGCATAATCACATCGAGTGTTTCTCAGATGCAGATTGGGCGGGTTCCAAAATAGATAGAAGATCCACTACAGGTTACTGTGTTTTTGTTGGAGGAAATTTGATTTCATGGAAAAGTAAGAAGCAAAATGTTGTGTCCCGCTCAAGCGTAGAATCTAAATATAGAGCTATGGCACAATCAGTATGTGAAATTACGTGGATACATTAGCTCTTATGTGAAGTTGGGTTTGAGGTACCAATACCAGCAACATTATGGTGTGATAACCAAGCTGCTCTTCACATTGCATCTAATCCCGTGTTTCATGAAAGAGCCAAGCATATTGAGATTGACTGTCATTTTGTCCGTGAGAAAGTTCAACAAAATTTGATATCTACAAGATATGTGAAGACTAGAGAACAATTAGGAGATATCTTTACAAAAGCTCTTAATGGGGTCCGGATCAATTATATTTGTGACAAGTTGAGCATGATTAACATCTATGCTCCAACTTGAGGGGGAGTGTTGTAATGTATATACCATTGTAATAGTCTAGAATAGTTAGTGACTAGTTTGCTTCTCTGTATAAGTTGTAGTTCTATTTATACTACCTTTTGTATACATTAGACAAAGAGGAAGAATATACAAGCTGATTTTAACGTTATCAATTCTGAATGTCTAGGCATAGATTATGAACTGCCCCACTTTTTTGACATTCATAAATAACGAGGAACAGGAAAACAAGATAACGAATTTTGTGAAGTAACGATTACCTGTCATGAATGAGATACTTGTTCCTTGTGAAATTTAAAATATTGGAAGAACAGAGTTCTGGGCATTGGTTGTGCAAACTAAACATAAAATTGATGAGAAAAGTTATTGAGATTCCTATCCATCCAACTCAGCCTTAGTAGAAATAAAAGCTTGGCAAGACTACATATACATCTGTAGTCTTCAAAGGAACCTGCAAAGCAACAAATGTTGTGATTAATTCGTTAATAACAAGAACTAATCAAACTAAAACAAATAAGGAAGAAACTAGGTTTTGGATTTTTCCCCTTTTTGATTTTTGGCTCAGAAAATCATTCCAACACCACAAGTGCAACACCACAGCTTGGAGATTTGTACAACCACGAAGAACACTGAAGATTCACGCAGAAAGGCACAAAGGAAGCATATGGGATTTCACACAGAAAGCACACGCACAGAAGCAGGGCTGGGTTATGCCCTTTTATAGGTGAAGAGCCGAAACAGAATGGAGGAGATCGGGGAGAGCGGATGAAGCATATTAAAGATATAATTCTGGATAATAATAACCAACCGAGGATAAAAAGATAAAGATAAGTTTTGATCGGTTTTATCTCCTTTTTCCGACATTATCTCCAAAGTCGAGTATCGAGCACCAATCCCAATTGGGTTGACTCCCTCAAGATACCCGACCAAGTGGGCTACAAACAATTGTGGTGTGGACTTAATTGATCTTCAATATTGGCTTATAAAAGCCTGAAGTTAAAACGGGTCTCGATTTTTCATCATCGCCAAAAGGGGGTTAATTTGGTAACACATTTACCTAACAAACCTCCACCTTGTTACCAAACTAACCTGTAAGCTTAACAAGGAAAAACTTAACAAGAGAAAATAATAGCACAAAAGAAATTTACATACCTGTACCAATATTTAGAAGACTAAGACAGCTTCTAAATTTTACCAAAGGAAGCACTTTAGTGCCCATATCTGCAGGGTTGTATTCTGAAAGAACTTTCTCAAGTTTTACCAGTTCTTGAGAAACCATATCTCTAATAAAATGTAATCTGACATCAATATGTTTAGTACGTTCATGAAAGACAGGATTTTTACACAGATGAATAGCAGATTGACTATCAGAATATACTGTCACATTTCCATCAAGAACACATAGTTCATTTAATAAACCTTTAAACCACAAAGACTCTTTAAAGGCTTCAGTAGCAGCAATATATTCAGATTCAGTAGTGGATAATGCAACAACGTGTTGTAGCTGTGATTTCCAACTAACACATGAATTACACAAAGTAAACACATAGGAAGAAGTTGATTTCCTATTATCTCTATCACCAGCATAATTAGCATCAGTAAATCCTTTCAATTTTAATCCCTCAGTACTAAACTTATATACTAGTCCAACATTACAAGTTTCTTTCAAATATCTAAACAATCATTTTAAAGCTTCCCAATGATTGGGACCAGGATTAGACATGTACCTGCTAAGTGTACTAACAGCAAAAGCTAAGTCAGGTCTAGCACACACCATTAAATACATCACAGATCCAATGACATTAGAATATGGAATTTTCTTCATATATTCTTCTTCTTCTTCATTAGCAGGTGATTGTTCCTTTGATAAGACAAAATGATTGGCTAAAGGCAAAGTAACAGGTTTACAATCAATCATGCCAAATTTTCATAATATACGGAGTCTGATGCAGAAATAGAATTGAATTTGACATATCTCTTTCAATTTCCATGCCTAAAATTCTTTTAGCATTACCTAGGTCTTTCATGTCAAATTCATTACCCAATGTGGTTTTTATTTCATTCAAGAATTTCAAGTTAGGGCCAACAAGCAACATATCATCAACATATAATAATAAGAACACAGTTATTATTAACACTCCCCTGTTGATAATACAAGCAATGATCAAATTCACTCCTTTTAAAACCAATGGTTTGCACAAAAGAATCAAAACGTTTGTACCATTGTCTAGGAGATTGTTTTAAACCATAAAGAGAGCGTTTAAGAAAACACACATTATTAGGTTTTAGTTTATTTTCAAAACCTTTTGGTTGATCCATAAAAATCTCTTCATCAAGTTCACCATGCAAAAAAGCAGTTTTAACATCAAGTTGTTCAAGTTCCCAATTAAAATGCGCAACTAATGCAAGCATAGTCCTAATAGTGGTATACTTAACAACAGGAAAAAAGATTTCATTATAGTCTACCCCTTCCTTTTGTGTGTAACCTTTAGCCACGAGTCTAGCCTTAAACCTTAAAGGCTCTCCCAAGGTATTTCCCTCCTTAACTCTAAAAACCCATTTGCACCCAACAATAGACTTGTTTTTAGGTCTTGGGACTAACTCCCATGTTTGATTTTTATCGAGGGAACTCATCTCTTCATTCATTGCTTTCACCCAATTCTCAGCTTGTTTACTCTCTAAAGCTTCTTCAAAAGTATTTGGCTCCCTATCAACTAATTCTTGATAACTAGCATAAGCTAACTCAAAATCAGACTCTAACCTTTGAGGCACCCTATGTGTTCTCCTAATTCGGTCTCTTGCTAACTGATAATCAGATAAAGGGTTTTGTTCTACTTGATGTTCCTCTACAACCTCATCACTCCCAACATTTTCATCCTGATTGTTTTCTACCTCTAGATTTTGATGCTCCACCTTAATTTGTGTAGTGGGGATTTCAACACTTACAGTCTCTAAATCCTCTTTGGATTCGCCACTAGTGTTTTCTTGCTGTTTTTCTCTCACAATGTCATTCTCTAACTTTAGACACGGCATCTCAGTTTCATTAAATGTAACATCACGACTTATGATGATTTTAACTCCAATTTGACTTCTATCCCAAAGCCTATATCCCTTAACTCCTTCAGGATATCCTAAGAAAACACATTTCCTAGCTCTAGGTTCTAGTTTCCCCTCATTTTGATGAGAGAAAGCAGCACAGCCAAAAGTTCTCAACAAAGTATAGTCAGCACATTTACCATACCATTTTTCATGCGGAGTATCACCATTTAATGCACTAGAAGGTGTCAAATTAATCAGATAACATGCAGTAACAACAGCTTCACCCCAAAGATATTTAGGAATACCAGAACTCAACATCATGCATCTAACTTAATCAAGTATAGTGCGATTCATACGTTCAGCAACCCCATTTTGTTGGGGCGTATATGGAACGGTTTTATGTCTAGTAATTCCACTTTCCTTGCACATATCATCAAAATCATTATTACAAAATTCAAGGCCATTATCAGTT
This sequence comes from Ligustrum vulgare, assembly GCA_963555705.1. Classification (NCBI taxonomy): domain Eukaryota; kingdom Viridiplantae; phylum Streptophyta; class Magnoliopsida; order Lamiales; family Oleaceae; genus Ligustrum; species Ligustrum vulgare. The sequence continues at coordinate 78,069,617 of OY743169.1, read as the reverse complement.
CTCAGATATTTTATCTTCTTGCCAGTTTGATTTTCAACTTGCAATTTCCAAATTTTAAATTTCTTAAAGGTCTCAGTTTTATCTTTCAACAGATAAACCCACACTTTTCGAGAAAAATCATCAATTATGGATAAAAAATATCTATTACCACCCATCGTAGGATGAGTGGCTGGCCCCCACAAATCAGAATGAATATATTCTAAAACTCTTGTAGTTTTATGCACAACAGATGAGAAAGATAACTTATGATGTTTACCAAGCACACAGTGATCACAGAATGGCATGTCAGATACACAATCTTTTCCAAACACACCTTTATCATTAAGCAATTTAAGTCCTTTAATGCTTACATGAGCTAATCTATTGTGCCACTTGTGTGTTTCATCAGTGTTGGCAGAATTAATAGAGGAATTAATCACTTCAGCAATTGTCACATAAATACCATTTCTCCTGATACCTTTACAAGTGACCATGACACCCTTAGTCATTTTTAACATGCTATTTCCAATTTTACCAGAAAAACCCTCTGATTCTAAAGCTCCTACTGAAATAAGATTTCTAGCCATTTCAGGAATATATCTGACTCCACATAATTTGAGCACATAGCCGGTATCAAATTTTAATGTGATATCACCAATCCCAGCAATTTTATAAGCATGGTTATTACAGAGAATAGCATGACCACTTTCAGATTCTTGCATATTTTCAAACCAATTCTTATGAGATGAGACATGAAATGATGCACTAGAATCAAGTATCCGTTCATGCAAATGTGATTTCACAGTCATATTCACTTCAGTAGGTTCAGAATTCAATAACACATAGACTTCACAAAGTTCATTGTCAGGTGAAGTAACAACATTTGCCTCATCATGTTTTTCTCTTTGCTTATTTTTCTCAATATAACAATCTTTAATAAAATGTCCAAGTTTACCACACCCATAGCATTTTCTACCTTTTGTTTTACCTTTTGACCTGGACCGACTTCTACCTTTCTTTTTACTACTAGATGCATGTCCACTTTGGTTATCATATGTCCTAGATTGAGACCTACCTCTCATCATATGGACCTCACCACTTTTTCTATCAATTTTTTTAGCCTTTAACTCCAACTCTTTACTCCTTAATGACTCGATGACAATTTCAGTAGTTAAAGTCTCTCTCCCGTATTTAATGGCACTTTTAACCTCTTTATAAATATCAGGAACAACATTTAACAAAATAACAGCTTTATATTCTTCAGGAACTTTTTCACCACAATTAGTGATATCTTGCACAAGTTTATTGAAGACATCTAAACTGTCATCTAAGTCTTTGGAAAGATCAATTTTAAAACTGAAAAAACTTTCAAGCAGAAAAAGTTTATTAGGAGTAGACTTTAACACATAAAGTTCCTCCAATTTATCCCAAAGTTCTTTAGTGGAGTCTAATTTTCCAACTTTTCGTAAAACAGCATCAGACAAATGTAAAATTATAGAAGTGTATGCCAAATCATCTAAGTCCTTTCTTTCTTCCTCAGTCAAATTAGAAGAAAAAGTGTTATCAATAGCCTTCGAAACTTTTTGTTGAACAAGAATACCTTTCATCTTTTGTTGCCAGATTGAAAAATCCCCCTTACCGTTAAAGACCCCCATCTCAAAATGATGCGCAGACATTTTACCAAAAAATGCACAGAACACAAATTCAAGAATGTAAAAGACCAAAGGGCACACAGATTACACAAAGTAACCAAGAACAATATTCCTATGGTTTTACAAATATACGCTATTCTAGAACCCCAGGATTCCGTGAGAATCAAGTTCTCAGGTCAAGGGAAGAAACTAGAATAGGAGTCTGGGACAAGGTCTAGGTAAATAAGAGATAACTTTAAGCAACGGATTTCAACAATCAAAGAATATGATAATAATCTCACACAGAAATTTAAAGAACTCAGATAATGCACGTAGTCCTAGGTTCTAAGCAATGGCTACCAAGCAATGGCAGCCCCCAATCCTATTGACCACCCCACACGATGGTCTGCTAGTGCGAAAAAATTAAATGAGTTCCAGCCAATTTACCAGAGCGGACTGTCTGTGTCCGTATATCGAGAGATGCGAGTCCCTAGAGTTATTTTTTCAAACCCTAGGGTTCTGGAAGCATTTAATCCCTAATTCGACTTTGACACCTCCAAGACAGTTATGGCCAAAATTAACTGCTGAAACAAAAAAAAAAACACAAAACTAACAGCACACAGTTGTTAGAAATAATAAAATAAAGATTCTGAGGAAAAAAAAATTTCGCCGAATCACGCGCCGCCGCCGGACCGCCGCCGGAAGATCACGCGCCACACACCCGGAACCGCCTCGACCTGCTGAGTAAGGAGGTGGTCTCCGTTTCACAGTCCGGTCACTGGTTTGGCCGGAATTGGACAAAATCAGTTCGGAAATTTCGAACTTCCGCCGCTGTTCTTCGAAAAATCAGAATTTCTGGACCAAGAAATTCTTCACCAACAGCTTTGATACCATTTGTAGTCTTCAAAGGAACCTGCAAAGCAACAAATGTTGTGATTAATTCGTTAATAACAAGAACTAATCAAACTAAAACAAATAAGGAAGAAACTAGGTTTTGGATTTTTCCCCTTTTTGATTTTTGGCTCAGAAAATCATTCCAACACCACAAGTGCAACACCACAGCTTGGAGATTTGTACAACCACGAAGGAAGTACTGGTAATTACAAACCGAAACCGATCACGAAGATAGGCAGCCCACAGATCACGAAGAACACTGAAGATTCACGCAGAAAGGCACAAAGGAAGCATATGGGATTTCACACAGAAAGCACACGCACAGAAGCAGGGCTGGGTTATGCCCTTTTATAGGTGAAGAGCCGAAACAGAATGGAGGAGATCGGGGAGAGCGGATGAAGCATATTAAAGATATAATTCTGGATAATAATAACCAACCGAGGATAAAAAGATAAAGATAAGTTTTGATCGGTTTTATCTCCTTTTTCCGACATTATCTCCAAAGTCGAGTATCGAGCACCAATCCCAATTGGGTTGACTCCCTCAAGATACCCGACCAAGTGGGCTACAAACAATTGTGGTGTGGACTTAATTAATTGATCTTCAATATTGGCTTATAAAAGCCTGAAGTTAAAACGGGTCTCGATTTTTCATCATCGCCAAAAGGGGGTTAATTTGGTAACACATTTACCTAACAACATCCCTATCCAATTATTTGATAGCATGATCAATACATTGAATTACTTTTTTTGCCTGGGCAGCTTATGTATGGCCTTCATATCTTTATTTTTTAACATGGTTTTTCAGTGAGGGAAAAACTAACTGTATTCATGGAGATTGTCCCCCATTATATTAAGCTGACCAGAGTGCCTACACTGGTACATGTTCTACACAGCTCAACTAAGCAAAAAGGTGTTTTGGGCATTTTTGCTGTGGGCTGATGTTGTTCACTTATATAATTTTTTTATGATGATATCTGGAGTTAACATGTGGTAATAGTGATTTCCTTGTGGCTAAAACTGAAACTCAATTTTATCAAGGAAATTTCCTGTTGATCTGCTGACAGTGTGCTACACTTTTGCATTCCAGGTTGTCAATGAACATACAAATGCACACTGCCCTGTTGTGGAGATGTCAACACGATCTAAGCTGAGCTGCTTGAGCTGGAACAGATATAGCAAAAACCTTATAGCTAGCAGCGATTATGAAGGCATAGTAACTATTTGGGATGTAACTACTCGACAGGTAAATCTGGGACAACCATCAATGGTAATTTTTGTTATCCAAACATAAAAAATGTACACTTGAAGTTAATAGTACTTGTCAAAATTTGATAATTTTTTTTTTTTTTTTAAATAACCTATTCTAATAATCATACGTTATATTCAGAGTCTTATGGAATATGAGGAGCACGAGAAGCGCGCTTGGAGTGTAGATTTTTCACGAACTGAACCGTCAATGCTAGTTTCTGGTAGTGACGATTGTAAGGTACGGAAAGAACACTTCTTGCTCTACTTAAAATTAGACCTCTTACTTTTCCTAATTCTTGCTTAAAATTTTAGAAGGAAAATACATGTTTACATATGAGTAGTTAGATCCACGCCAATTAAAACTAATGATTTCTCGTACCATACAAATGTGTAACTTAAGCTTTAGAGTTTGTAACTTTTGCTATATGTAATCTTTCTTAACAAAATTTGTATTGTTTTCTTGTTTAGGTATTTACTTGGGGAAGTTCAATAATTATTAGTTCTCGGACTGATGTTATTACAAATTTCATATTAATATTTTCTTTAAAACATTGTTTGATCTATATATATGAACAATGTGAACTTGATTTCATAGTAATGGTGAAGTGCTTCTGCAAAAAGGATGAAAGAAGCCTAATTAACAACAATAGAGCTTCTTTTACATACATTAGCTTTGGCCGCTCCCTTCTCCTGCAAAATGATCCAGTTACTGAATGCTATCTTCAAGTAATTATATTCAGCATCAAACATATAATCTTCTTCCCACATATTTTCATGTATCTTAATCTTAATAAGTTATAAATGTGAGACTACGGTTATTAACCCGTACATGAATTTAGGTGCCAGCAGCAACATAGAGTGGGCAGCACTTTGGTTTTAGATTAGGGGTCCTTGTTAACAAGCTAAGTCTATTCCCAGTAATTTGGTCGACAAAATGAATATTTGTTACTCTATTTGATTTGTAGCTAACCTAATGAAACATCCCAATTAATAAAATCTTTTGTAGTCAAGTCAGGTCACCTCAATTTTTGTTACCTCATTCTCTAATTTGTTACTGGGGTATTGCTGTGACACATTTGTCATCCTTGACTTGCTTTAAACATTAATCTGAATCACAATTTTTTTCATGCTTTTTTTTTGGTAATAACTTGTATGTTACATGGGTAGGGACTGGATAATATGGATATCATTTATGTAATAATATGGATATCATTTATGTAACAATGAGATAAGGCCATTGAAGGGGGAAAAAATAATATATACACACACGCGCACACATAAACAAAAAAGAAATCTTTTTAAATAAATCTTGTGTCAGCTACATCAATCTCATAGAACAGGATACAAAAATAAAAATACTAGTAGGCTCAGTTGTTGGCATAAAGGCTTAGTTCTAGTCTTTCATGTCTTCTTATCGTTCCACTTCTTGCTGTATGGTGTTATATTAGATGTCGAGAAACTTAAGTTTATATTTATGTCGCATACAATCTTGGTATTAGAATTGTCAGAAGTAATCTGATCAGTTTCAGAAACAAGTAAATCTTCTATTCATCTACTGATTAAGCAAATTTTGGTTGACCATAATTTAACTTGTTCTGATACTCCAAGTTTCAGTCTTGGAGCTGTAGCAATAATTCAATCTTCAGCCAATTCTGTTGAATCTACTGAGGATCCCATTTCAGTATGGTGATGGAGAGATCCAATCCTTCTATAATAAGCTTTTACAGTTTGCATTAAGTTGCCATGTCCCTTTGCTTAGTTTCATGGATATTTGTTTTTGACTCAAAATTTTGTTCAACAATTAGCTTCGTAGACTAGGTTTTGCACACTTGTTTCTGAAGAAAGAGACCTAAAATGTCCATGATCATACATAGACTCAGTTTGAAGAAAAAAGATTGTGAGGTAAATTTAGTACAAGTTGGAGCTGTGCTCCCAATAAAGCGAGTTATTCGTGGTCTTTTAGTTCCAATTCCCAGTGATGCGAATGTTTTTCTTGGTTTTCATATTGGTCTTCTGCATTGTGAATTGTACACTCAAATTAATTTTTTGTCCACTCATTTACGGTGAATCATCTTCATGACTTTTCATCCTTGCAACACTGATTGTTATATATTTTGCATACAATTCCAGGTCAAAATATGGTGCACAAAGCAAGAAGCTAGTGTCCTCAACATTGATATGAAGGCCAATATATGCTGTGTAAAATATAATCCTGAGTCTAGCCTATATATTGCGGTAAAAGTTGTCTTCTTGCTCCCTGTTTCAACAGCTGTTTTTTATTTATTTTCCTGTCCTTTCTTGTTTTTGGTGGGAACCGAATTGAAATGATAGACATAATGCCTGTACAGATAGAGACGGTGCCTGTTCAACATTATGGAATTTTATTTTTAATATTCTTGTTAAGGCATATGAGTAGGCGGACAACTTTATCCATAGTAGTGACCTGCATATGACCATGTTCATGAATCTTGTTCCATCCATATCTTAGCTATGTGCATTGTTTGTCCAATCCCAATGCAAAAGAAAGAAGTTGGAAAAGCAAAAGCTGTGTAAGAACAATACAAGAGCTGAGGCATAATCCTTGAAATACTTTTAAACTACTGCTTCAGGAATCCACAGCTTATTTATCTGTCAATTTCATTTTCTTTGAAATAAGATATATGATTAATAGCATACCTCTTAATATTATGCAGGTTGGCTCTGCAGACCATCACATCCATTATTATGATTTAAGAAACACCTGCCATCCAGTTCACGTGTTCAGTGGCCACAAAAAAGCCGTTTCGTATGTAAAATTTTTGTCCAACAATGAGCTTGCTTCAGCATCAACTGACAGCACTCTTCGATTATGGGATGTCAGAGAAAATTCGCTTGTAAGTTTCATGAGTATGGATAGGATCAATCCAAGTTGCAATAGCCATCAATGGCAGTTTTTTTTTTTCCTTGCAAATATACTTTGTTGATTTATTATTAGTTTTTGGTAATATTTTGGTGATTTTATGTTTTCAGGTTCGTACATTTAGAGGGCACACGAACGAGAAGAATTTTGTGGGTCTCACAGTAAATAAAGATTTCCTCGGTTGTGGCAGTGAAACAAATGAAGTGTGCGTGTACCATAAGGTTAGAATAATTAAAACTTGTTGACGATACAACAAACAATATTGCAGTTGAGATTTGATTTCTAATTTTTTGGCAAGTCAGGCTCTTGCTAGGCCTTTGACATGGCATAAATTTGGGTCTCCCGATATGGACGAAACTGATGAAGATGCAGGATCTTACTTCATCAGTGCAGTGTGCTGGAAAAGTGGAAGTCCCACTATGTTGGCTGCCAATAGTCGAGGTACAATTAAAGTTTTGGTCCTTGCAGCCTGATTTGATTTGTGACACAGAATATTCTTTGTCGATAAATTTGATCATAATTTTGTATCAATTGAATCCTTATATCTCTCTATCTCTTCTATCTATCTCTATATATAAAAGATTGAATAATTGACACTATTCATTCAATTTTAATTAAACACTATTCATCCAATTTAACTATTCATCCAATTTAGGCATTATGCGGATAAATTGTCCAGATTTCCTATCAATTTAGGACTATTCATCAAATTGAATTTGCAATTGGTACTATTTATCCAATTTAAGGATTGAATAATCGACACTATTCATTCAATTTTAATTTTTTTTTGAATGTGATTCAATTTTAATTAAACGCTATTCATTCAATTTAACTATTCATCCAATTGCAATGGGAAAAAATTGCTCGAATTTCTTATCAATTTAGGACTATTAATCAAATTTAATGTGCAATTGGTATTATTCATCCAATTGCAATTAAATACTATTCATCCAATTTAATAATGATTAATTGACACTATTCATTCAATTTAAATATTTTTTTTAATATGATTCAATTTTAATTAAACACTATTCATCCAATTTAAGTATTCATCTAATTGTAATTAAACATTATTCATTCAATTGCAATTAAACACTATTCATCCAATTTAAGGATTGAATAATTGGTACTACTTGTTCAATTTTAATTTTTTCCCCTTGAATGTGATTCAATTTTAATTAAATATTAAATACTATTCATCCAATTTAACTATTCATCCAATTGCAATTAAATACTATTCATCCAATTTAGGCACTATTCATCCAATTAAATATTATACGGACAAATTGTCCGGATTTTTTATCAATTTAGGCACTATTCATCTAATTGTAATTAAGATTGAATAATTGACACTATTCATTCAATTTTAATTAAACATTATTCATCCAATTTAGCTATTCATCAAATTGCAATTAAACACTATTCGTGCAATTGATACTATTCATTCAATTGTAATTAAACACTATTCATCCAATTTAGGCATTATGCGGGTAAATTGTCCGGATTTCCTATCAATTTAGGACTACTCATCAAATTGAATTTGCAATTCGTACTATTCATCCAATTTAAGGATTGAATAATTGACATTATTCATTCAATTTTAATTTTTTTTTTGAATGTGATTCAAGTTTAATTAAACACTATTCATCCAATTGCAATTAAATACTATTCATCCAATTAAATACTATGCGGGAAAATTGCTCGAATTTCTTATCAATTTAGGACTATTAATCAAATTTAATGTGCAATTGGTACTATTCATCCAATTGCAATTAAATACTATTCATCCAATTTAATGATGATTAATTGACACTATTCTTTCAATTTTAATTTTAATTTTTTTTTTTAATTTGATTCAATTTTAATTAAACACTATTCATCTAATTACAATTAAACATTATTCATTCAATTTAACTATTCATTCAATTGCAATTAAACACCATTAATCCAATTTAAGGATTGAATAATTGATACTACTCATTCAATTTTAATTTTTTTCCCCCTTGAATGTGATTCAATTTTAATTAAATATTATTCATCCAATTGCAATTGAACACTATTCATCCAATTAAATATTATGCGGGCAAATTGCTCGAATTTTCTATCAATTTAGGCACTATTCATCTAATTGTAATTAAGATTGAATAATTGACACTATTCATTCAATTTTAATTAAACACTATTCATCCAATTTAGCTATTCATCAAATTGCAATTAAACATTATTCGTGCAATTGATACTATTCATTCAATTGTAATTAAATACTATTTATCCAATTGCAATTAAATACTATTCATCCAATTTAATGATTGAATAATTGATACTATTCATTCAATTTTAATTTTTTATTTAATGTGATTCAATTTTAATTAAACACTATTCATCCAATTTAACTATTCAAACCATTGCAATTAACACTATTCATCCAGTTTAGACACTATTCATCCAATTAAACACTATGCGAACAAATTGTCCAAATTTTTCATCAATTTAGGCACTATTCATCCAATTGAATGCACAATTGACATTATTAATCTAATTGCAATTAAACACTATTCATCCAATTGCAATTAAATACTATGCGGGCAACAATTGGATGCATTATTCATCCAATTAAACACCATGTGGGCAAATTGCTCGAATTTTCCATTAATGTAGGTAACATTCATCCAATTAAACACTATGCGGGTAACAATTGGATGCACTATTCATCCAATTAAACATTATGCGGGCAAATTGTCCAGATTTTTCATCAATTTAGGCACTATTTATCCAATTAAATTTAGGGACTATTCATCCAATTAAACACCATGCAGACAACAATTGGATTTAATGTACTATTTGGTTACATGTCCAAAGGTTACCTTGGACATCTTTATAGAGACCTTCTCATGTTCCTATTTTTATCGTTTTGTGTTACTTATTTTTTTCGTTAAGTTAATAATGAGAGTTCAAATAAAGTCGTAATAGCAATATCTTAATATTGATGAGAAACTTTCGTATAATACTTTATTACATTATTTTCAAATTACTAAACTGTAGCAAAAATTTCAGTAATTTAAAATGATCCATTAGTAACCTATTTCATCTTTCATTAATTTTTTCTTTGGTTTTCCTTTTGATTTTCCCAAATTATAGGTTATTTTCCTTATTGAGATTATATTAATGTCTTGATTTTTTAATATAACCTTATTTAATATGTATTGTTACCAACACATATGAACTACTTATTATTTAATTAATGTAGGGGTATTAGGTAAAATGTAAGCAAATTTATAGTTCCAACTTATAATAATTATGTTTTCTTAATCCGTATAAAAATAGAAATGATTCTATCTTTATGGGGGCAGAGAGAGTATCAAACAAGAAATCATCATTCGAATTCTCATTTTAAATACAATGTACGTACCAACAACTTTTAATGCTTCACGGATTTTATCCTCGGGTATCTTAACAAATGGCTCCTGTACACAAATTCAAGCACAAAATATTAATATGAAGCACAGTATAGCACCACAACTATAATTACTAATTAGTCTCTCTCAACAATTAAGATCCACCAAAATAAATACTCTCTCTGTCCCACAAAGATAGTTCACTATTCCTTTTATGTCAGTTTCAAAAAAAAAAAAAAGTCGATTTTCTTTTTTGTGAGTGGAGTTAATATTTTATGTTCCATTTTGCCCTTATTTAATATATTTTTTTATTAGTCTAAATAGATTTATATTCTTTTAATTTTGTGGGAAACTACAAAATTTATTAGGAGTATATTAGGAAAAAGAATTGTAAAACTTATTTTTTCAACAATATTAATTGACATTTCTTAATTTGTACGAAAATGAGTAGGAGACTATCTTTTTTTTTTTTTTTTGAAACCAAAAAATCAATAGATTAATTCATGTCTGCCTTAACTAATAAAAAACATGGGCTACAATTAGACCAAGTATAAGAGCTTGACTAATTTGCACCATAAGCTGCAACAGCGTGGGCTACCTTATTACTACTCCTAGGATGAAAGCACGTGAACAGTTAAAAGAATGAAGCAGAGAAGTAATGTCTAAGTAAGTTTCAGCATTGGGGTCACATGAGAGGTCATTCTCAAGGGCTTGTACCATTCGGTAAGAGTCTGTCTCGATTAAGCACTGTAAGTAACCCAATTTAATTGCGAAAATGATGCCTTCCTTCACTGCTCGTGCTTCGACCACTTCCACAGAAAGAGCGCCTGTACGTTGCATAACTTGTGCCCCCACCACTACACCAAATTCGTCCCTAAGGACCGCACCGACATAGAATATAGTCATACCAATCTAGAAGGTTGCATCAGTGTTAAGTTTAATTCGCCCGGGTGGAGGTAGTATCCATCGTGCTTCGAGAGCTCTAGCTTGAGAGGCCCCCCCACTTGTACTGCACTTCTGGTCCCAGTCATACATCCCTTGCACAATCTCCACTAGCACCTTTGCTGACCGTCTCTTACTTCCATGAGTGACACAGTTCTGTTCACCCTAAATAATCCACATCATCCCACACAACCATCCAAATACCTCAGGGGGCTTCTGCTTAGCTAACTCACACAATAGCATCTGAATGTTCTCCAGACCTACCAGCGCTTTCAACTCCGTCCACATACCAATAACCTTCCATACTTGACGAGCGAAAGGACAATGGAAAATGACATGCATCCCATTCTCCACTCCTCCACATGCCGCACAACGAGCATGCTCCATGGGTAAGATGCCTCTTCTAGCCAGGTTCTGTCTAGTAGGGAGGGAATCCAAGAAAAGCCACCAAATAAACACCTGAAACTTTTGGGGGAGTCGGAAGACGCCACAAAAGCTTCCACCATCCATCGCCACCCAACTCTTCAATCTCCCTTTGTCCTCCAGTCCCCACCCTATATCCACTTTTGACAGAGTACTTCCCATAAGGTTCATGATGCCAAATAATTTTGTCCGGCCTATGACAAGAGCCAAGAGGCAATGAAGTGATAAGATCTGCGTCTATCGACCAAAAAACAAAATGGATGAGCTCCTTGTCCCAATCACCTGTGGCTGTTATAAGATCTGCAACATGAGTGACTCTCTCTGATTGTGGAGTATAAGGCAAGAATGCTCCCGGCCTGAGCAGCCAATGATCCCAAATTTTTTTGATGTGCTTGCCATCGCCCACTCTCCATCCTAGTCCTCTAGCCAAAAGTTGTCTTCCCCACAAAATACTGGACCACACGGCTGAAGCTCCATTCCGTTTTTGAGCTCTAAGAAAATCCCCATCTTTGAAATATTTAAACCTCAATAGGCTGCTCACAAGAGATTCAGGATGTTGGAGCAGACGCCAGGCTTGTTTGGCTATCATGGCTTGATTGAAGGCCTCAAGATCACAAAATCCAAGCCCACCTTTCATCTTATGTTCACACAATTTGGACCACCCAATCCATGGAATCTTCCTTCCAGAATTTGAACCATCCCACCAAAAGTTACGTATTATAGCACGTATATCATGGTAAAGGGAGCTTGGGAGTTGAAAAATGCTCATAATATAGGTGGGGATTTCCTATAGAACTAACTTCACCAACACCTCTCGCCCTCCCGCTGAGAAAATTTCATATTTCCAACCCTTCACCAGTTTCCAAATCTTATCCTTAACTGACTGGAAGGCCTCTCTCATGTTTCTCCCAACTTTCGTAGGGATCCCCAGTTAGTTCCCCTGAAGGCCAACAATATTCACTTCAACCAGAGCTTTAATCTCATTCTGAAGTGGGTAAGGGACGTTAGGGTTGAAAGAAATAGTCATCCGCAAAGAATAAATGATTAATTATTGGGCCACCCCTTGAACACTGAAAGCCCTCGAATCTACCTTCCCTTTCTCCAAGCATCAACAAGCCAGATAAAGCTTCAGCGTATAATAGAAATAGATAGGGAGATAACGAACATCCTTAACGAAGTCCTCTAGTGGGCACAACCTGTCCTCGAACACACCCATTAATAAGAAACCCAAATCTTACCGAGCTCATGCAATTCATAATTAGACTCTACCATTTATTTGAGAACCCCAATTTGGCCATCACTGCGATAATAAAATCTTATTCCACTCTATCATAAGCTTTGCTCATATCAAGTTTGAGCGCTATATAACCTTTTCTTCCCCTCTTTTTCAGATTCATTGAATGGATGCACTCAAACCCCACTATTGCATTATCAGTAATCAGGCGGCCCGGCACAAAAGCACTCTAGTTTTCCGAAATCAAAATTGGCAGAAAATGCTTTAAACGATTAGCAATTGTTTTGGAAATGATCTTATAAATGACATTACATAAGCTAATCGGTCGGAAGTCCCTCATGGATTCTGGTGCTTTCTTTTTGGGGATCAAAACGATGTTAGTATCATTCAAAGAATCAAGAGACTTCCCATTATTAAGTACATCCAGACATACCTTAACAATGAGATCTTGCATAAGTTCCCAATGTCTCTGATAGAATACTACATGAAACCCATCAGGTCCAGGAGCTTTCAGTGGTCCCATCATTTTGAGAGTTGCATGAATTTCCATATCATCAAAGGGTCTATTGAGAGACTCTATATCGACAGCAGAGAGAGCCCTTTCCACTCCTCTAACCCCTGCATCCATCATTTCCTAAGTCGGTTGTGAGCTCGTGAACAATGTGCGAAAATAATCTTAGACAACTGCAGTGATAGTACCCTGATCTGAGACCCAATCTCCATCAATATGTCTCAGTATTTCAATGAGGTTCTTCTGTCTCCTACCAATAGCTTTTGAGTAAAATTACTTAGCATTCCTATCCCCTTCCTTCAGCCAATCCGCACGAGACCTTTGTTTCCAATATATCTCTTCTCGATTTGAAAGCAGATTAATTCTTGCCTCCAAGATTTTAATCTCCTCCATATGGTCCCTGCTATCTGAGGAGTCATATAGTTCCCTCAGCTGTCTTCTGAGTGTCCTAAGTTTTCGTTGCCAGCTGCCAAATTGACTCTGATGCCATGATTGCAAACCTTGACCGCACACACCCAATAGAGATCGGAAGCACCGTGAAGAAGAATCCCCACTGTTTCTATTCTGGCCTTCGTCCCATTACTTTCTTACCACCTCATCATATCATGATTCCTTCGTCCAAAAAGGTTCAAAGCGGAAGGGACGTCTTTCCCTAACACATGTTTGTCTGGCACGAAGACCATGAGTGATGAGAAGAATAGGACGATGATCTGAGCACGAAAGATCCAGGCGTTCGACTTTAGCAAAATGGAAAAGAAGATTTCCAATTTAAGTCGCAAATAAAGCAGTTAAGTCGTTCCTGGATGTTTTGATCGCCTGATCTTTTGTTATTCCAAGTAAATGGCAGTCCAATACATGCAATATCATTTAGTCCACAATCCAGAAGTGCCTCTCTAAACCCCATAATGGATGCACATCCCATACTCGAGCCACCTTTCTTTTCCTCCAGGCTCAAAATTTCATTAAAATCAACGCACACACCCAAGCCTTTGAACTAGTCCCCTTCAATCGTCGGAGTAGTTCCCAAGAGATATTTCGTTGTTCAGGCCTAGGATGACCGTAAAACCCAGTGAATCTCCAAGAAACCCCACCCGACTGTTTAATATTTGCATCAATGTGTCCTATTGAGAAGCTTCGAATTGTGATATCCCACCCATCTTTCCATAATAACATTAGGCCTCCACTCTAGCCCCTACAGCCCACCACCAACCCGTGATCCATACCAACAACATTTTTAAAATTACTTGCCCTAACTCCAGCCAACCTAGTCTCGGACAAGAAGACTAGATTCGGGGAATAAGTTCGGATTAGGCTGCGAACCCTCGGACTGTACTAGGGTTCCTCGCACCCTATACGTTCCAACTAAGGCAACTCATTGCGTTCGGAGGCCCCGCTGAGCAGAGTCCGCCGTTGAAGCTTCATCAAAATATACTATAGCCCTATCAATCTCCATCCCTAGTTTAGTTCACTTGAGATCATCCCCTTTATCTGGAATGTGATGCTCCCTTCGTCTTTTGAGCTGGATAGTGTCACCCTCTAGATCCTTTCTTACTTGACCCTTCTCGCCCTCGTCCATGGATAGACTCCTATCCTCCTTAATCATTCTTGCTCTTCGTTTCCACGAGGCAGGCTTTACCACCGCTCTAGAGACCTTATCCTCGTTATTTCCAGCCCCCTGCTTAGCCAAGTGCTTCTCTCCCCCAATCCCCTTATTCTGACTCTTACCCTCTCCTCCATCTTGCCCTCGTACCACCTGATTTTTCTTAGTCGTTTTCCCTGTCACCTCGGCCGAACCGGATAAAAGAGGATCAAGGGATGTTGAGCCTGCTGCCATATCGCTGCTAATAACCTCATAACCCCTAAAATCATCATCCCATGTCTTCCTTCCCTCACTGCTATTCGACTGACCAAGAGACCTCCATTCTGTTTTCGATCTCTGCCCAAATAGACAGGAGCACATAGCCAATCCCCATACGGTTTACACCCCTCTTCCTGATTCACCTTGCCATCTCTATTCGAACACTCCCTTTCTTGTGGCCTAGGAACCCACACAAACAAAAATAATCTGGCAACCTCTCATATTGAATCAAAAGAATAATTTCAGTCTGGACATCACCAACTATTAAACGCACAAACCGCCGTAAGGGTTGAGAGATATTGATACTTACCTTCAAACGGACACATGGGCCTCCGAGTTCAACCGCCTCCACCTTCCTGATTTTGCTCCCCCATTGGCGCACACATGACTCAGATTCCAAGGCTATCGGAACATTACGAAACTGTACCCAGAACGAGGCCTGGTTGAAGGATGCCATTGACAACTCGCCTAAGCCTGTTGGTTTTTCGAACATTATTAAATTTTTGTTAAAAGTCCAGGGGCTGCCCATCATCACCCTCTCTCGATCATTGGAGGAACCAAAGACGAAAAGAAACACGTTGAAACCTGTTTTTTGTTCGACCGTGAATTGGTGCTCTGTGCGTCATATAAGTTGTAGGACTCCCACCAATCCTTCGCGGTTGACAGCACGATTGCCCAGAATTTTTGCAAAGAGATAGTGGTCTATGCGTTCTAGCCCTTCATCCAGTGACCAGTGAATTCTATGATATAAGTTGAGCCGGACTCTCCTGTTCTGATAGCCGCAACTCTGCACACAGTTTCGATAAGCCCAGAATAGCCATGCAGAAAATAACCAACAAGATATCTGTTTCTTGTGTTGGAAGCCATGCAGGTTGAAGTGAAATCCCAGTTACTGACCAGAAAATCCAAGAAAAGTCTGTTAAGGATAAGAGAAATACTTGCTAAAGAAAGAGAAAAAGAGAAGAAAGCTGCCGGGAAGCCTCTTGCTGGGAGAAGGAAGAAAGCTGCCGGAGAATAGGCTGCCTTTGGAGACAGCAGCAGCAACCTAGGCGAAACCCTAGGAAAAATCTAACTTCTGGAGAGAAATTAGGACTCGGGAAAAATAGTAGAAGACTATCTTTATGAGATGGAGGGAGTAGTAAATTCTCAAAACCCCATGTAATGTAAGGGTCCTCATATGCTGTAGGGAAATTAGAGTGAAGATATATATTAGCAGTTGTCATCAGAATTAATATCAAATTCAGTTAATGTAATATCTCGACTTATAATGAATTGTCTAAAACAGCAGTTAGTGATTAATGTTGACTCTCATAATCAATCTTGTGACATACAGGAAAAGACGAAAACATTAATTCAGAGAAAATTTTAATCACATATTTTATAAATTTCACAACTTTTTAACTACACATTTAATCGATTTTATCAAAATTTACTAAAAATCTTATTTTAGAACATCTCCAATAGACTTTCTAAACTTGAGATACTCTTTGTTATAAATTTCATATCATTGGTCATTCACTTTTAAAAAAATAAATACTAACTAAAAATAAAGAATGACAATAAATATTTTTATGAAAAAGTAAAAATAAAGAACAAAAAATTATTTTTTATCAATAAATTTCATATTTTATGAATTAATAAAATATAATTTCTTTGTTTGAATAAAAATAAAATATAATTTCATATTAATTAATAAAATTAATATTTCAATACAAGTATGAAAAATAATATATTTTCAACATTTTTCATATTTTTTTAATAAATAAAATATAATTTCGTATTAATCAATAAAATATAATATTTCAATGTAATTTATGAAAATAAATATATTTTCAGCATATTTCAAATTTTTTAATTAATAAAACATAATTTTATATTAATTAATAAAATATAATATTTCAATACGAGTTATGAAAAATAATATATTTTCAACATATTTCAAATTTTATTAATTAATAAATATGACTTTTTTTATCAATAAAATATAATATTTAAAAACAAATTATGGAATACAACATATTTTCAATAGATTTCATAATAAGATATTATATATTTCAGTTTTTTGTAAAAGTGTTTTTTCGAGAAGTTACAAATTTGAACTTCTCCAAAACAGCTTAAAAAAAAGTTGTTTATCCACTAAAAAGGTACTTTTTCAATCGTAGTCAAATAATTTTATTTTTTAGTAAAAGTAATTTTGACATTTTAAAAGTACTTTTAGACCTTTCAAAAGGCCTTCCAAACGAGCTCGAAGATACTAAGGTTGCTTCTATATAAAGTACTCCGCCAGATCGAAGACAGTTATTTCAATTAAACAAGCCCTGGATTGTAGATTGACTTACTTTACATCCTTCCATCCCAAACTGATGACTTAATCCGATTCGACTTGAGAAACTCCATGTTGGGCACCGGATAAGGCTCGGGACACAAATAATCCCAAAACCCTGAAATATTCAATTAAAGCTTGTCTCTCTCTATATGTATATATCATACGTAAAAAAAAAAAAAAAAAAAAAAAACACTTACATGATGGAGCTAAGATTGAGTAACTGAAGATATGAGAAATTAGCTGAGTCCGGAAAACCAGACCTGAAAATGCCATTATCAACCATAGCAAAGTGAGAGGTGGAAGAAATAGCTCATCTACTTCACAATTATCACCGGAAAATGAAAGCTTCGGCGGCGGCTAAGGTGATGGAAACTCCACCACCGCCACTTGGCCCACTTCTATGGTTCTGCTCATGTCACTGTAAGGATTTTAATCAATCGTGTGGGCTTATATGTGAATTATTGTGTATTGAATAAAAGGCTATCAAATTTGGTTAAGCCCATTTAAAGTGATCTAACAAGGATTTTATATATATTGGGCTTTAATGCATCTAATTAATGTATGGGCTTTTATGTGTAGATACCGGCCATTACCTAATTCATGATGTGCCGGATTAGGTTAATTGGCAATTCAGTATATAAAGTCGGTTATGATCCCTGAATCAGACGTACTGTTCATTCTTTTTGACATCCCATTATCAGAGAGAAAATAAGAACTGCGTATTGATTTGGAAGATCCAACCGTCAAATCGTTCATCGTGAATCACGTTTGATTAAGGTACGCTTCCGCTTCA
This sequence comes from Ligustrum vulgare, assembly GCA_963555705.1. NCBI lineage: Eukaryota > Viridiplantae > Streptophyta > Magnoliopsida > Lamiales > Oleaceae > Ligustrum > Ligustrum vulgare. The sequence goes on along the minus strand of OY743169.1, from coordinate 78,051,482 downwards.
GTTATTTAATTCTTGATAATTCAGCATGATGATTTTAGATCATAGATAAATAATTGTTTGTGATAAATTTTATAACAAGTGGTATTAGAGCCAACAACGTGTTGAATTATCAGATTTATTTTGATCTCATACACGTAAAACCTTATTATTTGCGTATGAATATGCAAAAGCTGTTGGAAATATACACACAGCAAGATTGAAAAATTGGAAATATGGATTCTTTTTTTTTTTTTTTCATCCAGCCAGTTGTTCTCTGTGCATGTATATGTGTTTTCCGAATTTGGACTTCCATTTTCGCAATCAACAGATGAATATTTCGGATTTTGGTTTGGTGTTGAATCTGATTTTCATGATTTTTCGAATTGGGTATTGAACATATGTATATACAGATTTAAATTGTGGACGGAGTGTATTATTGTGGTAATTTGGATGAAGATTAATTTTGAGGTTTGAATGTGTATGGATTCGATTTGAGGTTGTACAGAATCTGTACATTGGTTTTTTTTTGTTCGATTGTTGAATTGAGTGGTGTGGGCGGTGGCACGATTGCCACCGCCACTTGCGGCAGCGACGCTCGATGCAAGAGAGCAGCGCCATTCCAGGAACGGGGCTGGCGCTGCGCGGCGGTGCTATGGGAGAGCAGAGCTGGATATGGCGCTACAGCGCGAGGGTTCGCCGGTAATGGCGCCGTGTTCTTCGGTTTATGGCGACGAGGGTAGCTAGGGTTAAAACCCTAGCTGAAGTTTAAACTCTTGGGGGACAAGGGCTTGGGTTGGAAATTTGAAGTTTCCAGGACCACATAGTGCAATTTAAAAAACTTTCGGTTTATTGCATTTTTGGTCCCCCTAGTTTATTATGATATTTATTTTAATCCCTGAAAATATGGAATTTAAAATTAAGCCCCCTATAGTTTTAAATTATTCGGTTCGAGCCTATAAAGTTTATGGGTTTTATAATTCAACCCCTTATGTTTGAAAATTTTCTAAATCAGCCCCTTAAGTTTGGAAATTTTCTCAATTGATCCCTAAAGTTTTAAAATTTTAGGATTCAGGCCCTAATTTTTGAAAATTTTCTAATTTGGTCCCTTAAAGTTTGAAAATTTTTATTTTCAGTCCCTAAAGTTTGAAATTTTCTAATACAACACCTAAAGTTCTGAAATTCTCTAAGTTGGTCCTTAAAGTTCTTAATTTTATAAAATAAGCCCGTGAATTTAAAAAATTATTTAAGTTGGGCCTGTTAAAGTTCTGGATTTTCTAATTTAGTCCTTAAAGTTTCCAAATTCACTATTTTGGACCTCTAAAGTTTGATTTTCTTTCAAATTGGGACTTAAAGTTTGGAATTTCTCTAAATCGGTCAATAAGATTTTGGAAAAATTGTAATTTAAGCCCTTCAAGCTTAAAATTTTACATAATTGGCCACCTAATGTTTAAAAATATTGCAATTTGATCATCTTAACTTAAGGATTGCTTTATTCTAAAGTTTTGAATTCTATAATTCAAATCCTAAAATCAAATATATATGCAAATCAGTGGATTTCAATTTCAAATCTTGGTACATCGGACTCTTTTGAGAGATATAATATTCGAAAGTACGTTAGTTGAAACAACATGTTGTCAAAGCAACCTCTCTTGTGGATATTAATTAACTTTGAATATTAGAAGGTATTTATGTGTGTGTTATTCATTGCGGATATTGATCGGCCCAAAGGAAGGTCAATATTTGGCTCGAATTTCACATGCATCTGTGGTGATAAACACGTGGCAATTATTTGGTTTAACATGTGACCAATAAATCGGTCCAAAGAAATGTTTATTGGTTAACATATCTTATTGCCAGTGTTTGATCACTACACTAAGGGAAAATTAGGTGTTTGTGTATTATTTCATGCGGATATTGATCGGCCCAAAGGAAGGTCAATATTTGGCCCGAATTTCACATGATCTTGTGGTGATAAATACGTGACGGTTATTTGGTTTTACGTGTGATCAATAAATCGATCCAAAGAAATGTTTGTTGGTTGACATGTCTTACTGTAAGTGTTTGATTACTACACCAAGAGTACCACTTACAAGTCAATATTTCTGTCCAAAGACTAAATATTGATGTTGTGCTAGGTATCTTGTGATGGGCCCTACCATTATTTGAAAGTATGATTTGCATAATAAGGTATTTATGTGAGCTATTTTGTTTAAGTGTTCTCTATTCGGTTTCAAATTCTGTTAGTAGTATATCTACAAGCTCAAATTTAATCCCTGTATTTATGGAACAAACTTCAAGGATCAAAACAAGAACGTTAATTTTTCTTTGGATGCATGGATCTAGACCGTGTACTAAGGATTGAGCAATCTGGTCTTCTTATGGATGAAAGTTCATCTAATCAAATGAGGAACTTTGAGAAGTGAGATTGCTTAAATTACATGAGTCTCATGATCATTAAGTGCGGCATTCCGAAAGCCTTTAGTGGCACAGTATCTGAGGAGGTAAATGACGCCAATGAATTCCTTGCCGAAATTAAGAAACATTTTGGGAAAAACGATAAGGCTGAAACAAGCACACTTATGCAAAGCTTGATTTCAATAAAGTATAAAGGTAATGGGAAAATAAGGGAGTACATCATATAGATGTCTCACACTGCTTCAAAATTTAAGGAACTAAAACTCGACTTGTCTAATGACTTGCTCGTGCATTTGGTATTGATATCGCTTCCTGCACAATATAGTTAACTTAAGGTTAGTTATAACTGTCAAAATAGAAATGGACTCTCAATGAGCTCATTTCATAGTGTGCAAGCTTCTTGCACAATTCAGTCAATTTAAGGTCAGTTGTAACTATCAAAGGGAGAAATGAACTCTAAATGAGCTCATTCTATTTTGTGTGCAAGAGGAAGAAAAGTTGAAGCAGGACAGAACTGAAAGTGTTCACTTGGCAAACACATCTAAAGATAAGGGCAAGAAAACAAATAAAGAAAATAAAGTTGTTAAGGGGCTATTAATTTTATAATCTCACACTTAAGTCAATTTTTTGAAACGGGAACTGCAACATTTTTGAGGAAGTTGAGTTTGGGGGGAGAAATAAGGTTAGAGATATTGTCTTTAAGGAATAAGTTGAGGAATGATCGGTATCGATTCCTACTATTGCTTTTGACAATGTGCAAGTTTCTATACATGTCATTGATCAAGAAACATATCCGGAACCTCAATTAGACAATGTCGAAGAACCTCCCATCCAAAATAAGGTAAATTTCAGAAGTACAAACTCAACAACCTCAATAACTAAAGCCATTAAGGAGATCCACGAGAGAAATGAAAAATGCTATTCTGGATAATTTAAATAGTATTTCTCCAAGAACATAAGGAAATAATGGAATGGTGGAAGATGGTCGAATCAATTCCATCAGGCCATGCAGGGTTCTAACTCTCAAAAGTGGATTTATGCCATAAATAAGGAGTATAAGCATATGCAAGACAATAAAATTTGGGATCTTGTCCCATTACCAGAAGGTGCGAAGCCCATTGGTCTTAAATAAATTTTTAAACCAAGAGGGATTCGATAGGTAATGTGGAAAGATATAAAGTTCGTCTTGTATCTAAATGCTTTACATAGAATGATGACATTGATTATAAAGAGACTTTCCTTTTGATTTCGATGAAAGACTCTTTCAGGAAAGTCAGGTTGTTGCACATTTTGACCTCGAGTTACATCAAATGGATGTTAAGACGACGTTTCTCAATGGAGACATTGATGAGACAGTTTGCAAATTAAAGAAATCCATTTATGTGCTCAATCCAGCTTCTCGTTAAGGGTAATACAAATTTCATCAAGTAATTATCTCATTTGGTCTTGAGATTAATGCTGTTGATGGTTGTGTGTATTACAAGTTCAGTGGGAGTAAGTGTATTTTCCTGATTTTGTATGTTGATAACATATTGCTTGCCACTAATGATATAGGCATGTCACATAAAATTATGAGATTTTTTATCTAGGAATTTTGAGATTTGTTCTCGGGGTATTCTTGAATTGTCACAAAAGGGCTATATCGATAAAATACTTAAGATGTTTGGCATGCAAGACAGTAAATCAGGGGACAGTCCTATCGCTAAGGGAGACAAATTAGTCTCAACTAATGCCCGAAAAGTTATCTTGAAGTTAAAGAAATGCAGAGGATCTCATATAGTTAAGTTATAGGGAATCTGATGCATACTCAGGTTTGTACGCGTCCAGATATTGCGTACATTGTTGGGATACTAATGAGATATTTAAGTAACATTGGGATGGATCATTTGAAAAGCAGCCAAACATGTGTTATAAGGTATTGAGAACAAAAGATTACATGCTCACATACAGAAAATTGGATCAGTTGGAGATCATATGGTATTATGATTCCGATTTTTGCTAGATGCCAAATAGTAGAAGATCCACATCAGGCTACATCTATTGCTAGTTGGAGGAGCTATTTCCGGAAGGAGTGCTTAGAAAACACTTTAGCTTTTTTCACCATGGCAGCAAAGTTTGTAGCATTTTTGGGGGCATCTAATTATGGAATATTGCTGCGAAATTTTGTCACTGGGCTGCGTATTCTGTTCGGTATAGAAAGACCACTAAAGTTCTATTGTGACAATAACTCAGCAGATTTATATTCCAGTAACAACAGGAGCTCAACTTAGTAAAAATACATTAACATAAGTTCCTGGTTGTGAATGATATAGTTCAGAGTGGACACGTGTCAATAAGAGCACATTGAGACAAACTCCATAATTGCGGATCTGCTTACTAAAGTATTACAACTCAAGGTCTTTCATGAGTACAATACTCATATGGATGTTATATTTCTTAAGGATATTTGGTTTCAGTGGGAGTTTGTATTTTTGGTGCATTAGACACATTTACTGTCCTTTTGGATACGGTTTAAAGTTAAAGTTATTTACAGCTGTAAGGTTTCAGGTTTATTATCTCTGAATTTGTTTGAGGATGATCTCACTAAAGTTGGACCAGTTGGAAATAGGCATGTTGAAGATCACATTACATGTAATTTCCATGCTACACGTCCATACTTGATCCATGTCATTCAGTTATGTAGATATACGTGACCATTGATAGGTTTAGTTAGATTAATGTAGCGAAAGTCGCTTTGATCCTATGTTGATATAATTGATGGACCGGATTGTTTGGGAACGCATTCAGTAATGATAGCAAAATTCTGAGTACTCATAAGGTTATGATTGATACACAATTGTAAGGTTACACATATAGCCCAAGTGGGAGATTGTAAGGATTTTAATCAATCGTGTGGGCTTATATGTGAATTATTGTGTATTGAATAAAATGCTATCAAATTTGGTTAAGCCCATTTAAAGTGATCGAATAAGGATTTTATATATATTGGGCTTTAATGCATCTAATTAATGTATGGGCTTTTATGTGTAGATATCAGGTCATTACCTAATTCATGACGGGCCGGATTAGATTAATTGACAATTCAGTATATAAAGTCGGTTATGGTCCCTGAATCAGACGTACTGTTCATTCTTTTTGACATCCCATCATCAGAGAAAAAATAAGAACTGCGTATTGATTTGGAAGATTCAACCGTCAAATCGTTCATTGTGAATCACGTTTGATTAAGGTACGCTTCCGCTTCAGTTATTTAATTCTTGATAATTCAACATGATAATTTTAGATCATAGATAAATAATTATCTGTGATAAATTTTATAACAGTCACTACCATAATTTCTTCATTTCTATCAAATTTCGTCATCCAGGTTTTCTTAAACGAAAAGGGTTTCTTCTAATTGCCTTTTTCTATGTGAGATTTCAAATTAGTGGGTGAATGTATGAAAATGAAGATTTTTATGATGGCAAATTCAACAACTTCTTGGCGTGTTGGCAGTTATATATAGGTTTGGATGGTTGACAAAAAACTGGTGTATCCGTGTACGGTTAAACCTTCTTTTATCGTAGTTACAATAATTAGATACTTGATAATCTCATAATTGATGTTTGAATTAGTAACATGGTTTAGTATGAACGTTGTTACACGTATACCTAAGGGTTTACTTTCCAGACGCACAATGCTCACAAACATAGTGTAAGAGGAAGTAAACCATGAATGTACAAGTAGACAAATCCTTCTAGTATATACCTCATGATAATAAGAAATTATTAATTTTAAAATTATTTATTTACTTGCAAGTTGAAAATGAACTTTTTAAGCTTAGACAAGCATGCAGTCAATATCCACTGGCTGCAGCAAGGTCACGGATTTTCTCCTGTTGGAATGCTTGATGAAGTCTTCTTGGATATAATCTTTATTATTAATAAAAGTAGAAGTGTAGCTTACCATAGAAGTTATTGTTTTCCTACTTAAAGTGCACATCTCTTATATGATTTGATTAGTGTGAATGCAAAACAAGATTAATGTGAATACAAAATAGTTATACGTCAAATGTGAATGCAAAATCTAGATAGATATAAATGCATTTATTGTCTTATATATATATATATATGTATGTATGTATGTATGTACGTATATGCACTAATAGCCTACTATTATGGTAAATAATGGTTAATATTTTTTAATCATTTTTAATTTTAATAATTGTGCAAAGATTATATGATATAATAGTTTCTTGATCTTCAACGTTGTTCAATTGTCGTATATTAAGATTAAATACATATTTTTAATTATTGTTGTTGACTACAAAATTCGGCTGGACCTTGGATCAACACGCCTCAACTCCTCCCTCTTGAACACGTGGATCTCCTGCGCATTGTGACAAACAATCAGTTTGCAAAGGGGGCCGAGGTGGCTCCCGTTTGCACTCCGATGCTAAAGTCAGTGCCCATTCAAGCAGATATAAATTGGGTGCGGGAAATATAAGTGTGTAAAATAGAGAAAATGGAGTGAGAATAAAATATTTAGTCAAGAGTATCAGGTCGCTAACCTTTTACAAAGCGGGAGGAGTGCTCTATTTATAGAGGAATTTGTTGTTTTGGATCGCGACACGTGGCGGACTTTACATGTGTATTTACCCTAGCTTTTGGAGAAGCGAATTTTACTTTTTGACAGTAATCATTGCTACGTTTGGTAAGGGATGAGCGCATGTCACTTTTTGATAAAGGCAGCGTCACATTTCTGACTCCATCCATTGTCTCATCACTCATCCGAGTTGTTATTAAGGAGGTCCTCCGTCTAAACATAAAACACATTGGCTAGTCATAAACCAGTTCGGCTAAAGAAGTTCACGTGCTGTACCACCTAGACAATTAACCCAAGAAGACATCTTAAGCTTTAGTCATGGGCCAAGGTCCATTGGGCCTCTATTAGATCTTTGCTGGTGGATTACTGTACTCCTTTTTGGGCTTTGTCTCAACAATTGTATTAGTGTTTTTGAATGAAAATTGAGAAAAATGTTAAATATGTGATGAGAATGGAGAAATTATTTTTATATCTTTTGCATTTGTGTTGATTATGTTTAATTATTAAATTTTAATGAATGTTTATCGATATTACGGATAGCAATTTTAGTTCATTGCACTGGTGAAAATTTATACTATATATGAAAGTAGGATAGTCTGACATAATTAATTTTTAAATTCTTTATATTTTAGTATTATAATAAAATGTGTGGTTGAGAAAATTTTTGAAGAAATATATGTGATTAAAAAGTGGGTTGAAAAAATGTGTTACTTATAAATAATTTATCAAAAAAGTTATTGAATTAAGGTTAATATTGAAGAGTTAATACTTTTATTTCTTTTAAGTTAATAATGCTAATACAATGATTAATATTTTTTAACCATACTTATTTTTTATAAATTCTTAAAGATTACATGGTATAAGATTTTCGGTACAATTTCGTGATTTCTAACTTTACTCGATTGTCGTACCATGATAATTGCGAGATTTTCAAAACTATTATTTTGACCACTTATTTTTGTAAATAAAGTTTTATTCATTAAATTCAAATATTTAAATATATAAATTGACGTTTACTATTCAAAGATATTTTTAATAATTTGAATTAGGTATATTATTTTATAAAGTCTAATAATTATTGAAATAGAAAATTATTTTTTATGCATTTATATATGTGTTGATTATGTATAAGTATTAAAATTTTATAAATACTTATTAAAATCGATATTGTGGACAACAACTTCTGTAGCGACCAAGAAATTTTCACGCATTTAAATAATTATTTTAAAACTATGAAAACTGTGCCGCTGCGATCTCACCCATTTTTAAGTTAACGTCGCGACGTATTCGTCTAACCAAGTCGAGAAACGTAAAGTCCATTCGATTTTAAATAAATTTCGAATTTTTAAATTTTATTATTTTATTTATTTATTTAAATTATTATTTTCAAAATTATTTAAAATCCCAAATTACGTGAAGCTCATCTTATCAGATTCTTTTCCGACTCAGTTGATTCACGCGTATTATTTTTCTCGAATTCCGTACATTGCTTGTCAAGATTTCCAAACTATCCTATATCAACCTATACTACCACCAACTTCCATCAATCACATCCAATCTCACACCCTACCAACCTCAGACTCCAATTTCAACCCCCTCTCTCTCTCACGGCCATCCACTGCTCAGCAACACTACATCACCTTCATCCAGCCTCCGACTCTGTTTTCAATCATCGCAGCCAAGGTAATATCCTCCTCCTCCATCATCATCACCACATAAAACCACAACACTGCAAGGACCATGGCTCAGACAAAACTAGCTGCACCACTCTGCAAAACCTCAAACTCCTCACACACGAGTTCAACCACGCACCACTGCCAAACTATTCCCACTGTCAAGCAATCTTCTAGCCACTACCTCCACCACCGTGCAACACCACCGCCACCTCCAAGAAACCGCCCCAACACCACCATCACAGCCAGTCAACCCACCTGCAGCACCACCACAATCGAGGCTAACCCAACTCCAAACTCAACCCAATCAAACCCAAAATCAAGAACTAGGTTAACTCAAGCACCTACCTCAGTATTTGACCCATTTTTGGTCGGATCTTCGCTGGCGAGACTCTAAAAAATCGCGAACCCAGCTCCGCTTTTGACCTCGGTTTCGCACCAAATCTCGCACCTAAACCCCTCAAGCCTGAACCCATCTTGACCACTACTCCCTACCTCCTTGCGCCGGCGAACCGTCGGTCGTGGCGCCAGATTTGGGGATGAGGGCCTCGCACGCCTTGCCTTTGCAGCTCTCTATCATTTCGAGAGAGAGAGAGAGAGAGAGAGAGAGAGAGAGAGAGAGAGAGAGAGAGAGAGAGAGAGAGATGTTTATATGTATATATTTGTATATTTTGAACTTTTGGACAAATTACAGCTTGGTCCCCAAGTTTTAAAATGTTTCAAATCAGTCATGTTAGTTTTAAAACAATCAACTCAGTCCCTTAAGTTTTAAATGATTTTTAATCAGTCCTTTCATTTTTTAGAATCAATTATTTCAAGCCATATAGTTTAATATTCATTTTGAGCTTCGACCCAAGTTTTAAAAATTTACATTTTAGTCTTCAACTTTCAAAATTTTCATTTTAGTCCCTCAACTTTCAAATTATTCATTTTAGTCCCTCAACTTCCAAAGTATTCATTTTAGCCCCCAACTTTCAAATCATCAATTTCGGTCCCCAAATTGTAATATATCATTTTTAAACCATAAATTTCAAAAGACTAATTTAACTTATTTTTTTAATTGGCTAGACGAGGCGTTCGAAGAATTAAATGATTGAAGTCATTTCCTGCTCGACTTTGCACTCGTTGAAATTAAGGTAGACTCGCCCCTATTAATTGATTTAAATTATGATTACATGTGAATGTGTATGTTACGTGATTTATGTGAAATTTATTTCATGAAATGAGATGAAAATGTATTTCTTATGAAATATTTATGTTGTTATACTTGTCATAACTTATATACTTTTATACATGAGAAAGAAAGAAGAGAATATCTTGCAAGATAAATGATGATGTTATGCATAACTTATGTGCTTTATGTGCACGAAAAGAAAGAGCAACCTATACCCTATGATTTTAAAGAGCCTCTGATTTTTAAAGAGAAGTCATGTGCTTTAATATACGAGAAGAGCAACTCACGCCCTATGATTTCTAAAGAGTCTGCATTTATGTGTTCAGTTATAATGTGGATTAATTAATTGGCGATAAGTCTACTGAGTATTTCTATGAAATGCTCATATCTATTTTTAACAACATTTGCAGATTTCGAAGAGAGTGGCAGATGATGGATGATTGTGGCAATAGTCATTAAATAATCGAAAATCTTATTTTGATGATCAACATTTCTAAACTTTGGTTATTTTTGAGATTTTCAATTATTTGAGAAATTATGGCATTGTCGAATGTTTTGTATTATTAATGGCTCGATTCGCTATTTTGAATTGTTTCAAAAAATGTTTTCGAATTTTACCGACCATTACGGTTTATTTAATGTTGTCAAAAATGAATTTCAGTTATTTCTTCCGCTGAAATATTATTTTAAAGTTTAGACCAGAAAATGTCGTGGTAAACCAAGTATTTAGAACTCGGGGCGCTACAACTTTCGTACATCGCACGGGTAAAATACTAGTGGATTATAACAACAAATTAATAGTCAACAATTTGTTTTAATTGGGACATTAAATTTGACTTCTTCATAGTTTTCTCCCGCAAAATTACTATCTTATAATTTCCATCCATCGTTATATAACTTGCTTTGGGTTTAAGTAAGTTAAAAGTGTATTTATTGTATTAATTAATTAATTACATCTATGCTAACCGTTAGGTCCTGCACTTGCCTTATTTTGTACATAGCCTAGTTTTCTCCATACGTTACTGTTTTATAGGGTTTTAATAATTTTTTGCAACACCAAATATTGGTAGAATAGTATAAATGCACAGATGAATTAGATAATTTTCAAGGTATATTGATTACTCTTTTCGATATTTTCCTTATGACATGCTTTTCTAAATGTGAATCAAGGTGAAACTATACTCATACTTTGCCAAGATTTCATTAGACCGACGTATCAATTCCACTCCATGAAATTGATTAGTAAATTGACTCTATAGAAACATTCCATCAAGCTATTTATTTAACGCTTTCACGCTAATTATTTTCAAAAGTTTCATCCTGGGTTAAATAGTCTAAACTTTTGTATAGAATTCTTAATTTAAGAAGCAACTCTTTATTCACAAGAGTTGTTACGTTCGTTCAGACTTTTACCATAACTAGTGCAAAATCTTACTTCGTACGAAAAATGTTTTTTAGTTGAATTTCTTAGCGTGATTAAAATATAATTTTGAAATATAAGCGTTACAACTCTATAAAAATTTAACTGCTAATATCTTCAAATGCAAGTTACTTTGTTTCAAGACTTCACATTTTTGAGTCTTAGTTGAAGTAACCGTAGATGAACAAGGACATGATTGTAGAGAATCTGATTACAAAAATATTGAGTCATTGATAAAGCTCAATAATAACAATCATTACATCTGCAAATTATAAATCGAGACTTTAAACACCTATATTGTGTCACTTGCCATTTTTTTTTTTATCTGCTATGTTGTGACAGGTCGTGTTAGGCGATCTCAAAATTTCTTGTATGCCAACTCAACAAGCTTATCCATAGCAAGCTGTTCAGGATCCCTGCATATTAAGCATAATGTGTTTGTAATAATAATATTTGAGCTAATAACAAGATTTGAGCAACAATTCGCAATTACCGGTGATAATAGGAATGTCAAATGCCCACGAAAAAAATCCAAGTTCAAAGTATTTATCGTTGGTCTACATCATTGACTTCTTAAATAGCCTTGCATATTTTATCTAGGGACATCTTTTTATTTCCAATCTAGAGTTTCAAGTTTGAGTAAGAGGAATACTCAGTAATATTTAAAGGATAAATTTTCTGGCAGAATAATAACAGACAATGACTTTAGATGGTTATTCATAGTTAAATAAAGAGACTCCTAAAAGTAATTTAGAATTTGAACTAAATGTTCAAAATATATTATGGAAATGGTGGTCTGAGGTAACCTGTTGATAGAGTCTTCTCTCCAGTTGATCAATATCATCATTGATTTGCTTTTCCTCTATGTCATCCAAGGTAGGCTGTAGAAGGCATCCTAGTGAGAAACAAAAAAATAAAATAAAAAATATTCTAATAAATAAGGAACATAACCCAGTAGCAAACAAAAAACCATGATACATGTAAAGGTTGCATTTGTCACTTAAAACAAGAACCTTCCAACTTAAAGATGAGAAACACCACTTCAATATTCAAAAATAGTAGCTTACAGCAGTTTCTAAAAAGAGACCAATGCTGTGCAATTACAGCTTAAAATGAAGAACTCAATAAACACTTGTTAAATGTCAAATGAAAAACCTTCAAAAAATGATGAGATCACATTGATTAATAATGTGAACAATTAAGTTACGCTCGAGTTCAAAATAGAATTGTGGAATGGCATCATGCTTAAAGAAAATATTCAGCTCCTAAGCAAATACTGGTAGAGAGAACATTCATTTAGCAATCATGGATATTTTTAAACAAATTGTTGGCTAATCTTGCGAAATGTAAAATATTCAAACATGTACAAAATGAAGTACAGAAAAATGGACAACAAGAACACAACAGTTTTTTATTATTATTTTTCTATTTCATCACCACTTCTTAATAACAAATGTAGACACAATATGAATATGATTATCATAAGAGTAACAAAGAGCTAAACTCGTGATACACAGAAAATACGATGAGTGGTGCAAGAGAATCAACGACAGATGAAAATGGAAATTACATTACAAAGTAAAAAAGCTAGGAAAATGAGAAAGTATAATTAGGTGTGGATACAGTGCAAAAGTTGTTCATCCAGCACTTGCCAAGACCTTTCCCTTATCTCGAACCACAAATGTCACAACACTACATCCCTTGAGAAACCACAAAATTAACGGAGCTATGTTTTAGACCAAACATGTCAATAGTGTGCTTGGAAAAATAAAATAAAACGCAGTACCTATAAATCTGGAATACAACAATCTCTGTAAAAGACAAAAGAAAAAAAATGGGAAAAAATAAATAAATAGGAAGATGGGGGATACAAGTGCAATTATAAAAATTATGAAAAGTGACATTTTAAAAGAATGAAAGTTGAATGCAACATGACACTTGCCATAGAAGTAGGAGAGAAAATACCAAGAGAATGTTGCCCAATATTTTCATACATAGATAAACACTACCTTTTTCTTTGAGCCAGGGGCATATTATTTTGATACAAATTTTCTCCAGTAACATATGTGGTTGCCCAGAAGGAAAGATAAGGTATTAGATGAAGCACATAATGGTATTAGATGAAGCACTCCAATGAAAATTTAATAACTTTACGTTGCTAGAGTTCTAGTGAGTATTGCATTAGAAGGAGAGCAAATTAAAACAAACATGTTGCTAAGAAGTTCCTAATATACATTTAAACTAAAAATGGAAGATAAATTAAACATGTTCTCATCTATTGTGCTGGTTGTTTAGAATGACCTCTACATAGCTTTGGAATTGAGTGACATAGAACTGATAACGACCTCCTATTAATAAAAAAGAAAAACACGGTAGTGAGTTTTTGAATATAGATAATCTTCTTTACAAGAAATGGTTGGATTATTTAAACAGATAAGAGATACTCACATGTATTTTGTCTAGACATCTTCTGTGCGAGGAAATTCCTCTGGCCTTTAGAGTTGCTAGTAGTTGTTGATAAATTTAAAAAATTAGAGACCACAACTAATTAGATTAAGATAGGAAATACCTGAGTTTTGTCTCCAATATGAGATGACAATTTGTGGCTACAATCCTGAAAATTTGCTAATGACCAGCTAGTAATCAGACAATTGTCATGAAAACAAACAAGAAATATTAAAGCAAAGGCCCTACCGATATTTCTCAATAAAACAATTCAGCAATAACTTGAAATTTAAATGCACGTGTATAAACAAAGAGGTTACAGAGATTTATTTTCAATCATATTCTGTCTCAAATGCTCTACATTAAATAAAGAATAATAGAAACAAAGAATGGAAGTTGAAGAATTATGAAACACCTCTAATTGAACTTTAGAGAGGAATCAACTGAAATTCTCAATTTTGAAAGTCTGAAACAATGCTTGAACAAAATGATGATCGGGCTTTTTTCAGTGATTGTCAAAATGGACCTATGAAATCCACCAAATCAGGTCGGCCTATCCGAGGCTCGGGTAGGCCTTATATCCCGGGCTTTGGGGGTCTCAACCGTCAAGCTTTTCTTTCTCTAGGCCGGGATGTATGGTCGGCCTTATTACCTCCCAGCCCGGAATTGCCCGATCAGTTTAGGCCTTGCATCCATAGTGGGGAATATGCCTGGCCTTACTCGGCCACTTCAGGTTTCCGGGTGTTCACCCTTATGGGCTTTATTAATGGGCCACATCCTTGGGCCCTTGGAATAAGACATAACCTATAAGGAGTCATCCTAAAAAAGAGGAAGTACAATTCTTATAAGATTAGAACTCCTCCTAAAAGGTAAGTTTACGGCAATAAGGACTCCTTCCTAAAATAAAGGGAGTTATGGGCTTTTCCAGCCCTATAAATACAGCTCCTTTACTCACATAAATTCACTCACAATTCATTACGCTTTCCAGTTATATATTCTCTCTCTATCTTTTTCCAGAAAACTAATTCTCACACCGGAGGGGCGACGGGGAGAATCCTCCTCCCCTTTTTTGCAGGTTATTCAAGGCGGGTTCATCAATCTCTTCCAACAATCAAAGTATCACCAGATCCTGCCACGTCAAGGTTAGGATTTTTGACAGCATCAATTGGCGCCGTCTGTGGGAAGAGATACAATCAGCCATGGTTAATAGACGTCAAGCCCGTCCCATCGACTAGTCAATCCATTCCGGCCAACACTTCAGCTGAGGATGATAATCCTCCACCTCTTGAAGATGTTGGGGAAGAACAAAATCCAGAGGTAACTCCAGACAATGAACCTGTTAGTCGGGAAGATTTCAACGAACTTCAGCAGCAGCTCCGCGAACTTCGTCAAGCTCTTCAACAACAGAACAGTCATCAAGCGCAGCCTGACCCGAACACTCCAGACACAATTTCTAGGGAAGGTCTCCAGCCAGTTAACCCTATGGCTAACAACTCCCCGGGGATAAGGGGTGCCCATCCCATGACAGAAGGATCTGCCAACTTGACCCAGCAAGAACTCTCAAGAATCATTCAGGAAGGAATTGCTGATGGAATACGACAGAACTCCCAGGGTCGGACGTCATTCGTGAGAAGAACCCCCTTTATTCCTGAAATAACATCCTTTCCCTTGCCAGATCGATTTAAATACCCTCGGATAAAGGAATACGATGGAACAACAGATCCTAACAACCACTTGAACACCTACACGGATGTTATGGACATGCAAAATGCTCCCGATCAGATTCTGTGCAAGGCATTCTCGCAAACCTTGACAAATTCAGCTCGAGACTGGTTCTCTACTATACCTCCAGGACCCATCTCTTCCTTTGCAGATCTTACTGAGAAGTTCATTGCTTTCTTTGCAAGTAGCAAAAGAATCAAAAAGACGGCCGCATCTCTCATGCAGTTAAAGCAAGCTCAGAATGAAACGCTGCGTGAATTCATGACCAGGTTTAACGCTGAAAGACTTCAGATTCCAGATCTCCACATATCATCAGCAATTTCAGCCCTTACCTTGGCCATTCGAGGACCGGAATTCAGAATGTCCCTATCCAAGAACCTACCATCAAATGTAACAGAGCTTCTCCGAAGAGCAGAAAAGTACATAAACATGGAGGAGACACTTTTGTCAGTTCGGGCACAGGATCAAGGGCATGGAACAGTGACACAATCTTCACAATTAACAAAGCAAGGGAATAAAAGGTCGAGACAGGAAGACGAGAAGAATTCGTCCCGAACTAACTCGAAGGGGAATGGCAATGGGCATCTGAGTTTAACTCCGCTAAGCGCACCCCGATCCCACATTCTCATGGAAATCAAAGGACGCGAAGACTTACGATGGCCTAAGCCTATCAAAGGGAAGATTGATGAAAAGAATCGACATAAGTATTGTGACTTTCACAAGAGCCCGAGCCATACCACGGATGAATGCAGAACTTTGAAACAGGAGATAGAGGCCCTCATAAAAAGGGGCTTCCTGGGGCACTACATAAAGAGAGACGATAAAGAGCATGGGAAAGGGGAAGAGAATTCCAGATCCGCTGGCACCATAAATTTTATCGTCGGAGGAATAGCATCTGGAGGTGATTCGAATAATGCACGAAAGAATCATGCCCGTGCACTAAATGATCGAGAAGAAAGGTCGGGATGTCATGACCAGGAAATCTCGAACAGCATCAGCTTCAGCAATGCCGACATGGAAGGGATTTCATATCCTCATGACGACGCTATTGTTATCAGCACAACAATCGCCAATTTTGATGTCAGGAGGGTGCTAGTTGACAATGGGAGTGCAGCCAACGTTCTATCCTTGGAAGCTTTCAATCAGATGCAACTTCCCAAAGATCGGCTTCGACAGGTCGTTACTCCCCTAACCTGGTTTGGAGGAGGAATCGTGAAACCCGAAGGCCTAATTGACCTTCCCACTTCCCTAGGATCAGAAGAGAAATGTGTAACAAAGATGACTCCGTTCCAAGTCGTCAGAGCTCCTATGGCCTACAATGCTATCTTGGGAAGGCCATTCCTGAATAGCCTCAAAGCTATAGTATCAACTTATCACCTAGCAATCAAGTTCCCAACTTCCGCAGGCATAGCAACTATTTAGGGGAATCAATCGGTAGCCAGAAGTTGCTACATCAACTGCATTGGAAAAAATAAGACATATTTGATGTCAATAGAACTTCCTCATGAAGAAAGAATGTCGCCAGTAGAGGAGCTGGAAGAGGTTCATGTCTCAGAAGGGAAGAGCTTCACAATTGGGAAAGAGCTCCCCAAAATAATGAAGGAAGAGTTGTCACAGTGTTTAAAGAAGAATATCGATGTTTTTGCGTGGAACACTGAAGATATGCCCGGGATTGATCCCGAGCTCGTCGAACACAGGCTCAACGTCATGCCTGACAAGAAGCCCGTAAAACAGCGAAGAAGACAGTTTGCCACAGAAAGAAGACAGATAATAAAAGAGGAAATAGATAAACTCTTGAAAGCAGGATTTATCAAAGAAGTGAAGTATCCAGAGTGGCTAGCCAATGTGGTCTTGGTAAAAAATCCAAATGGGAAGTGGAGACTTTGTATAGACTTCACCGATTTGAATAAGGCATGTCCAAAAGACAGTTATCCTCTCCCCAGGATCGACAGGTTGGTGGATTCCACATCAGGGTCCGAACTTTACAGCTTCCTAGACGCCTTCTCGGGATATCATCAGATTCGGATGGCACGGGAAGATCAGGAAAAAACTTCCTTCATGGAAGATGAAGGAATATACTGCTACAAGGTCATGCCGTTTGGATTAAAGAATGCTGGAGCCACGTATCAAAGGTTGGTTAACATGGTCTTCTCCCGACACATTGGGCTTAACATTGAAGTCTACGTTGATGACATGGTAGTAAAAAGCTCAAGAAAGAAAGACCACATTGCTGAACATGAAGACATATTCAATACACTCAGAAAACATTAGATGAAACTGAATCCTGCAAAGTGCGCCTTCGGAGTAGGCTCGGGAAAGTTCTTGGGATTCATGATCACTCAGAGAGGTATCGAAACTAATCCAGATAAAATTTCAGCCCTAGCTTCAATGGAACCTCCCCGAAACATCAGGGAAGTACAGAAATTAACAGGAAGAGTAGCGGCATTAGGTAGATTCATGTCAAAGGCAGCAGACAAATGTTTCCCCTTCTTCAAAACTCTCCGAGGAAACAAGGACTTCAGATGGGACGAGGAATGCGAGGTCTCCTTCAGGAAGTTGAAAGAATACTTGGGGACACCTCCGATACTGGTAAAGCCGAATCTAGGGGACAATCTGTTCCTATATCTAGCAGTGTCTGATCATGCTGTGAGCCCCGTTTTAATTAAAGAGGAAGAGAAGACCCAAAAGCCTATATATTATGTTAGTAAGATGATGTTGGAAGCAGAAACCCTATACACATTGGCAGAGCAGCTCGCACTTGCCCTGGTTACAGCAGCGAGAAAGTTAAGACCATACTTTCAAGCCCATGCAATAACTGTCCTCATAAATCAGCCCTTGAAGCAAATCTTGCAGAAACCAGATGAATCCGGTCGTCTACTGAAGTGGTCAATCGAGCTCGGGGAGTATGACATTGAGTTCAAACCTCGACCTTCCATCAAAGCACAGGTCTTGGCTGACTTTGTTGCCGAACTAACACCAAGACCTCGGGGGCCGACAGGTCATGACCGGGAAGAGACCACATGGACCTTGCAAGTGGATGGAGCATTGAATGCTGCGGGCTCGGGGGCCGGAATCATATTAAAGAAAGATGACGGCACAATGGAAATTCAGTGCGCAATACGTTTTGACTTCCCAGCAACCAATAACGATGCAGAGTATGAGGTCGTAATTGCTGGACTTCAAGCAGCTCAACACCTAGGGGTCGAGCATGTCAAGGTCCTTAGTGATTCACAATTAGTGGTAGAACAGGTAAACGACACTTTTGAAGCGAAAGATGAGAAAATGTCATCTTACAGGATGATGGTCTTGGACTTGCAAAGGAAGTTCAAGTCTTGTTGCATAAACAAAATTCTGAGGTCCTCCAATCACAAAGCGGATGCCCTGTCAAGACTTACTTCTTTCAATCTAGACCACCTGGATAGGACCATGTTCGTGCGAACTCTTCATGAGCCTAGTATCATACAACAACCCGAGGTCATGGATATTTCTTATCAAGAGCCCAGTTGGATGGATCCAATAATTGAATATCTAACATCAGGAAAGTTTCCAGATGACAAAGTAAAGGCCAAAAAAATCAAAGCAAGAGCCCCGAGGTATATCTTGTTGCAGAATACCTTGTTCCGCCGAAGCTTCACACTTCCTTATCTGCGATGCCTAACTCCAAAAGAAGCAGCTCTTGCTATGGCTGAAGTTCATGAAGGAATTTGTGGAGGACACCAGGGAGCAAGAGCTTAAGCACTGAAACTGATAAGATACGGGTACTATTGGCCGAATATGAAGAAGGATTCCCTTAGTTATGTGAAAGCCTGTGACAAGTGCCAAAGATTCGCAGCCCGATTACATCAACCTGCGGAAGAGCTATCCTCAATATCTTGCCCATACCCTTTCGCCCAATGGGGAATCGACATACTCGGGCCTTTCCCTATAGCCTGGGGTCAGGTCAAGTTCTTAGCAGTTGCAGTGGAATACTTCACTAAGTGGGTGGAAGCCGAACCGCTAGCCGTGATCACAGAACAAAAGTTGGAAGCATTTGTGTGGAAATCAATAGTTTGCCGTTTTGGTCTTCCCAAGACATTAATAACGGATAACGGGCGTCAACTTGAGTGCCAAGCCTTCAAGCAATTCTGCAAGAATCTGGGAATAGAGCACAGGTTGACATCCGTTTCGCACCCGCAGAGCAATGGGTTGGCTTAAGTAACAAATAGGCGCATCTTACAAGACTTGAAGACTCGCCTTGGTAGTGCCAAGGGAGATTGGCCCGATCTTCTCCCAGAAGTACTTTGGACCAACCGAACCACCTTCAAGACAGCAACAGGGGAAACCCCATTCATGCTTGCCTTCGGGATGGAAGCCGCTGTTCCCATAGAAGTAACCATTCCAAGCTTCCGTGCCATGGCCACAGGCTCGCCCGACCACATCGAAGGGCAGAGAGAAAGTCTGGATCTTTTAGAAGAAGTCAGGAAAAACGCATCATTAAGAATAGCAGCCTATCAACAGGCCATGTCTAAGAAGTTTAATATCCGAGTGAAGAAGAGGGAGTTCAGAATGGGGGATCTCGTCCTTCGCCGCAGTGAGGCTACCGGTCATCAACCAGGGAAACTTGGGCCTATTTGGGAAGGACCTTATGAAGTCATCCGGAAGGTGGGCAAGGGCTCATACAGCCTCCGCACAATGGATTCAAAGCCTCTTCCTCGGCCATGGAATGTGAAGAACTTGAAGTCATACTACAAGTAATCATATCGAGTCATTTAGTCCTAGTAAGGTCGGGCCTGCGCGCCCATTTTTATATTTGCTTTCGGACTTGCACGTCTCCCAGAGAATATTATGGTCGGGCCTGCGCACCCATTTTTATATTTGCTTTCGGACTTGCACGTCCCCCAGAGAATATTATGGTCGGGCCTGCGTGCCCATTACTTTGTCTTTCAGTGTCAGGGGCGGGTACTCTTTTTCCTTGTCCAGATTTATTCCCAATGGGTTTCTCTGGATAAGGTTTTAACGAGGCCCATGTTCAGTCCCTTTCAATAAAAGTACTTCTTCCAAAGAATGAGCACTACAAAGATCATATGTCGAAGTAATTTACAAGGTCTCATGGCATGACGTTACAAATTATTTCCCATCCAATAATTTACAATGTTTCATGGCAAGACTTTACAAATTATTCTTCCACGAATAATTTACAAGGTCTCATGGCAAGACGTTACAAATTATTTTCCATCCAATAATTTACAATGTCTCAGGGCAAGACTTTACAAATTATTCTTCCACGAATAATTTACAAGGTCTCATGGCAAGACGTTACAAATTATTTCCCATCCAATAATTTACAATGTCTCATGGCAAAACTTTACAAATTATTCTTCCACGAATAATTTACAAGGTCTCATGGCAAGACGTTACAAATTATTTCCCATCCAATCATTAACTGAAAGGGTCGGGCAAACCCGGTCTATCCAGTTGTACTCAACTCAAAGTCTTGATGCTACAAAAGGTTAAGTCCGTTCTTATGCGGGAAACATAAGGTCGGGTACTACCCGACCATAGAGTATCAACTAGATAAATTCTAGGAATCTTTTGCTCAACCCAAGGAAATAGTCCGGTATTACCTGACCTTATATGATATCATTTCTAAAAGTTTGTACAAGTAAAAAGCTCGGATTGTTTTATATACGGAAGATTATACTTTATCATCAATACATAAATTAGATACGAAACAATAAACACGAGCTTTGACAAAAAAGAGACATTCTTCATTAATAAAAAACCTTGTTGCAAAAAGAGGCCACAAGGTTACATCTCGGCCTATAAAAGGGAAATGTACAACAGATTTTTCTACTACTGCTCGGGGTCACTAGCACGGGCTTCTTCTTCGTCAGACTCGACCTCTACTACATCTTCCAGGAAAGGAGTGAGGTCCAGATCTTCCGTGCCCAATGGAAATTGAGAAAGCGGGCTGGTGTCCAGGTCGGGCGCATGCATCTTGATCCATGCTCGGGCTTGTCTCATGCCCTGGGAATAGGATTCCAGGGCATAGTTACCCACGGCAAGGTCATATTCCTCAGACTTCTTGTAAGCCTCGACCGTCGCCACCTTCGCCACTTCTATCTCTTCCCTTGCCCGGCGAAGATCTTCAAATAGTTTGACATTTTCAGAGCGAGCAAGATCCCGGTCTTCAGTCATCAAAGCCAAATCAGTTCCCATTCTGGTCAACTTTTCGTCAGCGTTGTTAGCACGGGTTGCCTCGTACTGAACAGAATGGACAAGCTGACTCGTAGCCTCCCCTCTCCGAACACCTTGGTTTATAAGACCCCGGCCAATACTGAGCATCTGTACGAGTTAAATACTTGTATTATTTGGAGGCAAAATATAACACCAAAAGTAAAAGGTCGTCTTGAAATTACCTTAAGCGCCGCATTCAGAAAATGATCCACCCCGTTCTCCAGCGAGACTTCATCAGAATATTTCTCGAGTATACCGGGGTGGTAACTTTCTTCCAATTTAGACCGCAAGTTGGCCAGGGAAGGACCCTCTACTGCAGCTTCAGGAGGATCAGACCTTGTATTCTCTTCCCGGACGGGAGCGCGGCGAACACCTTGGCTGGTCTTGTGCCGGGGTGGAACTTCCACGTTTCTCCCTGAAGTTTTGCCCGGCCCGGACTGTGCTTGGCGTGGCCTTTTTTGTGGTCATCTTCGAGTAATACCACCTTCCCTCCTCCTCTCAGCAGCAGCTCAAGCCCTCTCTTCGGCCGCTTTCTTTAACCTGTCCCCGTCAAAATCCATACCTGTGAAAGAACGGGAAGGTTAGATAAAAAGCAATAGAAGGGAAAGGGAACATTTTCTAGTGGAAAAATGAAATCAACTATTACTTAATTTACAAAGCCGGGTCCTACCGGGCTCCAAGTCAAGGCCGGCCTGACCTAAGATCTCGTTGGTAGTAAGATCTGAAGCCTCCTCGGCCAGAAGTCCGAAGTCACAAACTCTTATGGCGTTGGCCAAGAGGTCGGCCATCTCGTCCTCCCCCACATTACCCATTCTATTAAAGTTGTCTACCTCCGGTTTCCTAAAAGTGGGCCAAAAGATATTCTCACCTTCCCGGGGTTTGATATAAAAGAATTTTTCCTTCCAATATTTCAAGGAAGAGGGAACCCAGGACACCTCGAACCTCCCCTTCCTGCATAATTAAACGAAGCAGTTACATCGGGGTAAAAACTTCAAATTTAAAAGGCATTTGCAAAGGTTCACGGTAGGTTCGATCCCTAGACTCCTACATAAAACAAAGAAGTAAGCTAGAATTCTCCACCCGTTTGGGACCAGCTTCCCGGGAAGAATGCTAGCCGTAAAAAGGAAATCTACAAAAAAGTGATGTAAGGGGAACCTGAGGCCGACCACTAACGAGTTGTGAAATACTACGGTCTCCCCTTCCCGACAATGATATGATACATCATCATGATCGGGTGCCCGGGATGTATACCTATCAGATAGACCAAACTTCCTCATGTCAGCCTCGACCATGTGTTCCTTCATCCTACTGTTGTAAGTGGGTAACTCTAGGTCGGGACTGCCCGGTCTATCATCAAATTCAGGGTTATTGACTTCCTCATCATCGCTCGACTCGTCCCCCCCGGATGTTGGTGGAAGTTGGTAAAATCCTATTGGCTCTACATCTAAAGCCTCGTCCAAATTTTCTACCTCCCTAAGGTCCGTGATGTTCACTTTCCTGGCCATTTTCCTAACGATTAAATTACAAAATAAAATTAACGTCGGGAGAGGTCGAGATTACCTAAAGGTCGTGCTTGGAATTTTAGCTCGTGTTAGACGCTCGAGGAGTTGTCTGGTTTTCACTAAAATTGCAAAGTGAAAAGAATGAGGGCATAGGGACCACATATATATAGGAGGAAAAAGGCGGGAAAACTTTTGAAATCCCGCCACTCATTTTTGACATGTGGCAGCAATCCAGAAGTGTGATATTAATGATGACGCGTAAAACAAAGGACAAAACAGTTGGCGAAAGACGTCATTAATAAAGGTGACAGCTGTCAGGAGTTAATTGCATTCAGGCATCCTTCACCGATCCCTGATGCACGGGGGCCATTGATCGGGCTTTTTTCAGTGATTGTCAAAATGGACCTATGAAATCCACCAAATCAGGTCGGCCCATCCGAGGCTCGGGTAGGCCTTATATCCCAGGCTTTGGGGGTCTCAACCGTCAAGCCTTTCTTTCTCTAGGCCGGGATGTATGGTCGGCCTTATTACCTCCTAGCCCGAAATTGCCCGATCAGTTCAGGCCTTGCATCCATAGTGGGGAATATGCCTGGCCTTACTCGGCCACTTCAGGTTTCCGGGTGTTCACCCTTATGGGCTTTATTAATGGGCCACATCCTTGGGCCCTTGGAATAAGACATAACCTATAAGGAGTCATCCTAAAAAAGAGGAAGTGCAATTCTTATAATATTAGAACTCCTCCTAAAAGGTAAGTTTACGGCAATAAGGACTCCTTCCTAAAATAAAGGGAGTTATGGGCTTTTCCAGCCCTATAAATACAGCTCCTTTACTCGCATAAATTCACTCACAATTCATTACGCTTTCCAGTTATATATTCTCTCTCTATCTTTTTCCAGAAAACTAATTCTCACACCGGAGGGGCGACGGGGAGAATCCTCCTCGCCTTTTTTGCAGGTTATTCAAGGCGGGTTCATCAATCTCTTCCAACAATCAAAGTATCACCAGATCTTGCCACGTCAAGGTTAGGATTTTTGACAGCATCAATTGCATATCTATCATCTCCAGCCCTTGTAATCATGTGTGAAAGTCAAGTTTGATCAAGTAGGAAACAGGCATAGAACTACGCTTATAAATAAAGAAGCTTGTTTTGGTGGAGAGAGCGAATGCCCCTCGAACTTTTTTTTTTCCCTTGACCTTTTTGTCGTTGATTGACTCAAATGGCGAAAACACATAACAAAGAACACAATAAACCTAATTTGTATTTGGAACTTAACACATTACAATCAATAAACATATTAAATGTGTGTAACATGTCGTTCAATTAAAATTCCCAGGAACACAAAGTATCCTAGAACCATGACCATTCAAGGGTACTTCAAATTGGGTTTGGGGGGGAGGGGGTCCATAAAAGAAGGTAGATGCGTGTCCTTACAATAAAAATCAATCGCAGTCAAAAAATATAAATCGAGCAATAAATAGGAAATTCATGAGAAAAAGAAATATAAGAAAAGTTACAATACCGTTAGATCAGAAATATAAAAAGATCTAAACATGGAACAATCGCAAAAACAGAGGCACGAAAAATCTCTTCTTCAAACTGACAACCATTGCAAATGAGTTCCTAAACAGAAAAAGGAAAAAACCAATTTGCATGGATTCTCTTTGATTTTTTATTTTCTATAAACTAAAAATGCTTAGAAAAGGGTAGAAAATTGAGTGAGAATATTTGTAAAAAAATATTCAACAATCCTGAATTAATTGAACAACAACTAACAATCAAAAGCCATCGATTACAATAGCTTGTTAAAAAGCCCAAAATCGCAAAGAAAGAATATACGAACCTTGAGAGGATGAAGACCATCTTTTAGATCGAGTGAGATGCGTTCGCGGCCTTCGATTTCTCTGTAGGAGAATCAATCGTGCTCTTTTTCATATCACAAAAATGGCAAAAACAATCATGTGTTGATTGTGATATTTGGCGCTGAAGTAGGTAAAACTTTGTCAGATATTTACTTCTTTCTTGTAGTTTAGTGTAGTTGTGGAAAGAGGAATTTTGTATTTCTTACAATCAAAATCGAGATTTGGGGTTCTCATTTATAGAGAGAGAGAGAGAGAGAGAGAGAGAGAGAGAGAGAGAGAGAGAGAGAGAGAGAGAGAGTTATCCAATTTGTAGGGGGGGGGGGGGGGACAGAAACCTGTAAATGTAGAGAGAGGGGAAGAGAAATATCTATGCACTGTTTGAAACCAGAAGATGGGTTATTTGGATTTTCAAGTGTGAACACTACGGTTACAGAATGAATAGTACAGAATATAATACTACTATTGCAAAACCGGTTTGTCACTTTCATGCGTGAAAGGTAGTTGGACAATTTTTGAACAGTATATTTTATTCCCGATTTTATGTAGAGGGGAAATAAAGAAGGAATTTTTGTTAAACAACATCAAACAGGTGCTAATTACATAAACTTCCACTTAGCAATTTGTAAAATCAAATCCACAAGTCAACTGTGACAAAATGTAGCAGACCAAAATGTAAATCAAATTCTTGTTTTGTTAATACTACTTAAGGATCAAAATTCAAAATGCCTATAACAGCTTATTCTCAACCCCCAGAAATATGGACCTGAACTAATATTTTTATAATTATCTTCTTGTAAATAATACCTTGAAAGACACAGGATATGGACAGGAAGCAGCTATGACTCTGAGGAGAAATGAACAGATATCTCCTCTCTCAACAGAGCATTGGGGATATCTGGAAGTTGCTGCTACATTAATCCTAGTATCTAATCTCATATGAACCAGCTTTTGTAATGTAACTAACCCACTGAACTGTGTTGTACCCACTTTTTTCTTATACCTGTGGACAGACTGTAAGTGAAGCTGCATTCTTACTGTGTGCAAGTATTAAATAATCTTCTCTAAAATATACGAGGTATATACCTTGAGGAAACGAACACACAATCCATTTGGGCAGTTGGATGTTTAGATAATAACCACTATTGATCTCATAGAGTAACATTAATTCATAGAGGAGTCCAGTTGAGCTAGTTAGATCAATTCCTGTGTGACAAAATCCACCACATTTTCCTGATCAAAGCATAAAATATTTGACGAACATACATTAGCAGCAGATGTAAGACCATTTAATTAAGGCCAAATCACTGTGATCTAAAATTCACTTTTAAGCGCTCATTGCCTATATATCAGCAAAATGACATAACATACTACAAGTAAATAGTTCTAACCAGTGGAGGTAGACAATCATCAGCATACCATCTCAAACTCAATAATCCAACATGAGTGGTCTTATCTAAGGCATTTATAGTCCTACAGATTCTTTCTTTCAACTGCTCATCCAAAACTTGCTACAACAAGGCAAGAGCTTCTCACATACATCTTTGTTGCTGAGCAAATAGGCATGCCTTGTGTAGTTCTCCAGAGCAGGTAAAGTAACTTAGATACTATATTTGTTCTATTTTTATGCTTGTCTTGTGATATTAAGACTGTAGACTATGGAACTACATTTGTAAGAGAGTAAGCAAAAGCGACATTTAGCTATAATTGTTTGTTTCTTTATTTTTATTACATGACAACATAACAAACACTTTCCAATCGAAACTTGCTTGCAATTTTATTTCAATTCTACAATAACCATGAGTACAAACCATTAGTCTTCGCCACTGTCATTCTCACACTTGAACTGCTAAACGCTCCCAATATCTTCTTATAACCAATTATTTTTAATTTACTCCCACACAACCACAAAACTTGCGCCTCTTAAGATGGTAGGGAAACCCATGAAGACCTGGCTGTTCAGGTTTCTTTGTTTATTGGATAGTATTTATTTTCTCAATTTCTACGTGTTGAATCCCAGGTGACTACTTTGGTATTTCTGCTTTAGAACTTGCTTTTTTTTTTTCCCCCTTATTTTCACACAAAGATAGGAAGCCCTGTAGATTGAATCTCCAATTTTTAGTTGAATTTTATGAGGATCAAAGCTTCTTCAGCGGGGTTACCAAACCTTTTTACTTTACTTTTTCATTTTTACTATTGACAATCATAATTACTTCTGCTATTTTTGGCTATTTTTGTGACTTTGCTCAATTCTATAGTGTAGGAAACACTATGAATTCCCAATTATTCTGATAAGGATTCTCCGGGGAAGTGTTCGAGGATGTGGGTCTAAGTTAATTATATTTTTTCAATCTTGCTACAATCACAATCCCACTCACAATGTGGGTGACAATTCACTCACATTGGAGTGGGACCCTCAAAATTCAAATTTTGAGGGTCCCACTCCAATGTGAGTGAATTGTCACCCACATTGTGAGTGGGATTGTGAAACAAGAATAATTCATATTTTTTATTCACTCTCTGACTTTTTTAGATTTATTTATGGGTTATGTCTGAATTTTACTCACAACTTATCTGTTATCGATTATAATTGTTATATTAAATGGCAGAGGTTTTCAGATTATGTGTTTTTAATAGTATGGATAATTGGATATTTGCATTTTGTTTACAAGATTATGGGTTTTTCGTTAATTAATTGATATGTGCTGATTGATGATTGGATTTAGTAAGTGATAATTTTATGTAGGATTGTACTTAACTTCCATTTATCTAAGTCCATTCTTTGTCAAGGAAAAAATTATTGCATTTTTGTTGTTCATTAAAGGGTTTTTAGTGAAATCTGAATACGTTATAGATTAGGACATTATCTTTCAATTGATACTAGAGAGCTGACGTTCTTCTCTACTGCTTGTTGGAAGAGAGCCAGCATTCTTCTGTTTTATAGAGGGAACTGGTGGACTCATGGAAAGACTGCTAGGGGAAATGTTAAATGACAATTCTTTGAAGAACATGTTTTTATTTACAGACTTTAGGTGGTATAATTGCTAGCAGTCGATCTCACATGGACTTTTCCCTACTTATCAACCATTGGATATAAAATATTAATTGACAATACTACTTTATTCTTACCTTTTTTTCAATATTTCCTTTACTTTTCTATCTTTTCCATTTTTATTGGAGCTTGATTGTTTAAGAAATGATATTGTATGGACTTTTCTATGCATTCTCGATATTATACTTAAACTCTTACACCTTAGAATTTATTGATGAGCATGTCTATAGTTTTTGAGCTACATAGTGTTTAAGTGCATGCACTTGATGTGGTTAAATAGCATCTTCATAATGGCAGTTTAAATACATGGACATTCTTGGAAAACTGATGCATAAGGTTTCTTTGCAGGAAAAGTTATTATAAAAGAGGGTAACTATGTCTATCCCAAATTTGATGTAGTGGAAGCATAGGCAAGAGCCGTCAATAGTAAGAATGTCCATGTTCCTGCTTAACACATGGTGGATGCATTGACATAGAAAGTGTAGCGACTACAAATTTTTCGTTACTTTAATTAAAATATTATAAAGACACGTCGCTATGACTTATTTCATTTATTTTAAAAGAATATTCATCTAGTCAATTATTAAGTGAAATTTTAGAATTTATTTTAATTATAATCAAATTTCAAATTTCATTAAAAATGTTCAAAGATCATTATTTTTATTTATTTATTTTAAAATTTAAATTCTTAAAATCCAATTATTATTCAAATTTATTTTTAATTCAAGTCTTATCTTTTAAATAATTATTTTAGATGTATTCTATTCGCACTAGTATTCTAGTATCCCAAATTTTTTACAATTTTATTTGAAATCAAACGTTTCCATATATAT
The DNA here is from genome assembly GCA_963555705.1 of Ligustrum vulgare. Lineage (NCBI taxonomy): Eukaryota > Viridiplantae > Streptophyta > Magnoliopsida > Lamiales > Oleaceae > Ligustrum > Ligustrum vulgare. Next base: position 78,022,610 of record OY743169.1, on the reverse strand, counting down.
TCAAAATTCTATTCCAACCACAATATTTTCCATATCCAACTTCATCACAATTTCATTCCAACTATAACATCTCCATACTAAATCTATATATACACATATATTCTCCTATTTCAATCCACGCACAAAAATCATCAGTACTTCTCAAAGATCAATTTCTCTTCAATGCACCGTGGCCAACAAACTTCACACACACGAGCTCAACCACCACCGCCAGACCCGAAACCACAACCACAACCTCTATAAACCAATCAACTGAACCACCACATTGGAACGAACCAGCGCAGCAGCAAAACTCACCACCACCACCACCAGCCACCTCTATGCCAACCATAACCGGCCACCAATTGTGCACCACCGAATTCGAAACACCGTAGCAGCCAACTCCAAAATAGCTACAATTCATCAATTCCACCAATTTCACAAGTCACACATGAACCATTATTTCAGTAACCCAACCTAAGCCACACACACCACCTTCCGAAACCAATCTGCAACACCATAGCCGACTGCCAAAATCAACCACAACACCGACATCTCCAAATCGCAGTCGGAACTCACTGCCACCGAACCAAACTCAACATCAACACCACAGACGAACCCAACCACGTCACTGCTAAACCATCGCTGGGCCTCCAACACCGCCACCCCAAAATCAACCCAAACAATCACAAAAACAAGAAATAAAATAAACCCAATACTTACCTCAACTCCCAACCCATTCCAGTCGGGTTACTACCGGAGAAATCATCTAAAAACCGAACCTCATAGTCCGGGCTACCTTTCGATTTTTGCACTAAAATCATCCAAGCCGATCCACGAACCTGTGCCACCACGCGATGGTGGTGCAGTCGCCGATTTTACATACCGAAGGTCGGAATCACAGCGAGGGGTGGAACCCTCCGCCCGTCGCCTTCTTCTCTCTCTCTCTCTCTCTCTCTCTGTGCTTCTGTGTCCGAAATGAGGGGGATTTATTAGCTTAGCCATGTGAAACATACAATTTTTAAGAATGGCCACTTTTTGTAATTTATCCATATTACCCTTAATGAAGTTAGTTATTTACTTTGCAAGATATGTCCTTGAATTTAATTTGGTTCATTTAATTCAATACTTCTTGTTATATCCATATTTTTTAATCTCTTAGGTTCTTCTAAAAATGTTCTATATTGTGATAATTTCTCAAAATATTTAGGATGATCTTTTTTAGTTATATATCATAATGTTATTCCTTCTGAAACTTCTTTTTCTATATCCTCGTATTCTTCTATAATTTTATGAACTGTATTTATATTCTTTGCTGTTTCAACAGAATTAAATTCTATTTTATTTAGGATAGCATAATCAACATCTTCGTATATTTCTTTTAGTTTAGATTGTCCAACAGAGTGTATATTTTTAGAGTTTTCAACGATAGTTAATAAAAATGAATTTTCTTTATTAGTTAAATATAGTTTATGATCACAGTTATTAGATGTTGATGTTTGTGAAGTATTCATAGATTATTGGGTTGGTAAATTATTATACAAAATTTTATGGTATAAATCCATTCTTTGATCTAGTAAAATACAATAATCTGCAATATATTGCTCGTATTTTTCTAAAAGTTTATTATATTTTTTAGAAGATATGTTTTCATTTTCCATTTATTGCTTAATATCTTCCATTTTATCTTTCAATTTTTCTAAAAGGTTATCAAGTCCTTTGATTGTATATCCTGGCATTTAAGTTTGGAATGTATTTATCGTAATTTTATTTTCTAATTCCATTTTGAGCTGTAATATATCAGAATAATTTATAATGTATTGATCATGGTTTTCTAAAAGTATATAATATTGTTCAGATGATTCATCTATATCTATTAATTGAGATATAATGTTATCTATTTTTTCCATTATCCTATCTAACAAATTGTCTAATCCATCAATTGTATATCCAGGCATTATAAACACAAAGATAAATAATTTATAAAGTTTCAAGTAATTTTTCGAACTCTATCAATGTCTGAGAGTTGATAATATCTATGTCAGCCATAATATCTATGCTTGGTTCAAATGGTATATTATATTTCGAAATACTTTTCTTTCTTTTTTCTAATTTATCAATTATATCTTGAATATCATGTATTATTATAGATCTTATAGTACCTCTAGCAAAGTTTTCTATTAAATTTTCTTTAAAACTTTTTAATATCTCTTGTGATGCATAGAGTTGTTCTTGGTACCCTATTTTATCAATTTCATTTTCATATTCAATACCTTTTTTTACTTTTGATATTCTTTTTAACTTTATATATATGGATTTCTCTTAGATCTAGGTTTTTTCATATAATTGCTTTCATTCATGATATTAAGATTTTCAAAAACTAGTAAAGAAAGATTCATCTCTTCCATCACTGTCGTAATCTATTACAAGATCATAATCATTATCACTACTAAACACATATCCTAAATATAATTCATTATTTATTTCAGTATTATCACTATCAAGCCAAAAATAAATAATCGATTTTGTAATTTCTAATCCTAATATTCTTTTTAATGTTGGAAAGATAGTTAACAAACCTGGCATATAGACATGATATAAATTTTTTATTTCATTATTTGGTCTAGTAAACTGTTTATGCATGAATAAAGGTTCAATTATGCTTTGATATTCATCATTATAAGGACTGTTTTGATAATTAAATTTAACAATTCTGAATTCTGTCATGTTAAAAGCTCTTCTTCCTCCTAATTCCGTAAAGATAGATATATTAAGAATACTAACCTCTTTTCATGTTCTCAGTACCTTTGTTTTTTCCGTCTATTGTTAGTGACCTTCAGGCTTATAGGTTTCTGCTCCACATCATCCAATGGCTTCCTGCCTTCACGGGTTATTAGCTAAACCTGGATGCCTTCACTGTATAACTCTTTAGATGGAAAATATTTTAGGACAGAGTGTAGGGAGTTTTCTTAATAATATATCTTCTTTTTGGAAATAGGATTTAGAAGACAAGAATTTAGAAACTCATCATAATATAATAAGTAAATTGGGATTTTATTGATAATATGAAGATTGACAAATGATTGGTATGAGAATTTTTCAAAGACAGAAGATTTTTGGCTTTCTCACAAACTGAGTGCTCAAGAGTGTTCTGTCTTTCAACTAGCCCGGAGGCCTCTATTTATAATACTACATTGGACACAATTACATCACTGCTTACATCACCGTCCTAACAATTTCACAGCTTTTTTCTTTTCACCTAAGGACACACCTATCCTTCTATTATTTATTACATCACATGACTCTTACATTATAGGGACACTTATCCTTCTATTTTTTGGTCTTGACATGACCCCTACATTGTTCTGCATTGTTAAATTAAAGTAGATCTATTAAACAGCTTCCACTTGTCCATCAATTCTGTTGGCATGTAAAACAGATCCATCAAGTGGCTTCCACCTGTCCATCAATTCCTTTGGCATGTGGGGCAGTACCTGGCTATGCACGCCTCTTGCAAAGTGGCAAAGCTTCAATGGATTTGATGAGTATCAAATTTATTGATGTATTCTTGCAAGATTGTTGACTTTTCTTTTCCTCCATTAGTGAGTAGGGTCCATCCATTGTACTGGCATATGCATTTGAATTTTTTCTCATACAGGTTTTTGGCAATGTTGTAGAGGACTTAAATTCCCAACACCCTTCGGGATCTAAACCATGATCTTGTAATGTTTGGTACTGGCTTGGTATTTTTTCCAACTTTAATTTGAAAATTTCGAGCAATATACCCAATCGTGATAATATGCTCACCAGGATAATATATCCTTCTATCAATTTCAGGACTGATCGAATAAAATTTTAAATATATGGGTCTTCCTTGAGCAAACTTTGAAATTTCTCCTTTTAGTGAATCATCAAATTTTTCGATTTCTTTCAGATCTTTTCCTGGATAGATAAGATCCAAGAATCCATAATCAGCTGCTATTTTTGTCATGACGAAATCTCCTCCCTGAGTAACAATCAATCGTAGGTATACATGGTCTACAGAAGAAATGTAATAGCAATCACATTCTTGAAGTTCATATATAAATTCAACAGTAGTTTTATATTCGTTTTCTTTTGGTAAAAAAGGGGAATCATCTTCCTCTTCAGCAAGAATTCTGACTACCCTTGTATATTCATATTTGGCATTGATTGTGATTTTTCGGGGACTGGCTTCATTTATAACAACTTTTTTGGGACTTGGTTCATCTATTTTAATTGTTGGTCCACCACTGCTTCTAGAAGATGTACCTGTTTGGTATCAGCCTGTTTGGTAATCAACGATTCAAACTGAGATTCAATCTCAATTATGTTATTGCTCAATTCTTTAGTATAATTGTGATGAAATGTTGAGATTTCCATCAATTGCTTGAAACTTCCTTGGAGAGTTTCTACAAGTTGTTCAATTCCAAGCTTTATATCTTCAGCTTTCTCCATGAGGAAGTTCATTTTCTTTTTGGCGTCTATCAGGGATTTTTTGATATTATCCATCTGCAAATTCAATATTCCTGCTTAAAAAGTCCGCAAGATAATTATTAACACATTTAATATGAACTATATCAAAATTATAAATTTCCAAATAGGCTTGCCATCTATGGAGTCTTCTATATTGAGGTTCTGGTGGTAATTTACTTTTTACTAAACCTGCAACTTGAGAATTATCAGTTTCAACAATAAATTTCTTAGATAATAAAAACAATGAAAACTTCTTTATTCCTCTGATGATTGCTAACAGTTCTTTCTCATGAGTAGTATAATTTATTTCTACTTGATTAAACGTTCCATTTGAGTATTTACAAATTTCATTAAGATCTGTTTTTAATATTGCTGCCCAATACTTATCCGAGGCATCAATATTAACTATCAGATTATCTTTTTCATCTGGTAATCTTAATTTTGGTAAATCTTTACATTCTTCTTTTAGTGATTTGACAATTTCTGTGTGTTCATCACTCCATCTTTTGGTTTTTGGTTTTCCTGAGTAAAATTTGAATTTTATGTTTTTTTTTTTTTTTTTTTTTTTTTTTTTTTTATAGATTTTCAATAAATCCTTCTACATAATTTAAACATTCTTAAAATTTTTGTATTTTTTCTTTTAATTCTAATTTGTCTGGAAAACTTTTTATCTTTTTAGATATATGGGTTTGTATTTTTATCCCCCTTTTATCTATTGATAATCCAAAAAAATCAATTTCTTGTTTTTGTATTATAGCTTTATTTTTTGAAAGAACAATTCCTTCTTTTTTGCATTCATTTATAAATTTAATTAAATGGTTTCTATGTTCTTCTCTATTATTAGAACATATTAATATATCATCGACATAGACAATTAAGAATTCATTAAATTTTCTAAATATATTATCAATTCTTCTTTGATATATTTGTGGTGCATTTTTTAAACCAAATGGCATAACCATCCATTCATACTTACCTTGGAGTGTACTAAATGCTGTATATTGAATACTATCTTCTTCCATTTTTATTTACCAAAATCCTGATTTGCAATCAAATTTAGAATAATATTGCTTTCCTTTTGCAAGATTTATTAGTACCTTTTTATTTGGTAAAAAGTATCCATCAAATTTAGTATATTTGTTTAATTCTTTATAATTTATCACCATTCTAGCTTTTCCTCTTTTTTGTTCAGAATGTTTCATGACCATAAAAGCTGGACTACTATGTGGTTCATTACTAGGTCTGATTAATTTTTGGTTAAGTAATTCTTTTATCTGGGTTTTAAATTCTTGTGTATCTTGTATGGTATACATCATTGGTCTAACTCTTATAATAACATTTTTTGTTAATTCTATTTTAGCTTTTGGATGATGTGGTTTCCAAAATAATAATGGATTTTCTCCACAAATATTTTCTAGTTGATCAATGATTTTTTTCATGTTTGTTTGTATGTTCGTTTTTAAGACTTTTTTATACATTATTCTTTTGTTTTTTATTTCATTTTGTGTAATTGGGTTTTTCTCCCATTTATCACCACGCTGTGTTGGCTGAACTCTGTAAGGTCTAAATTCTATTGGTATTTTTAGTAAATATGCAAAAGGTGTTTGTAACATTATCATGTAATTATTTGGTTTATAATATTGAAATTATTGTATAAAGTCATTTACTAGTAATATATCACATTCTAATTTGTTATAATTATATATTTTATTTACAACTATTTGTTTACTCCCAAGTATTATATCGACTTTATCAGCACTATTAATTATATGAGTACTTTCTCCTGTTACTCCTGTAATTTTTATCTTTCCATTAGTATTCCATGATTTTATTAAGAAACTTTTGAATATTGTTATATCACTTCCAGTGTCAATTAATGCACATATTGTTATATTTGTTTCAACAATTGTAACTTGTATATAAACGGCTAATGGAAAACTTATTTGGTTATTCATTTATTTAGCTTTTCTGCATAGTATAGTTTGACTATTATGAGTTATATATAATCCTTCACGTTTTATACTATAATCTTCTAGTCCATCTAGAAAGCTTATTCCTAATAATACATGAGGATTTACCAAACTGCTATCTACATGACATGGTACTAGGAAATTTATTCCTCCTATTTTTATCGGTACTTTTACTTCAACTTCAGTCATATGTACTTGTCCATCAAAATTTATATATCTATATGGATCAGTTCTATGAGATATTAGTCTTTGAGTTCTATTTGAAGCTATATGACATTCACTAGCTCCTGTGTGAATTAATATATTTGATCTTTTTATATGCTCTATTCCATTAAAATATTCACCTTCTATTTTCATATTTCTAGCATTTCTATTAAGTTTTATTTCTTTTGTATTACTAGTTTCTCCTAATTGTTTTCTATTAGGTAAACTTGCTGATCTCCTAATTAATTTGTCATCTTCAAATGTTATGTTATTATTAGGGTATTCTTCTTCTCGTAACTCTATGATTTCTGGTTTATTTTTTGTTATAGTAAGTTCATAGTTTCTTGGAACTAAACTTATTTGTTTATCTGGTTCTACAGCTTTACCAAAATCTTTACATTCTTTATGAATTTCAATATATGGGTTTTTAGAATAAATGTTTCCATAATTAGAATTAGTAAATGTTTATAATGCCCTATATTCTATAGTCATAATTTTATCTCCTGGTTCCATAATGTCATTTTTATGTAATTTGAAATGTAGTCCTAAAACTTCATTAAAGTTTCTATCTTTTAACGATATACAATATTTTGGATAACATGTAAATATTAGTTTCTTATATGCTAGATTTCCTTCTACTGTTCCTAAATGACTATCTTTTAAATTTATAATTCTTCCATCATGTAAACTTACAGTCAAAGGCGAATCTAATCCTTCTCTAAACAGGGATTTAAATATTATTTGGATACCTGCTAAGTAAACATATTGAATCTTTTCACTTTGTTTTCTATTGATCTTTGTTAATAATTCTGTAACTGTATTTTTTGTTAAAAGATTTAATTTGTGTGTTCCTTGAGTGGTTCTAACATCTATTGCCCTTTCAATTTTATGATATTCATTTATTGCTACTTTTTCTCTTTTCCATATTCTGTGTAATATTTCCCATTTTCCTATTTTCAAATCTAAAGATAATTTTTGTATCTTCCTGAACTTATTATTATCAAAAGTTACCTTTAATCCATAACCTTCTATTCCTTCATATTCTTGTTTATCTATGTTCTTATTTGTTTCTATTTCTTCTATTTCTTTATTCTGATTCTGATTCATTACTTTCTGAATCTGTTTCACTTATATAGACTTCTTGATCATAGTATTCTTCAATATCTGATATTTCACTTAGTTCACTTTCTATTTCTAGATATTCTTTTTGTAATATCTTAACTTTCTTTTTGTTACAATCAGGGCTTATATGTTCCATTTCTTCACAATTCCAATATTTACATTGACTTTTGTCTTTCTTATAAGTTTTATTTTTTTGTTTTTTATTTGGATTATATCTTCTTTTGTAATATCTTCTTTTAGGTTTTATATATTTTTTCCTGAAGTTTCTGAATTTTTTAAACTTTCTGTTTTTATATTTTCTTTTATTATTATTTTTTCTTCTTTAAGGGTTACATTCCCATTGGGTAGGTTTTTCTATATCTTCACAACATATTCTGGTTAATTTTCCTGATTTCTTTAATAATTGTCTTTGTTGACATATATATGCTAATCTTTCAAATAGAAATTTTATCTTTGATCCTAATGTTCTAGGTATTCCAGGGTTATCTCTAATAAATTTTTCAAATTCTATTTTAAAGTATATTCCCCATGATCCTGGTAATTTATTGTAATACATATCTCTATATAATTCTTGATTTTCATTACTATAGAATTGGACATAATAGTATTCTTTAAACTCACAAGTATATTCTTTGATTTTACACATATCACATATTGTTAAATTTATTAATCTTACTCTTGCATTATCTTTTTCTCTTATTGATTATGCTTCAAAATTACTTATCCAATTTTCTCCTAAAAATTCATCAGCAATATAATCTACTAACTTTTCTATTCCTTTTCTATCTGATTTTATTAGTTCTGTCTGTACATTTCTTCTTCTTAATGCTTTTGTATCACTACTTATTCCTTCCCACCAGTTTCTAACATGTCCTTCAAAAGATGCTACTAAAAAAATTATCATTCTATCAGTATTTCCCCATGTATCGTCTTTATTATATAAAAAGAATAGTATCATTGAATCTGCCCAAGTTAATAAGGCTTTTTTAGTATCTATTTTACAATCTAGATCTAATTTTGTTCCTCCATGATTAATAGGCTTATCATAATTATTATTTGGTTCAAATCTATATTTATATTTATTCCCTCTAGGTGGTTGTCTATCTCTGACTCTATCATAATATTGTCGGTGTGGTTTACTATATAAAGGTACATAACTTTCATCTGGATCTGGTAATTCTTGTTTGAAAGTTCCTATTGGAGCAGGGTTAGGTGCTCCTCCAGTATTCATTAAAACTTGGTATTCATTAAGATTTTCTATGCTTAACTGGTCAAGATTTTCTATAATCAAGTCTAACTCTTCATTCATTCTTGTTCTTCTTCAATTTTTTCTTCAACTTTTAATTTTCCTAAAGTTTTTTCTATAGATTTTTGTAATTCTAATTCTTCCTCTAGTATTTTTGGTAATATGTTTCTTCTAAATTCATCATCCATACTTCCTGCTTCTATTATAAGTTTTTCTTGTTCGAAATGCTTCTTTCCTATTCTAAGTATTTCTTTTTCTATGAGTTTTTTGTCTATTTTCTTATCTTTGGTTTTATTATTTTCTTTGAATTCTCTAATCTCTAGTTTTAGTATATTTATATCATTTTATACTTCTTTTAATTCATTTTTTTACTTCTTGAACATCATTTATTAATGATTTTATTAATATTTTTAGATCTTCAACATATTCGCTTATTGACATTTTATACTCTTGGTTTTTGTACATTAAATAGTTGTCATACATATCATCTATTTTTATTTCTATCTTTTTGATTCTTTCTTCTATTGGTATGATTTTTTCGTTTTCATTCTTTCTTATTTTCTCATTTAATTTATCTATTTTTCTATAATTATTTCAATCTTGTCTTGATTAATTAATTCTCCTGACTTTCTTTGGAATTCTTTTAAGATTTCTTCATCTATATTTTCAACTTCTCATATCATTTCTTTTAATTCTTTGAATTGTATTGTTAGTTTATTTTGAATGTTTTGTAATTTTTCTTTTATATTCATATACTGTATATTTAATTGTTGTAATTCTTCAATGGCTGGTTTATCTTGTAAATTTATGTTTTTATATGTTTGCCATAAAAATGCACTTATCCAATTTGATTGCATATTAAGAAATCCATCGGATTCTCCTCATGAACTTAATGGTTGAAACATAGTTGTATTAGCTCTTTTTATTTGGTAAGATCTTACTGGTAGATTAATATTTTCTATTATTTGTTTTTCAAATTTTATTTCTGAAAATTCTGTCATTAAAATTTTCCTTTGATATGCTCAATTTCTAATCTTAATTCCGTATCATATTTTACTTCTTTACATATCATTATATTATATTCACAAAATTCTTCAATTGATCTTAACATCGTTTTTCTTTGTTGTGCTCTATAACTTTTTATGTAATATTTTATTTCTCCAATTATATCATATTTTTCCATATTGATTTTTTCTTTTTTATTTATGATCATAAGTATATTAGGTAATTGTTTTAGAATTGTATTAAAGTATTTTCTTTTACTTTCTAATGATCTTAGTCTTAGAAATCCTTTTCTTTTTATATTTCTTTCTTCTAACATTTGGTTTAATAGATTTCCTCTTTGTTCTATTATTGAATCTAATTTTTCATTTATTTTCATATCTAAATATTTGATTAATAAGGGTTCTCCTCTATGATAATCCATTTCTATAATCTTTGTATAATTCTTCTAGTATATCTTTGTGGATTAAATCTAATATTTCGTTTATGATAAAATCTTCTTTTATTATATCGAAATTTATTAGATCATAAATGTATTTTCTTATATCTTTGTCTAAGTCTTTTAAAGGTCTCAAGATTTTTATTTTATAATTATCGGGTAGTATTAATGTATGCATAATTATAAATCTTGATGTATATATTATATATTTATTTTTAATTTGTGTTATATAATATTTATCTTTTAAATTTGCCATATGGCTCTGATACCAAGTGAGGGGGTGCTACTATGAGCGAACAAAAATCATATAAACAAATTAATTAAAAGTATATAAATGTAAAGTTTTAAGGACTAAGTTGTAACTTTTCTAAATCTTAAGAGGCTTGGTTGAAATATGATATTTAAGGGTATTTGAGGTAGTTTATGAGTGTTTAAGGCTATTTTAATGAATTGATAAAATTTTTGACTATTTTTCCAAAGTGCCACTTTCATGTGGCTATTTTCATGGTATGCCACCCGAAATGAGGGAGAGGATACCCATTTTTGTGATTTTTATATTAAGTTTGATTTTTAAGTAATAGGCCATTTAGTCCCCAAGTTTTAAAATCTTTCATTTTAGTCCCTATTATCCTTTAAGATGTTTTAAAGTTCATTCCTTGTTTTAAAGTTATTTATTTCAGCCCCTGCTAATTTAATTTCTTGAATTTTAGCCCCAACGTTTTCTATTTGGTCCATTGATTTTTAAAACATTTATACTCAGTCCCTGCAGATTAGTTCCCTTGATTTTCAGCGCCTGATTTCCTAGAGTTACGTTTTAGGGCCCTCAAGTTTCAAAACCATTTATTTCAGCCCTTTCAGTTTTAAAGTTTCTTATTTCAACCCAACCCTATTTTAAAGTTTTGTCATTTCAGTCCTCTTTGTTTTAAATATTTAAATTCAAAAATCCTAAAGTTTCAGGATTTCACCAAATCAGTCCCTAAATTTCTTAACTCCTACCTCCAGCTCATTATTCTCGAAGAGTCCATTTCAACCCCTAAAGTTTTAAATTCCAATATTCTTTAAAATTTAAATTTAGTCCCTAAACTTTACTTTGTCACTTCAATCTTTCAATTTTCGAAGTACTATATTAAATAGTTTTTCTCGTGACTGGACGAATCATTTAGAGAACTAAAAGACTCATGTGTTTTTCCCGCTCCACTTTCGTGAACGCGTTAAGTTTGAGGTAGACTCGCCCTCACTAATTAGTTTAGATTATAATTGCATGTTTTTATGTGGATTTACGTGATTATATGCTTAATTATATGAGAATATCTCTTATGAAATAAATTGAGAAATTATGTCATGACTTATATGCTTTAATGCATGAGACGAGAATATATTTATTTGCACTCCTTATGTGATGCTTATGATGAGAATTTGAGAATGTCACTGTAGTATTTGCATAATTTCATGTTCAATAATTCTGTAAATTAATTATTGGAGATGAGTCTACTGAGTATTTCTTTTTGAAATACTCACCCTGTTGTTTTAACCAATTTTGCAGATTTCGGAGACTGTGGCGAATGATGGGCAAGAATGACAAACCATTAAATAGAAAATATTTTAACGTTGTGTTTTTAATGAACTCCATTATTTCATATTTGTTTGGAATATAGAATTTGTTTTGAATTTCACCAAATTATTTATTTTATTATTCGTCACAACTTAAAATCAATAAATGTAATTGTTTTGAAAATTAATTATTTTTTCGCAATAAATTTTATTTCGAAAATTAGTTTTTAAAGAAAGAAATGGCGTTCTGGATTTCATGGAACTCGGGGCGTCACAGAAAGAGTTAGAATGATTGGAAAATAAGTCGAATTTGCAATATGTTTAGCTCATCTCTAAAGTTTTGTTTCATTTTATGAGTCATTGCGGCTAAAGAATGTTAACTATTTTGCTTAGTAATGCAGATGCTACTCTGAGAACAAGATATTATTATAAATTACATGATCCTCTTTAAATAAAAATTGAGTTTTTTGTGTGTGATTCAACAAATATAGTGGTATGCCATCACAATGGGAGTCCAACAAATGTAATAACTAATATTTTGAATAAAAAGGTTTTCCAAAATTTGTAAAACTCTTGGTAACATAATTTCTGTTATTATTTAAATTGGCACTCGCTATTGTTACTTTTGATTGATTTTTCTCATATTTCCATATCTATATAATATATAAAAGTAGCTGAGTCAACCACAGTCAATTTTACTGTTTCCCTCCAAAACTCTTGTACTATGTGCAGATTTTATTTATTTATTTTTTCAATTTTTGGGGACTTCAATATTTATCATGTTCACACTACTTATATCCCCTATCCAATAATCAACTTCAAAACTCACTTAAAAAATAGTCGGGCCTTCAATATTTATTTATTATTTTCAAAATCGCTGACGTCTACTTACAGCATTCAATATTTATTGTGTTTACATGGCTTCTATTTCCCGCCGCCTAATTACACTAGAAAGTCAGTTATTTTCTTTCTTTCTTTTTTTTCCTTTTTCACTTTTTCAGAATTTGTTTCATTTTTTTCCCATTTTTCAAAATCTGTTGATTCATCTTTGTTTTCTATATCCTTTTTTTTTTTTTTTTTTTTCCATTTCCCTATATACAATATCTTTCATTTCTGTTATATATAATTATTATGAAGATATACACAATAATAAAAGATTCAATTAAAGGGTTATTTATTTGAAAAAATGTGTACTGTTTAACTTGACCGCTCCACTCCACATTCTATTTATCACGTTTTATGATTCAAAATTTCTGGTGCGGTGATAATGCTTATTAGTTATTAATATTACAAACCAGTTGAAAATAAAAAATAGTAAATTATTTTTTGAAAAAGTAAAAATGATTGACACTACTCTTTTCTTCAAGACCTATGATATTTTGAATCGTTGAATATAGATTTGAGTTTCTAACAAAAAAGAAAAAATATTAAAACAATAATATTTTGTAGAGAAAGCTTCGAAAACAATATAGAATGCAAAATTATTTTAGACTAATAAGAGGATTTGTTAATAGTCTATTTATATTATATTCTAGATTTCTCTGTTGGGGTTGCAATGTGTTAACTAATGTTGGGCTATTTAGAATAGTTTTTTGTTTGATAGATATGTTAATGGTTTCGTCCGTTGAGTGAAGAAAAAACATATTATTTATGAGTTAGTATATATATTTGATGAAATTTTATATCACATTGTATAAAAAATAATAAAAATAAGAAACTAGAATTATTATTTTTTTTAAATTTACTTTTACCGAGAAGTTGTTTTTTATTTTTTATGATATAAGAACGATAATTTATTTGGTTTCACTTATTTATATTTGACTTTTTGTGTCAAAACCTCTATTTTCATAAACAAAAATGTGTTATTCTAACGTTTTCAATCTTACAAATAAATATTTGTGTTCATTTATACAAATCCGAATTAAAATTTTCAATTTAGGAGAATTTTCCGCCAATTTGACACAACTTTTTGTGATTTTTTTAATACAATATTATATATTATATATTTCATTTATTTTCACACTCAACTTTTACTGCTTTCACACTCCAAAGACCAAAAGTCAACTTTTATTGTGTTCACACTGCTACTTCCACTTAAATATTTTTATGGAGATTTTTTTTTTACTTATTTATATTTGATTATTTGTGTTTAAACCTCTATTTTCATAATTTTTTTCTTTTATCTTTTAATGTTTTGAATTTTGCAAATAAGTATTTGTGTGCAGTCATACAAATTCAATGCAAAATTTTCAGTTCAAAATTATATCGAAGTTGTATCACGCATCTAATACTAAATAAATCTTATTGTATAAATTTTTTTATAAATAATCTTATTTTTTTAGTTATTTAGTACATCTAAAAATTTGAACTACTTTGTATTGCGTTCTATTAACTTAATTAGCATTTTTATAGAAAGTTACATTTAATCCTTTGTTGCAGTTTAATTCGATTTTGCGGTTTATTTGGTCCCCCTACTTTTTTGTATACAAGAGAAAGTGAATATTTCTCTTATGGAAGATCATCCTCTAATTTTGAAAGATTTGTTATATGACAGGGAGACAGGATTAAAAATTCCATTGAGAACATTCGGACATATAATATGATGTTTTCATTCACTTCTATGGGGGAATAAATAATGAGCTAAATGATGGTAGATGGCCTCCCCTCTTCAGATTGCACGATCAAAATTGCCATAAGATTGGGAGTCTATTGCCTGATGACGGTTCAGCTCTGCAATTTGCTCGCTTTACATTGTTGACAATGTGAATGAGGTTGAAAGCTGAAAAAGGGTTGTGAGGTACGTATTATGTATCTATTGCTTTTATATTTATATTGTTTACGGATAATTTTTTGTGATATTCTAAAATTTAATTTATATCTTTTAATGTCCCCGGGTAGGAGTGAATCATGCGATTCTATGTTGCATGATTTAATAGTTTCTGATTCGAAGGATATGCTAGACAAATACAACAAATTGTTAAGGCATTTTCGGTCGGTTTGAGAAAAGATGATTGAGGAAACACTTCAAATTTAAGACTTATACTTATTGATTGGTGGGCGACCAATGATGGCCAATATGATTTTTCTATTGTCGATGAAATTGCCGAATTGATTGTCGGTGGATTTTGACACACTACCTGGACACATGGATATCACTATTGCGCCACGTGGTGGACCTTTGCAACAGATAAGTGAGGAGACAAGTTCTTTCTGAGAAATATTGATCATACACAGGGATTGAGTAATGGAACAAGGTTGATAGTTACAAAACTTGGCGACCATGTTCTAGAAGGTCAAATTTTTTCTGGCATCAATGCAAGACACAAGTTCTTTATTCCAATGTTATCGTTGAACCCTTCTAATTCTAGGATACTTATTAGATCTCAAAGAATACAATTTCTATTGATGGTGTCATATGCCACGACTATCAATAAGAGTCAGGGACAATCATTCTTGCATGTGGAACTTCTTCTTAAACGGCTGGTGCTTACACGTGGATAACTTTATGTTGCGATTTCTAGATTGACAAATCGTTCCATATTGAAGATATTAATTTGTGATAAGAAAGGAAGAACAACAAAATCAACAAACAACGTTGTGTACAAAGAAGTATTCCAGAATTTGTAGTCATATGAAATCAATAAATGATGATATTATCGCTTATTTGTGAAATTTATTTATTTTATGAAAATAATTTATCTAATTTCATATTCAATTATATTTATCCAAACGTTTCTTCCCGTGCATCGCACGGGTGATTAACTAATAATATATAAAAGTAGCCGAGTCAACCACAGTCAACTTCACTATTTCTCTCCAAAACTCTTGCACTATGTGCAGATTTTATTTATTTATTTTTCCAATTTTTGGGGACTTCAATATTTATCATGATCACACTACTTATATCCCCTATTCAATAATCAACTTCAAAACCCACTTCAAAAATAGTCGGGCCTTCAATATTTATTTATTATTTTCAAAATCGCTGACGTCTACTTACAGCCTTCAATATTTGTTGTGTTTACATGGCTTCTATTTCCCACCTCCTAATTACACTAGAAAGCCAGTTTTTTTTTTTTTTTTTTTTCCTTTTTCACTTTTTCAGAATTTCTTTCATTTTTTTCCCATTTTTCAAAATCTGTTGATTCATCTTTGTTTTCTATATCATTTTTTTTTTCATTTCCCTATATACAATATCTTTCATTTCTGTTATACATAATTATTATGAAGATATACACAATAATAAAAGATTCAATTAAAGGGTTATTTCATTGAAAAATGTGTACTGTTTAACATGACCGCTCCACTCCACCTTCTATTTATCAGGTTTTATGATTCAAAATTTCTGGTGCGGTGGTAATGCTTATTAGTTATTAATATTACAAACCAGTTGAAAATAAAAAATAGTAAATTATTTTTTGAAAAAGTAAAAAGGATTGGCACTACTCTTTTCTTCAAGACCTGTAATATTTTGAATCGTTGAATATAAATTTGGGTTTCTAACAAAAAAAAAAAATATTAAAACAATAATATTGTAGAGAAAGCTTCGAAAACAATATAGAATACAAAATTATTTTACACTAATAAGAGGATTTGTTAATAGTCTATTTATATTATATTCTAGATTTCTCTGTTCGGGTTGCAATGTGTTAACTAATGTTGGGCTATTTAGAATAGTTTTTGGTTTGATAGATATGTTAATGGTTTCGTCCATTGAGTGAAGAAAAAAACATATTATTTATGAGTTAGTATATATATTTGATGAAATTGTATATCACATTGTATAAAAAATAATAAAAATAAGAAACTAGAATTATTATTTTTTTAAATTTAATTTTACCGAGAAGTTGTTTTTTATTTTTTATGATATAAGAACGATAATTTGTTTGGTTTTACTTATTTATATTTGACTTTTTGTGTCAAAACCTCTCTTTTCATAAAAAAAATGTGTTCTTCTAACGTTTTCAATCTTAAAAATAAATATTTGTGTTCATTTATACAAATTCAAATTAAGATTTTCAGTTAAAAATTATGTTAAAATTTTATTACTAGATAATCTCTCTATCCTACAAAGATAGTACACTATTTCTTTTTTGTCCGTCTAAAAAAGATAGTCTACTTTATTTATTTAGAGTGGAATTAATATTTTATATTCCATTTTGTCCATAATCCGTGTGAAAATGAGTAGATGACTATCTTTATGGGACGGAGGGAGTACTAAATTATAAATCACATCATACATAAAGTTTTTTTTTTTTTATAAATAATCTTATTTTTAGTTATTTAGTACATCTAAAAATTGGAGCTCTTTTTTATAGCGTATTATTAAATTATTAAATATTTTTATAGATAATTGCATTTAATACATAATTAATTTCTTATAATAATTGTGATATTTTATTGGTCTTAATTTTATAGATAAATATTTGGTTCAGTCATACAGATCCAATGTCAAATTCTCAATTAAAATTATATCTAAAATTTATACACATTCGTATTTTTATAAATCACGTTGTATTGAAATCTTTATAACTAAATCCTATTTTTAAGTTATTTATTACATATACATATTAAAGTTCTTTCCTATGTTGCATTATTTATCAAAATTATTTCAATGACAATTACATTTAATTCTTAATTAATTTTTTATTCCAAAAAATCTCACATCACATTTTTTAACATTAACGGTTAACAAATTTAACTATATTGTTTGAAATGATATAGTTATTAATGGTTCTTGTCCTAAATGTTAATTTTAAAATTTCAAAAAGTAATTAACATACCAAGATATTCTTTGCTATATTTTAATTTAAATTTTATGATATTTTTTCACAATAATATATAAATTGTCTCCCAATTTACTTAACTAAAAATTGAGATGATCAATATTAAATTATAATTTCAATCAGAAAATAATTACGTTGTATAAATGTTGAAAACCTAAAATATCATAAATTTGATGCAATGTATTTGTCAACCTCGCAATTTTTTTTTTTATTATTATTATTATTATTATTATACATGTTGTTTTTCATTGTTAATGGTCAAAATATTGAATTTTATCTTTTATATGCATGGTCTCTATTATTAACTTTTTCATCTATTGTTTGAATGTTCAGAGTACATGAATACTGGAGATCCTACATTTAAGTGTTCATTTTGCAAGGCGAATTTTTTGTTTGAGGAGATAGTGAATAATCGTTACAAAACTTGAAGATCATATTCTATAAGGTCAAATTCTATCTGACAGTAATGCAAGATACAAGTTATTTATTCCAAGGATATCGTTGAGCAATTCGAATTTTAGGATACTTATTAGATTTCAAAAAAAAAAAAAAAAAAATTCATTGATGGTGTCATATGCCATGACTATCAATAAGAGTCAGGCACAATCATTTTCACATGTATGACTTCTCTCTAAAAGGTTGATGTTTATATATGAAACTAATAAATGATGAACTTATCTCTTATTTGTGAATATTATTTATTTTGTTTAAGAATTCATTTAATTTCGAATTGAATTATTTTTATTTAGAAGTTTCTTCCCGTGCGTCACACAGGATGATTCACTAGTTAGCATATATTATACTTTCTAAATGGAATATGTCCGTGCATCGCACATGTGTGAAACTAGTTATCATCCAAAACTAAGTGAGATATTTTAGGGGAAAAAACATGTAATTATTTCAATAACTGTAGGATTATCCAAAATTCAAATTAAATACGCTATCAATAATATAGTTCCAAAAGTACCTATGAAAATATGTTGCCCTCTAGTCTCTGCCATGAATTTTTTGGTTCTATCCTTATCCAAATTGTTTAGTGCATCGAAAGTGGAAGAACCCCTGTTGATGTGGGATAATACTTGGATTGGATATTGTTGCACGGTATTAATGTAGGTAAAAGCTAAAATATTTGACATTAAGCTGTTCGAAGTCCCAAACTCTCTTGTTTCTGCTGTATTAGGAAACGTAATTAAACTATTTGTGTAGGGAGAGAACAAGTACACAAATAGATTTCATGTTGTCTTTGTTGGATAGTGTACAGTAGCGGAGCCAGCCGAAAAGTCCAGGTAGAGCGGTGGCCGTTGACCTCGTCGACCGTTGACCGTTGACCGACTAACGTGAACAATGGCAGTAGCGAGATTGTGAATATTATTTAATTAAATAATATTTAAAAATGAATAAATAGATATAAGAATAAAAAGTTGTAATTAAATATATGACCATATAATCCAATACAACTCAAAATAGATGCAAAATACATGATATTGACATCAGTTGGTATTCGTTGGCTTGGACAACTGCATTCTTTGGGGTCTGATATTTTGGAAACGCTGCAATATTGCCTCATTCTCAATATTTTTAAAAATGTCTCGCTCCGTGTACACAATCAAATTGTCATTCAACCATTTACTCCCATTTTGTTGCGCAAATCACTCTTGATTAAATTCATAGCAGAGAATGCTCTTTCAACAGATGCATTAAATTTTTTTAGTGTTATCAAAGTCTACTAACTCATTTACTCTACTAGAAGCAGTTGCAGGACTACTAGAACCACTAAGTTAAGATTTTCGTTTACGTTGGAAAAAATATTTCATAATTTGTAAATCAATTATCACAAATCAAATCAAATATTCACCAAATCTCAATCCACAACCTATAAATCAATAATCACAATTCACAAATAAAATCATATTTTCATCACAATAGTCCAATTTACAAATCTAACCACATTGTAAAAATTTAAATGTAACATTTATGTGTAATTCTCAAATCAATTATAACGAATTAAGCCTTAGTGAGAAATTACAAATTGATAAAAAATTTGGGAAATGACAACAATTGACAGTCTAACCTAACCAAAAAAATTAATAAATCAAATATCGATAATATTTATTAAAATGTTTAAAATTTAAGCATTAACATAATAACATCACAAAATCTGAAAATTACAAAACCAAAACAAATAAAATAATCAAAATTTAACATTTATAAATAAACAAAGTTACAAAACAAATATTACCGTCGGCTTCATAGTCAGAAAGCAGGAGGCGCCTACGCTGGAGAGTGGAGCACTGACCGACGGCAACCAGTGGAGGAGCCGTCAACAGTGGTGGCCGACGGACGCGAGCAACGGCGCTGCGCTGGCCGGTCAGAGACAGAGAGAATCGGGGGAAAGGAGTGACCAAAGGTTAGGGATTTTGCTTGTTCTTCAGATTTTGCTTGTTGGACCAAATGGAGAATTGGAGATTGATTTGTATGATGTAATTTTGGTTTGGGCTTAGGAGTTGGCCAGTTGAGTACTAATTTGGGCAAAAAAAAAAAATTCAAACTTGTCGCCGACAGTTGCAGCTCCCCAGCACGGCGCCACCTTCGCAGCTCCAGTGGCGGACCACCGGCGGCGAGGTAGCGCGGCCGCGCTACCTCGTATATAGCTGGCTCCGCCACTGATAGTGTATGCCCGTCGAGTTAATTTATTTGTACTCGTGACATTTTTGGAATAAAATATTATTTTGATTATATTATTTTGAGCTTGCATTAGTCCATAGATCAATTCGATATTACTAATTGAGTGTTTAAATTGTTAAACACAGAAAGATTCAATTTGTAATTCGATCTAAAATTATTGTTCACGATCAGTAAAATAAATATGGATAATTTATTTTTGATCGTCTCGATTTCATTAAAATCTATCTTTGATTTTGAAAATGAAATTGAGAGTACATTTGATATGTATTGGACGGGACCACGTGAAATTAATTTGTGACATTAACCATGCAAATTTAATTTCACTTGACTATCGTACATGGAACCTTAATCCTAATCGGATAATGAACTTCGATTACTAACTTGAAGTTCTTTGAGGTATCAATGGGTGAGATCAAATTGTTGGTCAATATCTCGGTACTTTGGGAATTAAAGTAAAATAACGAGGAACATATATTCGTATTATGGAATCCGTCACCATTAGGTATGATCATGATCTCACTGGTTCTTCTAGTGGACAGTTAAATCTGAGCTCAGTAATTCGACAGTGATTGTTGAATTTTATGATGTGATGTGATCACATAGAACTGTCAGATAGAATATGGGAGTTGAGAATTTATGAATATTCAGATAAGGGTATTTTGGTCATTTAACCTTACTTCGAATATTCCAGTTGATCGACGGGGGTAACATGTAAGAGCGGTAAGTCAGAGGATATAATTATTGGTTATTGCTTCAGTAATTACAATTTTACTAAGAGTGCAATCTCGTTCTTTTAGTGGAATAGAACGTGATTAATAAATTATTTTGATTGGTCAAGAGTTGACTGAATCAGAATTAATTTATTGGAGCTTAGTTTAATTGGGTCCGATCAGGTTCCCTTGGTGGCTTCAATATAACAGGCATATACGGGCTTATAACTTGTATTGGGCCGTGCAGAAATGGGCCTAGGTTATAGTATTAGGGTTGGTAGGGTTTTAGAGGGTAAAGAAGTTATAAATAGTCTTTTAAGACTATTTTTCTTAACCTAATACACATGTGGGCGGGACACACACTAAAGTGTGAAGTGTGTGTTTTCTTATCTTGATTAAAACCCTAACCCTAGTGTAACCAAATCCCAGAGAAAAGTGACCACACACTTGCACAGTCTCTGTTGGAGAACACCAAGGAAAACTTGAAGGTTTGGAGATTGGTGGAATCAAGAATAACACAGATAATTGTCAAAGCACGCTACAAGGGTAACGATTACTAAACTATTATCTGTTCAAAATTGTTTAATCTAGTCAAATACATAAAACAGCGAATTCCTACTATAGGATGATCCAAATCACAGGAAATTAATTTTTGTGATTAGATATCCCGTTGCGTCATTATTTTTCCCAACAGTCTTCTTGCATGATACCACTAGCGAAATCGTAAATAGTTTTTTTATTTCAAGTTATTAGTAAGTTCTCCTTTGTGCTTCTATGTTAATATATGGAAGGGAATATTTAAACGATTTTGATTTCTCAATACACTATAATATTCTCCAAATTTAGATTACTTTATGTAAATAATCGACTAATCAAAAAATTTCTTTCTAATTAGCCTCAGAATTGCAATGGAGGCAGTTCATTTCAATTCAAATTTGAAAGCAATATTGTTCAATTCCGATTACAAGGCCCCAATTCATCATGTTGCTAAACATATGACGATGCACATCTTTCTGTTCTATGTAGATGATAATATATATTTTCTAATGTTAACTTCTTATGGGATGTTAATAGGATGATAAGGCTGACGTAATCCTGAAGTACATGCCTGATGAAGCTCGGTTGTTGAAGGCCTATAGTGAGTTGCCAGAGAGCACTAAGCTTAATGAGGGTATTGTTGGTGGACTTGATGAGGAGGATGATGGCATGGGTGATGATTACATTGAGTTCGAGGATGAAGATATTCATAAAATCTAGAGACCTCTTGAGAATTAAAATTCCGTATGTAGAAAATCTACGTTACCTTAAATTTATATTGCCATGAGGTGTGGTGGTTCATGTATGACATTGTATGTTTTAACTAAGTCAGAATTGTATTGTATTTATTAATTAATTGTGTAACTTTACATTTGTCTTGTCTTTGGTGTTTCTGTATTAGTTCTCGAGTAAACATCTTTCAGTGCCTAAAAAAAAATGAAAATATATTCTCCATGGCTATGTTCTCAAGAAAATAATTGGGAGTCTCACTTTATCTAGATTAAGCCAGTTTTTGTATATATTTACATTTGTTTCATTCAAATATATTTTTATTTTGAGATTTAGTTACTGTTTGATTAGTAGGATTATGTGGTTATTAGGTTATTATTACAACTACTTCTATACGAAGTTCATAACAGTTGATAGACGATAAAAAAAAGCTCGAGTATACTCATAAACATGACTACA
Source organism: Ligustrum vulgare (assembly GCA_963555705.1). Lineage (NCBI taxonomy): Eukaryota > Viridiplantae > Streptophyta > Magnoliopsida > Lamiales > Oleaceae > Ligustrum > Ligustrum vulgare. The sequence continues at coordinate 77,999,697 of OY743169.1, read as the reverse complement.
ATATATCACGCACGAATAAATTACAATGTATTTTATTCAAAGACAAAAGAACTAAGGAGTGAATTCTACATCACGACAAGATATACAGAATACATAAATATATTTGATCTGAGGTTGGGATGAATATATAACGAAATTTGCACCAGAATTCAAGCATTTGTTCAGCAGTTCCAGCAATCTTCTTCTTTATTGCTTCAATATCAGTTGCAAGTTCTTTTCTACTAGACTGTAAAATCACATTAGCACTGATCAGCAACATAAAATCTACCCCCGTGGCATCACTTCAAGAAAGTGCGAATCATATTGCATTAAACAGTATTAACGAAGAGAAAAGTATTTGTAATATTGTGGATGTAGTGTTGATTACCTTCTAATAATACATAAGAAGCACTTCAAATTGAAATTCCCAACCGACACGTTCTTTTAACATGTTATTTGGAAGCTTGGTTGGAAATATCATAATAAAAGGTGTTGGGTATTTGACCCAAATTAATCAAGTGCCTAGTGAAACATAATGAGTGTCTAGTTGAAACAAAAGATGGTGGAGCTAATTATGGTATTTGAATGATAATTAGTCTTGACTAATTATGATGTCTTTGAATGATAATTAGTTTTGACTAATTATGATGTCTTGGTATGATGATTAGTTTTGACTAATCATGATGTTTTGGTGTTAAGAGAATTTCATGTAGAATCCTCTCTATAAATAGAGAAGGAATTAGAGGAAGAAACACACCATCACAAACATATGAGAGAGTGCTAATTAGTGTCACATTGTGATCAAAGAGAGAAAATTGTGAGCCTAGCATATTGTGAAGTTTCTTGTAACTCTTTGTAGTGTAAGTCAAAGGGTAGAAATTATATGCGGTAAAGCTCGTTTGTAGTATTTTCTCTGTGGTCTGTGGGATTGGGTTGGTGAGTGAAAGTCTATATATTTGTAACAATTTAATATATAGTGAAAAACTTTGGCGAGGGTCCGTGGACGTAGGCATTTTGCTGAACCAAGTAAATTTCTGTGTTCGTATTTATTTTCTTGTTTGCTTATTTTATTTTGAACATCGAAAGATCCTGTGGGAAAATTAAAGTGGGAATCGACGTGTCGGAAATTCCCAACAAGTGGTATCAGAGATACAGGTGGTTCAAATAATTTGAAGCAAAAAAAAATATGTCTGTCAAGTACGATGTGGAGAAATTTGACGGGAGAATCAATTTTGGCTTGTGGAAAGTACAAGTCAAGGATGTCTTGATTCAGGCGGGTCTGCACAAAGCTTTGAAGGGAAAACCAACTGAGAGTTCTGGCAAAGAAATTGAATCCAGCAAGACTGATGAAGATTGGGAAGATTTGGATTTGAAAGCTGCTAGTACAATACGACTTTGTTTGGCCAAGAATGTTCTTGCAAATATTCATGGGATATCTGCTGCTAAGGAACTTTGGGAGAAACTGGAAGAGTTGTATCAAACGAAGAACTTGTCAAATCGCTTGTATCTGAAGGAACAGTTTCATTCGTTGAGAATGAGCGCAGGTAAAAAAATCTCTGACCATCTTAGTGTTCTTAATGGGATTGTTTCTGAACTGGAATCTATTGGAGTCAAAGTTGAAGATGAGGATAAAGCGTTGAGGCTCATCTGGTCTCTTCCATCCACGTTTGAGCACATCAAGTCGATTTTGATGTACGGGAAAGAAACGGTAGATTTTGCTGAAGTTACAAGTAAGTTGATCTCTGAAGAGCGGCGATTAGGTGGAGACGATAATTCATCTAATAATAATTTGCTTGTTACTGAAAAGTGGAAGAGATGGAACTCCATGAAGAAGAAGGTGACATGTTGGAACTGTGGTCAATTCGGGCACGTGAGAAGAAATTGTCCAAAAGGTGGAGCGGATACGGCGAACTGCTCGAAGGACAATGCGACTCTCCTGGTGGAGGGTGGTGATGATGTACTCTAGTAAGATGGGACATCCTCATGGCATGATGTCAGTTGCCATGATAGAGGATGTGTTCTTACTGGCATGGGTACTGTGTTCGCATACAACATTGGTTTGGTTTAGATGCAAGGTATGTGATTTTTTTATTTATGTCGATGGCTGATGAATTTCCAAGGAGAACCAAACATGGGAGTTGCACCATAAATTTCAGCAATTTTGTTTCGACATGGGCCGATGAAATTCTCGGAGTTTGTTGATAATTCTGAGTGATTATACTCATATGGTGGAGTATGGGACTGTCAAAGTGAAAAAATGCTTGCCTGTTACCCAATATTTGAATTTGGTTTTGGCTTGGACGAATTTGTGTCAAGGTGGAGATTGTTGGGTATTTGACCCAAATTAATCAAGTGCCTAGTGAAACATAATGAGTGCCTAGTTGAAACAAAAGATGGTGGAGCTAATTATGGTATTTGAATGATAATTAGTCTTGACTAATTATGATGTCTTTGAATGATAATTAGTCTTGACTAATTATGATGTCTTTGAATGATAATTAGTTTTGACTAATTATGATGTCTTGGAATGATGATTAGTTTTGACTAATCATGATGTTTTGGTGTTAAGAGAATTTCATGTAGAATCCTCTCTATAAATAGAGAAGGAATTAGAGGAAGAAACACACCATCACAAACATATGAGAGAGTGCTAATTAGTGTCACATTGTGATCAAAGAGAGAAAATTGTGAGCCTAGCATATTGTGAAGTTTCTTGTAACTCTTTGTAGTGTAAGTCAAAGGGTAGAAATTATATGCGGTAAAGCTCGTTTGTAGTATTTTCTCTGTGGTCTGTGGGATTGGGTTGGTGAGTGAAAGTCTATATATTTGTAACAATTTAATATATAGTGAAAAGCTTTGGCGAGGGTCCGTGGACGTAGGCATTTTGCTGAACCAAGTAAATTTCTGTGTTCGTATTTATTTTCTTGTTTGCTTATTTTATTTTGAACATCGAAAGATCCTGTGAGAAAATTAAAGTGGGAATCGACGTGTCGGAAATTCCCAACAAAAGGAACATAGGAGTCTGTCCATAGATACTTGACCAAATAGGATAGTTCATTTTCTTTAAAAAAATTGGCGAGTACAATGAAAAAGGCACTTTGAAAAAAGGTAATGGTACACAAACCACACGGTGTATCCAAGCCCGAACAGTTCCGTGATCTTCTGTTAAATTTTTTTACGTAATTGGTAATCACGTGAACAGAAGGAATCATTTATAAAGTCCCAATTAGATTTAAAGTATAGTAATTTAGTTACTTATGTATTTGAGTTCAAGAATATCAAAGAAGTGTTAAAAAAGACTTGGGATGCGATTAGAAATCAAAGAAGAATCAAAATCTCGCAAGGATTATGATTCAGATTTTTGTCAGAGGTTGAGATCCAGTTTTTGCATAGAAAACGTTCGATTTTGGAAATTACTATTTCTTGAAGAATTCTAGAAATTGAAGTTAGCTTTCCAATGCAATTTGAATCAACTTAGTCAGAAATTGGGAAAAAAATTTATGACCAAAATACTGAAGCCGCTTGAATCTAGCTCGAATGCCGCACGAGCGTCTTTTAAAGTTTTTGGGCGCTCGAATTCTACTCAATGTGCGCTCGAGCAGTCGGAATCTTTTTGAGCCCTAATACATTTTTTTCAAAATTTTTGTTCAATCCAAACACTTCCAAATCTCTTCCTTCTATACATTCTTTGAAGATCCAAGAACATTTTCATACAAATATTCAATCATTTATTTCTTGACATCCAAACAACCAAGTTAGGAAAACATCACTTGTTCCTAATCTAAAACACATGCATCCTTTGACATAAGGATTACACTTCTTCAATTGTGAAACTTCAAAGCTGTTGCCTGCTGGAGGTTGAAGAAGATTGGACAAGCATAGGAAGTTAACAAGGATGGGTAGTTCTTGAAGTATCTGCTTGGAAGAAATATCAAGATCTGGAAGCTGCTGGAGGTAACTGGATTTTAGGTTAGTAGGGGTAGATTTGCATTGTCTAGTAGGGGAAGTTGGATAAGTCTAACTAACCAAAATTTCTTATAGTTGAGGTAACTGGCTTGTTCCCGAAATTTTTTCCACGTTGGGTTTCTTCGTCATCATATATATTTTTTTAAAAAAATAAAATCATCATCACAATCCCAACGTGGGTTTTATTCCTCCGTCAGTTTTGTGAGATGGAGGTTTGGATTATCCTACCACTTTATTGATGACAAAAATTTATTACAAGGAGGGGGACATAAAGCCAAACCTCCGAAGCATTACAATAACGGAATTCAACACTATCTAAAAATTTCTAGTATCGGTGAAAATACATGTAAACAAACTATATACTATCAAAATTATTAAACTGTCTGATATATGGGATTCCTTCTACACCCTTCTTGATTAATCCATTGAGCAGCCCAGTAAATTCATGATATTCCAAAATACAGACTTCCACCATGTCAATTTCCAGATTAGCTAAATGATCAGCAATAGCATTAGCTTCTCTCTAGATATGAGCAACTTCACTCTGTTTCACTCGTAGCAATGCTCTGATTTCAGCCAAGACATACTGAAAATTCCAAGGTCCATCACAATCTTTGGTAATTAATTTGCTAGCTGAAATAGAGCCTGTTTCAAAAATTTTAGGAAGGCAATCTCTTAGTTTGCACAACCGCATTCCAATTAGTATAGCGTGAAATTCAACTTCCAAAAGGAACATATTCTGTAATTTTTGATAATACCCAAATAGGACTTGAGCATTACTGTTTCTTAATACTCCTCCCAAAGTTGTAACATTTCTATATTTTATGCTAGCATCGATGTTGAGTTTAAGTTGATTCATTTTCGGCTTCTTCCAGGCTACAGTCACCAAAGATGAAATCATCATCTTGCGACTTTTGTGAGTTTTTTGAAGTTGAAAGATCCACTTTTCAGCAATCATAATTACAGAAGATTGATTCATCACCTTTCTTTCATGTTTTGATTCATTTATGGTAATCCACAAAATCCAGAATACAACAAGCGGAATTCTCTTGACAAGACTACATTTTGATGGGCTGTTATTGCCCCAATGTAAGAAAAGATACTTTGGATGCAATGAACTAACCTGCTTGACCCCGTATTTACAATGAAAATGCTTCCAGACTTGAGCTGCAAAAAACCTTCCACAAAAACATGGTTGATGGTTTCCACTTGTTTAAAACATTAACATTTAGAAGGGAGGTTTATTCTAAATCTAGTGGAGAGGATTTGATCTATAGGTAACCATTCTTGCCAAAGTTTTCGTCATCATATTATTATGTTGATTGTTTATTGTTTTTCATTATTACAATTGTGGTAATTCAACTTAGGATAATTGAAAATTTATGAATAACCATCTAGCAACAATTAATAAAGTGACGCGTTCATTATTAATTGTGTTAATCCATTACAAAAGGTCAAACTATTTAGGATAACCCAGAACTTTCATCTTCAAAAGCTGAAATAAAAACATCAATCAATAAATAAGATTTTCGATTTATTAAATTGAAACCAAGAAAGAAAGGCTAACTTTCATACATAAAATCCATCATTCATAACTAAATACAACAAGAAAGTTTCATTTTATCAAAAACCTACCAAAGGGACTACCTTTATCAAGATACTGATTTGAAATTTTCTTAGAAGCATCCAATTCTTCTTCCTAGCCTTCTTTTTCTTCCTTGAAATCACCTGATAAGTGCTTTACTAGCATATTTCTTTACTTGTTGCCTCGAATTACTGTTAGTTTGATCCTAATTAAGTATTGTTTAATGCATTTTATGTTTTATATTGTGTAGGATCGCAAATGACAAGAAAAGAAGGAAAAAGGACCAAAAAGCACGCAAAAAGGAAGTTCGAGGACCTGGCATGTAAATAACTCACGGCCGCAAGCAAATATCATCACGGCCGTAAGTGCATGAGCGAAACGGGCAAAATTCAGCAGAAAAGATGTTACGGCCGTAAGAAACATCTTTACGGCCGTAACCCTCAAAAGATAGAAAAATGCAGTAACTCAATTACGGCCGTAAAAGAATAGTTACGGCCGTAAATCTTCAAGTCAAAAATTTCCTTATTTCAATTCTTTCCATAATTTTGGATTTCTTGCTCCCAAAGCTAGGGCACGAAAATTGAAGTTATAAATAGGGAAGTTCATGACAAGAAAAGAGAGGAGAATTATTTTGAGAGCCACCAATATCAAGGTTTGAAGAGAAGAAATTCTGGGCAAAATCAAGGTGAAACAAGACAATATTTTTGGGGAATTCTTCATGGCAATGCGTGGCTAGTCTTCTCAACCTAGTTCAAGGGGGACGTTGTGTTCATATTATTTTATTATTCATTCCTCAAACTCGTAACGTAGTTCTTGTTTTTATGTTTTATTTATTGGATTTCTCATGAACATTAATTTCGTCAAGACAATGTATTAATTGATTAAGGCCTTGTCTTTTAATTATTGTGTTGATGTTTGCTAATTTGGGTAATTGGATTCGTATTTGTCTTGTTATCCGAATCATAGTAGCAATTGGTAATTTTATATTTCCATATGAAAATCCAATCTAGATTAATCAATTCGAGCATATGTAATTGATAATTTAGTTCACCTAATTCTTCTTGTTTTCACATAGTTAATGAATTAAATCTAGGGAGCTTATTCTAGGTTGTTCATTCACTCTAAATTGATTGGAGAACTAATTCTAATTGATTATTATTAAGGAAGAATTGGATTAATTAGAGCTTTTTGATTATTCCGGGTGATAAATAAAACAAAGGAAATAGTACATGCGTTGCTTGGGGAATGACAATATTATGATAGGGCACAACCGAACCTGAGAACTAGGATTCTTTATTATCTGATTTTTATTCCAGCTATTTTACATCTTTATTTGATTATTTAGACTAATTGAAATTTTCAACTCAAAACCCCCCTATAATTCTAATTGACATGGCATTAAATTAGTTCCCGTTCCTAGTGGGATCGACTCTTGCTTCCGCTATTGCATTTAAATTTGAGTTTTGGCAAATAAGGAAATTTAATTAATTCTTGGTGCATCGCGACGCGCACCAAGTTTTTGGCGCCGTTGCCGGGGGACGGTTAACCAATTTTTTGTTTAATCAATTAGAATTTTATTTTCTGCATTTTTATTTATTTATTTTTATTTTCGGTTTATACAAAAAAAAAAAAAAAAAATTTGAAATTCCGAAAATTTTATTTATTTATTTATTTATTTATATGCATAAAACTCGATCCACTAATCCTGAATATTTTTTATTTGATCCAGAAATCGAGCGAACTTTTCGACAGCAAAGAAGGGAAGCACTAGAACAAATGGTAGCTCATAACCTCAACAACAGGACACTTAAACAATTGGCCACTCCAGATGTCGCTCAACAGCCACTCTGTATCACTTTTCCGACAGTGGAGGAGGGAAAAACTTTTGAACTCAAATCTGGACTCATTCACTTGTTGCCAACTTTTCGAGGACATGCTGGTGAAGACCCTTACAGGCATCTCAAGGAATGCCAACTTTTCGAGGACATGCTGGTGAAGACCCTTACAGGCATCTCAAGGAATTCCACGTGGTTTGTGACAGTATGAAACCCACGGGTATTATCGAGGAACAAATTAAAATGAGGGCCTTTCCATTCTCGTTAAAAGATGCCGCTACTGATTGGCTATACTGTTTACCATCCGGATCAGTCACCACCTGGAATGACATGAAGAGGCTATTTTTGGAAAAATATTTTCCTGCATCTCGGGCTGGAACAATCCGGAAGGAAATTTGCGGGGTTCGTCAAAACAATGGTGAATCGCTGTATGAATATTGGGAGCGCTTCAAGAAGCTCATCTCGAGCTGCCCCCATCATCAAATCAGCGAACAATTACTGGTGCAATATTTCTACGAAGGACTGCTACCAATGGACAGAAGTATGATAGATGCCGCAAGTGGAGGTGCCTTAATGGACAAAACACCGGAACAGGCTCGGGCTTTGATTTCCAACATGGCTGAAAACACTCAGCAATTTAATTCAACCCGAGACTCCCAAGTCCGCCGAGTGAACGAGGTAAGTAGTTCCAATATCGAAGGTCAATTATATGAACTAACCAATCTAATTAAGCAGCTTGCTGTAGGGAACTCGAATCAGGTCAAAGCATGCGGAATCAATTCGAACTTTGGACATCCAACGGATACATGTCCGGTATTGCAAGAAGAAAACAATGAACATGTAAAGGCCGCAGAAGGGTTCCCATTTCAAAAACAACAATACAATCTGTACTCAAACACTTACAATCCTGGCTGGAGGGACCACCCGAACTTGAGCTATGGAAATAACAAACCTCCGGGTTTCGTCTCCAACAAGCCTCAAGGGAATTTTCAACAACAAGGAAATTTCCATCCACAGGGACAATATCAGCAAAAGCCACAATCATCAGGTATGTCTCTCGAAGAAATGATGAAAACTTTGGCCACTAACACTCTACAATTTCAACAGGATACCAGATCCAGCATTCAAAACCTGGAAAATCAAATGAGTCAAATGGCCACAGCTATCAACAGACAAGAAGCACAAACAGGAGGAAAGTTGCCATCTCAACCCGAGGTGAATCCAAGGAATGTAAGTGCAATTACTCTTCGAATTGGAAAAGAAATTGAGGCGCCACAATCAAAGCCAACCGCGAGTGAAGAGGAGGAGGTTGAAGAAAAAGTCGAAAAGAAAAACAGCATTCCACAAAACTCTCAGGTAAAAACCGAACCTATTGTGAATGCGAAACTAACTCCACCGCCTTTTCCGAGCAGGTTAACGAAGGCGACTAAGGAAAGCAAGGAGAAGGAAATTCTGGAAGTGTTCAGGAAAGTGGAAATCAACATTCCACTGTTGGATGCAATCAAGCAAGTGCCCCGATACGCGAAGTTCTTAAAGGAGCTGTGCACCAACAAACGGAAGTTGATGGGAAATGAAATGGTAAGAATGGGGAAAAATGTGTCAGCACTCTTCCAAAGGAAACTGCCCCCAAAATGCAAGGATCCAGGTATGTTCACTATACCATGCCAAATAGGTAACACTAAACTGGATCGTGCATTAATAGATTTAGGTGCATCTATAAATGTAATTCCTAGGTCTACATACAATGCATTAAAACTTTCCAAACTAACTGAAACTAATGTTATAATTCAACTAGCCGATCGTTCTAATGCTTATCCTGATGGGGTAGTTGAAGACATTCTAGTGCAAGTAGGCGGTTTAGTGTTTCCAGCAGATTTTTATGTGTTAGACATGAATGATGATCACTCTCCAAACCCCACTCCTATTTTGTTAGGCAGACCATTCCTAAAAACATCGAAAACTAAGATAGATGTTAGTGTTGGTATACTTACCATGGAGTTTGATAATGAAATTGTTAAGTTCAATATTTATGACTCCATGAAACACATTAATGATGCTAACAAAGTTCATTCTACTGTTGTGAGTTATTCTCCATTTCAGGAAACTGTCGCTGAGCTAAATGATTGTCCAAAGCCATCACAACCAGGTAAAAACTTTTGTACCGCCTTACCAGTAGCTGATGAGAAGTTTCCCCCTACTTTGCAGGCACTAACGAAGAGCATGAAGAGGAAATTGAGCTTTGGTAATCCACCTAATCCCGGTTGAAGGAGGAAACAACAAGTCTAGCCAAAGACAGTAAACAAAGGCGCTGCTCGGGAGGCAACCCGAGAGGGGAGTTTCTTTACTCCCTCAAATTGTTATTTTTTATTTTCATTTTTGTCATTTTCCTTATTATTTAATTTCATTCAAAAAAAATTCAAAAAAAAAAAAAAAAAATTTGGCCAGTAACTCAGTTACGGCCGTATTTAAAATGTTACGGCCGTAACTCCATTTATGTGTAATTCTCCAGAGCTTTCGTTACGGCCGTAAAGACAGGAGTTACGGCCGTAAGTCTGGTAAATTCTAAATAACATATTACACATTCCACTTCACATTCACGGTTGCATCCGCACAATTCTTTTCAATTTTTGCTATGCATGCAATGTGTTCGATAAAATGCCCCATTGAGCAGAGGTTCATTCGAGAGGAACTCCAGCGTTTGCAAAGGCTCCGTGGCGGGCCCCCTCCTCCGTAAAACCCGAGGGAGTCTTCTAACCCCCTCTTTCATTTTGTACTTTCTAGTTCCACTTTGAGGACAATGTGGGTTTTAAGTGTGGGGGGTGTCTTCTGTCAATTGCTGTCGCATTATCTTCCTTTTATGTTTAATTTTGTATCTAACTTCTGTCAATCATTTAGTCTTGCTTGTCATTTTTCTATTTTGGTCCTCTTTTATTTACACTGGTTGGATAGGAAGCAACCCACTTATCATAATTTTTGAACTACCAACTCCTAAATTGCATAATTGGACATGAATTGAGCACGTAGAGATGAATTTTCCAATACTTTCCGAATAGGTTTGAAAATGGGGACAAAATGCCATATCTCTGCAACCTAGTAGATTCAAACCCAAAATTGATATGACTGATAACTACCCCGAGTAAAGAGATTCCACCCCTTGGCCACTAGATTTTTTGCATTTTTTCAATTCGACCCTAAGACCGAGCAATGACCAAAACTCATAATTGGATGGGAGACACACATATGAACCATAATTTGTGAGCTTTTGAGCCTATGAGCTACTTTTACTCTTTATATAAAGCTCTTATTTTTCTTTTAATGTGTGTCCTGCATGGTTGATTTGTTCTTGGATATGCTTTTGTGTACATGCCGTAGTAGCTTCTTGGCTCGAGTGCAAAATATAGTAAAGGCACTAGGATGAACCAAATTTGGCCTTCTAAATAAGCCTACCATTGTACATTTACCAATAGAAGATCCTTTGAGCCTTAGCCTTTCTTTGGAATATTAATACCACACTACAAGCCACGAACACCCATTCTTTCATGTTATCCTTTTTCTTGAACCTATAGAGAACGGATTCACAAGCTTGTGTTGGTTGAGAAGTTTGAGGTGGATTAAGTTTCAAAGTGGAAATTCAATCTTGTGTCATTGGGGATTGTGGGGTGATTTGACCAAAAGAGAAAAAATTGCAGTATATGTTTTGGAAAAAAAAAAAAAGAGAGAGAGAAACAAAAGAAAAAGAGAAGTTCAGGCCAGTTCTCAAATTACGAGGTCATGAACATTTGCTAGTATTGAAAATAAACACTCAAGCTGCACAAAATAGAAGTCTAGTGTTAAATCAGTTGGATAGCAGGGAGATTATTAAATTCATGTTGAAGAAGAAAGAAGGAATGTTATAATTGAACCGATTCGTCTTGTGAAACTCCTTCTCAATTCAGCCTAAATGTTTTCCTTTTATCCCACCTGACCCGAAGCCCCGCTACAACCCAACAAAGACCTTTGCTTCGCACTTGTGTTATTGTTGGCTCCGATTTTGACATTTGAGCAATCTGTGGTAACAAGTTTTTCATGCAGTGAGTTGAGCGTAAAATTCTCACCTTTATATACACTTTGTACGAAGAGAGATATCCGGTGAGAGTGTTGGCTCCCATTACATGTACTTATGAGTGGTTTGAATTGCTTGGTCTATATTTTGTACCCTTTTGATCTGAAACTGTGTATTGACTAAATTTTTACCATGTGATAAACCGCACTAATCTGTTGGCATTTACTTGAATTAGTCAAAACTTACATTTTTATGGGGAATTGATAAATTCAGAGAGAACTCACGAGAGGTGAAAGGATATAATCCACATTGGGGTATCAATTTTCATTTTTGTTCGGAGAATATTGGGTCATGCATCTCTTACACACACTAACACACTCCGATTATGCAATTTGATTTTCGTTCTAAAAAGAAGTGGGTTGTGACCTTGACTTTCCAGATTTAAAAGTCTAACATGTTCATTCGAGTCGTGCTTTAGTTCTTTTCTATCATTATTCGAGGACGAACAATGGTTCAAGAGTGGGGGGATTTGATAAGTGCTTTACTAGCACTTTATTTCTTTACTTGTTGCCTCGAATTACTGTTAGTTTGATCCTAATTAAGTATTGCTTAATGCATTTTATGTTTTATATTGTGTAGGATCGCAAATGACAAGAAAAGAAGGAAAAAGGACCAAAAAGCACGCAAAAAGGAAGTTCGAGGACCTGGCATGTAAATAACTCACGGCCGCAAGCAAATATCATCACGGCCGTAAGTGCATGAGTGAAACGGGCAAAATTCAGCAGAAAAGATGTTACGGCCGTAAGAAACATCTTTACGGCCGTAACCCTCAAAAGATAGAAAAATGCAGTAACTCAATTACGGCCGTAAAAGAATAGTTACGGCCGTAAATCTTCAAGTCAAAAATTTCCTTATTTCAATTCTTTTCATAATTTTGGATTTCTTGCTCCCAAAGCTAGGGCACGAAAATTGAAGTTATAAATAGGGAAGTTCATGACAAGAAAAGAGAGGAGAATTATTTTGAGAGCCACCAATATCAAGGTTTGAAGAGAAGAAATTCTGGGCAAAATCAAGGTGAAAAAAGACAATATTTTTGGGGAATTCTTCATGGCAATGCGTGGCTAGTCTTCTCAACCTAGTTCAAGGGGGACGTTGTGTTCATATTATTTTATTATTAATTCCTCAAACTCGTAACGTAGTTCTTGTTTTTATGTTTTATTTATTGGATTTCTCATGAACATTAATTTCGTCAAGACAGTGTATTAATTGATTAAGGCCTTGTCTTTTAATTATTGTGTTGATGTTTGCTAATTTGGGTAATTGGATTCGTATTTGTCTTGTTATCCAAATCATAGTAGCAATTGGTAATTTTATATTTCCATATGAAAATCCAATCTAGATTAATCAATTCGAGCATATGTAATTGATAATTTAGTTCACCTAATTCTTCTTGTTTTCACATAGTTAATGAATTAAATCTAGGGAACTTATTCTAGGTTGTTCATTCACTCTAAATTGATTGGAGAACTAATTCTAATTGATTATTATTAAGGAAGAATTGGATTAATTAGAGCTTTTTGATTATTCCGGGTGATAAGTAAAACAAAGGAAATAGTACATGCGTTGCTTGGGGAATGACAATATTATGATAGGGCACAACCGAACCTGAGAACTAGGATTCTTTATTATTTGATTTTTATTCCAGCTATTTTACATCTTTATTTGATTATTTAGACTAATTGAAATTTTCAACTCAAAACCCCCCTATAATTCTAATTGACATGGCATTAAATTAGTTCCCGTTCCTCGTGGGATCGACCCTTGCTTCCGCTATTACATTTAAATTTGAGTTTTGGCAAGTAAGGAAATTTAATTAATTCTTGGTGCATCGCGACGCGCATCATCACCCAAGTACTTATTTGTCTTATCAAGTACACTCAGTTTTTGTTTCTTTTTTATTTATTCAAGAACTCATCAACAATAGAAACTGACCAAGCTGTGCTTTACCTGTATCAGATGCCTCTTGTAAGGCATCATCATCTAATTTTTTCAATTCGACTTCTCTCTCAATATCAGAGCTTCTGAATTTGAACAAGTAATCTACTTCTACTGTCATTTGAAAACTTGTCCAAACAACTTATATTATTCTTGTGAAAAATTCTTTGTTCGTCACCCAATCTACTCTAAACATATGCTAGAAAAGAAACTTGTACTAGACTGAGACAAAAACTAATGCCAAGAAAAATCATTTGACACAAATCGAGTTGCTATGCTAGAAGGAAAACCATTAGAGTGAAAATTAGATCTGATAAGAATTACCCGCAGAGTCCTCTCCAATATGATTTTATTTGATTGAATGAAATAGATGAAGAAGAATATTCACGATTAACTACTTTGAGAGGAAAAATGAATGGTTACGGCTTAGATTTTGCTGAATTTGAAATTTAGGATTATACACACACACACACACAGGGGTGGAGCCAGAATTTCCAGTCAGCACGGGCAAAAATTAAATGAGTTTTCATACTTTGAAATCATTGTACAATAGCTTCATTATCAATATTCAAAGATATATCTTTCTCTACATAAACAACAAGACTATCATTCATCAATGCATCATCCATTCGATTGTGCAATCTATCCTTCAAAATACTCTTTACAGAAAATACTCTCTCGACAGTAGTTGTAGCAACCAGTAGAATTAGCGCCAACGTCAAAAGCTTATAAACCAATGGATATACCTTATTTTTCTTTGTCATTACTAACTTCTCTGCAAGATCACCATGGCCTTTCAATTCTTGAAATGCGTTGTTAAAGAGCATATCAAAAATATAAGTTTTAAGTTGATTTTTTCCAACAAACCACAAATCTCAAATTATTAAAAACTCAAACGAAGTTAATCAAATATATTAAAAATACCCCCAAATGCCAAATCAATATTATTTTCACAAAACTCAATACTATAACATTGGCACAAAACACATTATGTGTTGTAAGCATTAACCATCATATAATCAGTATTTTGAATTAACATTTGAGTTGAGTTCTATTTTCAAGATAAAAATCCAGCCAAGTCCAACATATTTGTGGTGTCAGGTGTGCATTCCATTCCAACTAAAATTTTCAAAATCAAGTGATAGAAATTAGAAAATACTCTAACAAAAAGAGGTAGCTATTGAAACCAAAAAAAAAAACACGAGCAGTGCCTAGCACCTAGAAATAGCAGCAGAAATTTACCCGCGGAGGGTGAGGAACTGAGGGGGGAGGAAGTTGGATTGACTGTGAGTCTGTGATTGTCACCGATCGGAGCTCGAAGTCGGTATTCGACGACGAAGGGACAACGATCATGCAGCAACGAGCAAAGTTGTGGTGGTTTCAAGTTTGAGGCTTTTTTGTTGAAGGGTTTCAGACTTCCCTTGCCTTTGGACTGTGGTTCTTTTTGTTTTGAATGCTGTTTAAATTTGTTTTTCATTGGGCCAACCCGAGGCTGCCCAAAAGTCCAAATCGGTCCATAGCTAGCATTGGGCTTGGGCTGCCTCCACCCCTGTGTGTGTGTGTGTGTGTGTGTGTGTGTATTTATTTATTTATTTATTTATTTATTTATACAATTTCTTTCTGCTGGATGTGGCAGATCTCAGGCTATAAATTTGAGGGTGTCAAATTTCAAATTATGTGCATTTCTGGTGGGTTGTTTCCTAAATTCCAATCTTAATTTCGATTAACTTAGATGGACACTTCACAAGTAGTTATAACAGCTCGACTTAGTTGGACACTTCACAAGCAGGGCCAAGTTGGCCTTGACTCTTGGTCAATGAGCTAGCCCATTGCTCATTGATGGCTAATAGTAACCTAAGCTCATTGTCACCGCTAAGACTATTTTTCATTTATTTATCTCCCTTTTTATTATTATTATTATTAATTTTTTGATCAAATGTAAAATATGTAGATCAAAATTGGGATACTAAAAGACCGAGCATACTCGGGAAATATACAACTTCCTGCCAAGCAATCGACAAAAAACTTGGACGCAACCAAGTACAAATAAAGAATGAAGCCCCAACAAGTACATATAAAACTATATGAGAATCAATCCAAGCATACTCGGCCAAAATCTTCAAATAGTTCTAGAACAAAGAACCATCTCAAGACGAAATTAGGAGAACAAATACATCGAGTGTATCTAGGAAACAAGAGCAACCAAAGCAAGAAAAGATTAGAGTTTATAAATACACCGGGCATACTTGGGTAACAAAAGGAGTTATAGACAATAACTACAACTCAAAGTCAAATAACATCATACACGAACTACAAAATATTCATAACGACTCAAAAAATTAGGATACAAAGTAAAAATTTCTTTGCATACATGTGTTTTGATTCTTCTAACAATAGTCTCTTCATTCGGTCGAAGATCTTAAAAAAGTGTAGTAAGTTGCGAGCAATCCAAATGTGATATATAGTAGCGTCCAAAGCTATGAGTTTGGATTTACCATGCCAACTAGTTCCACGAGCCTCTTTCTCGATCCATTTCAAAGCACTAGACACCGTGCTCATCAAACAAGTAATGCCCATCTAGTTCTTAATTCGGTTCAAGATGTTGGATGATAGTTTGCACTGAAAAAAATGTATTGTTGCGTTACGGTCGGATGGTTACAAAAGCCACAATTTCTATCAATATCAAGGAATTATAGCTTGTCTTTGGTTAGAAGTATGTTTTGCATTGTTAACCAAAGGCAGAAAGACATCTTCGGTGCAATGCAGTTGCACCACACCACTACATCCCATATTCTGTCCCTCCCTCCCACCTTGAAATATTCGTAGGCTTTAATAGTTTGGAATTTGCCCCTAGAATTCCAGCTACTTAGTTTTTTAGCAGGACGTTCGATTGAGCCTTCCCTGCTAATAATCGTGTCCCTAAGAGATAACATTCTCTTGAACAAATCCGAATCATCCTTCCTCCCATATGGAAGAGTTAGCGTACCCATCAGATCCAAAGAGTGTCCTTTTTCTCGGGGAAGTTCCATGTGATCTTAGAAAGTAAGGATGTAGTCCATCCTTTAAGATCCCTAAATCCCAGTCCACCTTCGGATTTAGGAAGCACAAAGGGTTTCCACCATTCCATAGAAAGTTTCTACGAAGTCTTATGACACTCTTAAACGTCGTTATAGGAATAGGTAGAATTAAAAACTAAAAACTTTCAATACCTTAGAAGACTCCTCGAACCAATTCTGCTTGTCCTGCATGAGATAGGGAATCACTAGGCCAAGCACTAATACTATCTACCACTTTGTCCACAAACGATGCTTAGTGGATTACCTTGAGAGTCTATGCTACTAAAGGAATCCCAAATATCTAAATGATTTAATACAATTAGGTATACTCGTCAAAGAAAGAATATCAAAAAGGGGTTTTCCATCAATATGAGCAGTATAAATAGATGATTTCAATACATTCCTTCCCAATCTAGAGACATCCCCAAAACTCTCAAGGAAATCAAGTTGGATATCAACTAAATTAAAATCCCCCTTGCCATAAGCAGTATATTATCGGCAAAGGCAAGGTGTGTTACCTTCAAGTCAGCACATTTGGGGTGAAAATCTAATTTTGAGTCACATGTTGCAATACTTAAAGATCTTGATAAATATTCAAGGCATAAAACAAAGAGTAAAGGAGATAATGAGTCACCTTGTTGGATACCACGTTTCCCGTTGAAGAACCCATGAAGATTGCCAATAAGTCTAATGAAATATGTAGGAGAAGTGACGCACTCCGTTACCTAACCAATTAAAATATGAGGAAAGCCAAGCCCTCGAAGAACCTCCCTTAAGAATTCCTAATTGATGGTGTTAAACCGAGGTGATCTCAACACGAGAGGTGATTCTAGTAAACGAGGTGAATGCGAGAGCCGATCTCAACACGAGCCTGGCTGAAAACGGAGGCTCCTCAGAATGGTCAAATCAGCCATATTATATGTCAGTAATCATCATTATCTGTGATGTGTCAGTATAATCATGTGATATGGGTCTGTCAGAAATGTCAATCACCATTATCAATTACATCCTACAGACATGATGTATTGTAATAATTGTGTCTAACCTCCTCAACTACAATAAATAGGAGGCATAAATGCTCATTAATGAAAGTGGAAAAATATAGAAAAACTCTCCCAACTTTCTTCATTTGAGTATTATACCCCGACATGGCCATCAGATATGCACCGAACTAGATGTGAATTTATTATGTTATCTTTTTAGTTCGTTATTGATCTGATCTACTGCTCATTTTTCATCTTTACTTTATTATCCTTAAATTATTATTTTGACGCGATCCCAATCGGGGAATCTCGTCGAACACGCGTAATAACGATAATTAAAAACCTAGGAAAGATCTAGATCAGATTTGACGCGAAAATAAATAAGAATACGAATAAATAAAATACTGGAAAGATAAAATTGACGATAGGACCTTGACCCAAGATTCACGACGCAATTAATTGACGATGCGGAATCGAGATCTAAGGTTTTCGAAACACCACAAGGACTTGTCAATTTCCTTGATAAGATTCTAATCGGACACGCCACAAATATTCTCGCGAATATTTGATAAGTACAACGCCACAAATATTTCCACAATATTTGATAGGTCGGATTTGTTCTTGAAGAACACAAAAGGGACTCCTCAACCTTTCAATTGGAGAAAACTCTCTCAACTATATTAATCTCAAAATCAATCTTAACTGTTTTTTACAATGAATTGAAAAGCGTATAAATAAGCAAAATAACCTAGCATCTAATTTACTCAAAATAGAATTCTAATTATGCTAAAATTCTAAAATAGGAAAATAACCTAAAATAATAAAAGGAAATAAATTAATTGAGAAATCCAGAAAATTTGGAAAATCTTGAGTTACGGCCGTAACTAATATTCTGCCTCAAATTCTAAATCAGCTGTTACGGCCGTGATCAATATGTTACGGCCGTGATCAATTTCAATTCCATTTTTACGGCCGTGAGGAATATCTTTACGGCCGTGAATCAGTTTCTGCCTTATTGTTTGATTTCCTGCCTCGTCTCGATCCTTTCGCCTTCTCGGCTCGACCCCAACACGGAACTTGCTCCGTTTTGCACGTAGATCACTATCATATTGTCGATGGCTCGACTTCGCCCTTCGATGCCTGGTCCGGATCACATCATATTTCCCACGGAGGATATGCATACTTAACCAAATAATCACAAGTGAATAACCACAAGATTGAATTATCTTCAAGTAAGAAGTCAAAGATAAAGTAAATTTACTTGTTGACTAGCTTTGTGACAAAAAGTGACGTCAATAAATTGGCGCTAGAAGGAGGGTCCACATCCTTGTGTTTAACAACTACATATTTGCTTCACCTTCTTAATGAGTCACCGACAGAGCTTAGGAAGTCATCGAACAAATCACAGTGGTGATTCACACCAGAGAGTCCACAGATCTAGAATGGCCAGCCCTTTACAACCTAGAGTCAATCCAAATATGAGAAGGGACCAGAATCGGGGTTATCACAGCGAGGAGGATGAAGTGAAATCCCAACATCAAAGGTTCGATGATCCTCCTCATAATGATAGATGAAGGGCAGAATACTCAAGCAAGACAAGCAGTGCATCAGGGGAAAGTACACCTCATCTTCATTATCGCAGGTCTCCAAGTCGGAGGTGACAACCAGAAGAAAGTGTGTTCAATAGGCTGGAAGCAGATTCAGGGAGATGAAATGAAGATGGAGGCAAAGGTGAAGCTACGAGGGCAAAAGTAAATGGGGATAGGTCCCCAATTAAGTCCGTGAATGTGGAAAATTTGTTCGACAAGCAGCTCTACTTTCCATATGAATTGGCCATCAAATCCCCCTTCGAGCAAACTGGATCAAACCAAAGTTGAACAACTTAAAAAGAGACTGTCCGATCTAGAGGTGAAACAATATGGTCTGGGTTCCTCAGAGCCGGCCTCAAAGAGGACATCACCATCCAATGAGATTATCCTAGCTCAGCCTTTGCCAAGTAAAATGAAGATGCCACATCTAGCAGGATACAACGAAGAAACTGATTCGGTATCACACTTGGACCAATACATGTCATGGATGGAGCTGTAAGGAGCAAGTGACGCAATAATGTGCAGGGCATTCTCCCTGACTCTTGGAGATAGAGCTCAAAGGTGGTTTCGTAACATATCTCAACACTGAATCTCCAGTTGGTCTCAATTGAGATCTCAGTTACTAAAGCAATTCATGGGGTCTAAGCAATTCATTGAAGAACTATTTGAGCCATTTCAATAGGCAGATCATGGGGATGGAGAAGATATCTGATGATGCGCTGCTGATGGTGGTTTTGTCAGGCCTGCAAGCACATACTCGATTTTGGTGGTCTGTGCGTGAGGATGGATCATGAACTTATTAGGAGTTTTTAAACAGGGCAGAAAAATTCATCAACGTAGAGGAAGCTTCGAGACCGAAAAATAATCAGCACGAACAAGCTAAGGGGTCAGATAAGAAGGAATATAAGGAAGATAAAAAGGAGCTCAAAAGAAATAACTTTGGGAAAAAGCGGGACTATAAACCAGTAGATCGTTTCCGTCCTTACAACGCCGAGCAAAAGACTGACCATGCATCGTTGAATACACCAGTGGAAGTCATCTTCATGAACATAAGGGATAAAGTAATCATTCCCCCTACGAAGCAAATAAACTAGAACTCTAACCATTTGGATCCTTCCAGATATTGTAAGTACACAGATCTTCCGGACACACCACGGACGAATATTGGAATTTGAGGTTAAAGATTGACAAGTTGATCAAAAGGGGAAGTTTACGGGAGTACACAGCCGAACCAAATTTTTTTGGCAAACCAGCGGTTCAAGAGGAGAAGTATACAGCTCTTTATGAGACCGATCCTCTAGGTGGGAACCAACCTGACGAAATCCGCACTTTGGTGAGTGGCAACCAAGTTCAGGTCGGATCAAAGAGGAAAAGAAGGAAATCTATTCAGAAAGCGAGGAATAGCTACCAAGTATGCAATCACTCGTTCATCCCAAAAAATTTAGAGTCGTTCAGTTTTAGCGAGGAAGACGCAAGGGGTGTACTCCTGCCGCACTCAGACGCTCTAATCATCACAATGCCCGTAAGCGGAATAAAAATTCATAGAACTTTAGTAGATGATGGAAGCGCTGTGAACATACTGTATTAGAAAACTTTCAAAAGAATGGGAACTGACCCACAAAACTTGTGGCCAAGGAGAGCAAGGATTCAAGGTTTCATCGATGACTATGTCTGTCCGAAAGGTGAAATATCTCTACTAGTTGAACTGGGGACAGAGCCTTGCCAAAGGCGTGTTATAGTTGATTTCGTGGTAGTTGATGTCATGTCAAATTACAATACTATTTTAGGGAGGCTAATCCTTCACGAGTTAAAAACGAAAAACTTCCATCTGTCATTACTGAATGAAATTTCCTATATCTCATGGAGTTTCTACCGTAAGGGGAGACCAAAGGGCTGCTCGAGAGTGCAATTTGGGTTTCGCTTCAAACGGTATCCAAATGATGGAGAAAAGGCACTCTATCATAAAACAAGATGAGGAAGATGAGCCGATAATGGATCTACAAACATTGGACCCTAGGGGAACCCAGGACAACAACAAATCTGGACTGGTGGAGGAATTAGATGTCGTAGAAGTTGATGATGAGAGGCCCGAAGTTGAGATCAGAATAGGTCGCGAACTAACTGAACCCGTCAGGTAAGACCTTATCAAGTTCCTAAAGGGAAATTCGGATGTGTTCGCATGGACCCACTCAGACATGGAAGGAATTGACCCGAGGGATGCATGCCACCATCTTCACATCAACCCTGATTTCAAACTAAAAGTGCAAAAAAGGAGGTCTCTTAACTCAGAGCGATATGAGGCTTTGGCGAGGGAGGTGGTTAAATTACTCAGTAACAGGTTTATTCGTGAATCATTCTATCCTATCTGGATCGCGAATCCAGTATTGGTGAAAAAGAGTAACGGGACTTGGCGATTTTTTATAGATTTTTCAGAGCTGAACAAAGCTTGTCCCAAAGAAAGTTTTTCGCTTCCACGAATTGATCAGATGGTGGATGACACGACAGGTCATCACCTCAACTTCATGGATGCATATTTAGGCTATAATCAAATCCTGATGAATGAAATAGACGAAGAACACACCTCTTTCATGATTGACAGAGAGTCTTATTGTTATAAGATAATGCCATTTGGACTGAAAAATGCAGGAGTAACTTATGAAAGGTTGATTAATTCAATGTTCAGAGATCAAATCGAAAAGACAATGGAGGTCTATCTTGATGACATGCTGGTTAAAAGTGTTCAAGCACATGACCGCATTCAACATTTGGATGAAATGTTCCAAGTATTGAGAAATTACCGGATGAAGCTGAACCCCAAAAAATGCTCTTTTGGCGTAAGGCCTGGAAAGTTCTTCTGATACATGGTGAATCAGAGAGGGATTGAGGCCAATACAGACAAGATTCAGGCATTAATGAAAATGAGAGAACAAAGGAAAGTGAAGGAAGTACAAAGTCTGACCGGAAGAACCGCAGCTCTGAGCCACTTCGTCTCACGCTCAACGGTTAAGTGCCAACCTTTCTTTGAAGTAATCAAGAAGAATAAGAATTTCCAGTGGACCCAAGAATGCCAGGTCGCATTCGAAGAGATAAAGAAACAGTTGGAATCACCTCCAATCCTCTCAAAACCATTATCTGGAGAAATCCTATCTCTATACTTGGCCATCTCAAAATCAGCCATGAGTGCAGTACTTGTGAGGATTGAACAAGAAGTCCAACATCCTGATGCGTGTCACAATGCACCAAAATAATAATTAAATATCTTACTCGCAAATTAATAGATTTGATTGTAATAGCGGAAGTAAGAGTCGATCCCACGTGGAACGGGAACTAAAATAGTGCTTTGTCAATTAGAATAGATGGGGGGTTTTCGAGTTCAAGAATTGTAAATAACGTGAAAATAAAGTGAAGACGTAAATCAGATAAAATAAAAGTCAAGTGGTTGCAAACCCTAGTCCTCAGGTTCAGTTGTATTCTATCGCAATGTTCTCACTTTCCAAGTAACGCGTGTTCAAATTCCCTATTTGATTTATCACCCGTAAATAGTTAATAAGCTCTAACTATTCCTATCCTTCCTTAATTGTATTTAATTAGAATAAGCTTTCTAATCAAACATTAGCCATTGAATAACCTAAAACAAGCTCTTTAGATTTAAGACAACAACTATGTATTAGTTAAGAAGAATTAGGGTGAATTAGATTATCAATCACACAAGCTCGTGACAATTAACCCAAGTTGGAATTCTTTATGAAAATATTAAATTTCCAATTGCTACTATGATTTGAATAAAAAACAATTACGGATCCAATCATTCAAAATAACAAATCTCAATACAACAAATTAAATGATAAGGCTTTAATCAAATAAAGAATTGTATTGATTAAATTAAAAACGCATAAGAATCCAACAAATCAAAATAAAGAACTTAGAACTACGTTACTAGTTTGGAAAAGCAATAACAAATTGATATGAAATATAACTTCCCCTTTGAACTAGGTATGGAAGCTTAGCCGAGCATAGTCATGAAGAATTCTATAATTTTCTGTCTTGATTCACCTTCTCGAATTTCCGAATTCTTCTTCCAAATCTTCAAGCAAGCCGCGCCTCTTTCAAAATAATAATGATCCCTTTTTCTTGTCATGAAATTCCCTTTTTGTAACCTCAATTTCGTGCCCTAACTTTGGGACCAAGAAATCCCAAATTATGGAAAGAATTGAAATAAGGAAATTTTTGAATTGAATAGTTATGGCCGTAACTTTCCATTTACGGCCGTAATTGGGTTTCTGCGTATTTTTCACAAAGTGAAGTCACGGCCGTAAAGATGTTTCTGCGCATTTTTATCTTTTGAGGGTTACAGCTATAAAGATGTTTCTTACGACCGTAACATCTTTTCTGCTTAATTTTTTCTGTTTCAACATGCACTTACGGCCGTAACATCTTTTTTCTTGCGGCCGTAAATCTATTTGCACCTAAGTCCCCAAACTTCAGTTTTTAGTGCAATTTGGTCCTTTTTTCTTCTTTTCTCCTCTTGTAGGATCCTATACAACATGAAACATAAAATACATTAATAATACTTAGATAGAATCACATTATGACATATTCAAAGATATAAGTGTATAAGATAAACGTAAATATCACACTTATCAAATCCCCCCACACTTGAACCATTGTTCGTCCTCGAACAAAGATTCGCAACGGAAAGAATAGGATTCAAACAATAGATTACAATTTAGAGACTTGAGGTTGCAACCCACTTTTCTTTAACAAAAATGTTCCATTGCATGATCGGATTGTGTTAGTGTGTGCTAGAGATGCAATGCCTTTTATTTCCCATCCCAATCATGACTCGATATGGTTTATTTCCTTGCACCTCTCGTGCTTGCTCACATCCCAACCATGTATGAGTGACTACGAGGAGAATAATTTCGCCCAATTCAAGTGGAAATCAGTTCATGACATGAATTCAGTCAACACAGGACCCCCGACCACATTCACAGACCAACCCTAGACCAAGCAATTCAAACCACTCATAAGCATATGTAATGGGTTTAACACCCTCACAAGATATTTCTCTCTTCGTACAAAGTGTATAAGGGTTAGAATTTTCGCTCAGCTCTCTGCATGGATAAGTCAGTACCACAGATTGCCTAGCTGTCATAACCGGAGCCAACAATAACACAAGTGCAAAGCGAAGGTCTTTATTTGGTTGTAACGGGGCTTCGGGTCAGGTAGGATAAAAGGATATATTTAGGCTGAGTCGAGAAGGAACTTCGCAAACTAAGTCGATTCAAAATAACATCACTTCCTTCACTCTTACTATGAACTTTATTGATTCCCACTACCCAACTCTATTCACACTTGAATATCTTCTCTTCTTTTCTCTCTCTCTCTCTTTTTTTTTTCACAAGTTGAGTGTTTGACATCCTCAACCACTAATTTTCATGACTAACTTCCTTTTCATTGCTGTTTCTCTTTCGATTTTTTTTTTCGATTATAGACTGCAACTCTTTTTTTTATATACGCAGTCATCAATTGGCATAAGATAGAATTACAATCCCCTGACTTCAGTCCATTACACAACCATCGCCCCACACAAGATAACTATTTCCACTAAATTATCCTTAAACCATAGCACAATCCTCAATCAACAAAAGCTTGCGAATCCCTTCTCTATGGGTTCAAAACAGAGACAATGCGAAAGAAAGGGTATTCGTGGCTTGTACCGTGGCATAAAAATTCAAAGAAATGCTAAGGCTCAAACGGGCTTCTAATGGTCCATGTAACAAGGTAGGCTCTTTTAGCACATCAAATTTGGTTTAACCTATTGCCTTTGCTATAATTTGCACTTGAATCAAGAAGCTACAACGGTATGCACAAGAAAGCACATCCAAGCATAACTCAACCATGTAGGACACACATCAAAGAATTATGAGCTTATAAGTATTAAAAACAACTCTTAGGTTCAAAAGCTCACAAATTATGGTTTTCATGTGTCTCTCTCATCCAATTATGAGTTATAGGTCATTACTTGATCTTCATTCCAATCTAAGTCCATTGGTCGAGGGTAACGGTTAAAAGCATTCAAACCATTACTACTCACAAAGGTATAATAATTGGGACATTCAAGGTTATATATGAAAGGGTAATCTGTCTATTGTAGGTTGGGTTAGCTCGGTTGTAGATATTTGACAATTTTACTTTTCATTTCCAACCTATTTGTGAAGTTTTGGACGAGATGATCTCTATGTGCTCAATTTTTATCCAATTATGCAATGATTTTTCAAAAAAATGCACCAAAAGTGGGGTTGCTTCCTATCAAAGTATGGTTCAGGACCTAAGTAGCATAGATAGGTAGCAAGAGCAGATAACAAGATCAAAATGAATTTTAAATATTCGATTACAGAGAGAAAATAAATTAGATATGCTTACAATCAAGATAATCCCCCCCCCCACACTTAGACAATACAATGTCCTCATTGAAAAGTAAAGCAATAAAAGGGAAAAGAAAGAAGAAACTCCCTCGGTCTATTGTGGAGGGTGATCATCCCGAGCTCTCTGCAAATGCCGAATCTCCTCTCGAATGGCCCGTTGCTCCTCCAGTAGAAGCTATTGATCTTCTTGCATGGCATTCAGCTGGGTTTGGAAGGCTTGCATCATGCCTAGCATCCGTAGCTCAAAAGGGGTAGGAGCATTTGGCTGTAGTGGCGCTTCCCGTGCCGCGGGCTCCTCGGCGCCCTGATCATCATCGGAGTCCCCTGACTCATTATCCCTGTGACCCCGCTTCGCGGTGATCTGCCTGCGAGCATTCTCCAAACTCGCCTTTGTGAGGCGATTCCCATGCCCCAAAGTGTCGTCACTTACTGCAGCGGGAACTCTTTGAGCCCGGCATAAGGCAGTGATTAAACATGGGAATGGCATGCCTCGCTTCTGCGGTATCAAGCTGGCGAATGTGGATATCGTATCAAAGATGTGCTGCCCCAAGTCAAACTTGATTCCCATGGTGATGGCGTAGTAGACCCGGAGGTAGCGAATAGATACTGTAGTTAGGCTAGTGGATGGGAAGAGACTCCCCGACCCCCACTGGTGCAGGTACCAGGCGTCCCGCTGTAGATCCCGATTCTTGTAGTGCGGAAGGATGACATTCAGGGAGTCATGGAGTTCAGGCTTCAAAGCCCAACGGAGCACCTCATGGTCCGGAAAGAAAACACCCGCATTCGAAGTCATTGGGACAGATCCAGTTCTATTTAACCCCAAGTGGTGTTCCACCACGTCCTTATCAAATTTGATTCTCTTCCCCGCAACTCTAGTGTGGTGATAGTCAAGGGAACCCTCGTCACCAATTTCTTTGTTGAATTGGGTGTAGAATTTGTACACCAGCGGGGGGTTCCCAAACGGTAGATCACTCACGAATTTGACCCATCCGAATTCAACGAAGCGGGCCCAAAATCGTCGCGGGGCAATGATGTTGTCAGCGCTCCTCCATTCCTGAAAGTCTTCTGGGAGGAATAGCAGCTCCTTTATGCATAGCTTAGACTGGCTCTTCTCCTGGCGGGGCTCAGATGAGGATTCCCCCGCCACTTGCTTTCCTTTCTTAGTCGGTGGGGCCATAGTAAATCCTGAAAAAGAAATGAGGAGATTAGTCGAACATGGATAGGGATGGAAAAGAAAATGTAAGCAAGCAGTGCGTGATGGTAAAGGCCTAATTTGAAAATCAAAGCTGACACGACATGTATAGTGCACACACACAAATTTGATGCTAACCAGTATGACAAAACAAAACAAAGGTGTAGAGTCACAATTTAAGCCAATGTGGGGTCGAAGATTGGAGCACAGAACTTAAATAACCATAAAAAAATATATATCAAGTGATGAAGAATATGCAATACACCCCATGACATCAACAAGATCAAGCACCAAGTTTTCCTCACCATTGAACTCCTATCCCGATGTGAAAACACTTATACTAGCATAATAGGGATCCTAGTCGAAATTTTAAAGCAAACAAACATTTTAAAGTACACTTAGACATTCATCACAAACACTTGGAGTGAAAATGGATTGGTGGTGCAATTGGATAAAAAAAAAAAAAACTATAGGAGGGCCATATCCCAATTCACAGACACATTCAACAATGCCAATCAATCAAAGGCTATGTGATGCTTTTCAAAACCACGTGACAATTAGTATTAGGAATAAACATCAATCCCATATATCAAAGTCGCCCTCAATTGAACCCTAATCATGGTGGCTATAAGATCAAAATAGCTCCTAAAGGACATCAAGGCAACAAGGGGTGAAATTGGCCAGTTCATTGTCATTGAAACATTTTGACAAACAGGTGGCATGCAATGGATAAGCCACCATGACAAACAGGGGATAGATGATTCATAAAACATGCCCATATAGAAAAAACATCCGAGCAAGTCACAAGTTATCAATAGAGAAGACAAGCATCAAGAAACCTAGGACCAAATACTATAACAAGCGCCAAAAGAGAAGGAAAACAAAAAAAAAAGAGGAAAAAAGAAAAGAAAAAAATATAATAATAATAATATACATACCTCTGACGCTTGGTGAGGATGAAATGTAGAGAGGGAGGCGAGGGAAGATGAGAAATGGCAGGAGGAGAAATGTGGGAGAGTAAGAAGAATTTGGGAGAGGAAGGGGTTATGCGAGGGTTATGATTTTAAAATTTTGAAAAACAGACTTACGGCCGTAAGTCACATTCTGAAAAATTTTCCAAAGAAACAGTTACGGCCGTAAAAATGTAATTACGACCGTAATAAGGCCTCTGCAAAAGCAACTGGAATTGAGTTACGGCCGTAAAAATGTTATCCTACGGCCGTAACAAGGCCACTGGAAATTTCATGTTTTTTTTTTCTTTTTCTTTTTCTTTTTTATTATTGTGAACTGACTAAGTAGACTAAAATTAACCAAAAATGAAAATAAGAGAATAAAAAATTTGAGGAGATAAAGGAACTCCCCTCTCGGGTTGCCTCCCGAGCAGCGCTGCTGTTTACAGTCGTTGGTTCGACTGAGTCCGCGCGGGACTAGTGCCCTTTGTTGGTGTTTTCCAGTGCTATCACCTCCAAGTTCTCAGTTTGGAATCCCTCATAATGACTTTGAACTGTGTGTCCGTGCGCAAGCTCCTAATATCGATTGCACCATGGGGGGATACATTAGTAACAACAAATGGACCTACCCAACGAGAACGAAGCTTACCTGGGTGTAATTTGAGCCGGGATTGGAACAGTAACACTTTCTGGCCCTCGCAGAAATTCTTTCGAGAAATGCGTTGATCGTGGAATGCTTTAGTTCGATCCTTATAGATCATTGCATTCTCGTAAGCCTCATTCCGTATTTCGTCCAATTCCTGCAATTGGAGCTTCCTATGATCTCCCACCGCGCCCCAATCCATATTACACTGCTTGATGGCCCAATAAGCTTTATGCTCGAGTTCCACCGGTAGGTGGCATGGTTTTCCAAATACCAATCGGTATGGAGACATACCAATTGGTGTTTTGTAAGCGGTTCTGTAGGCCCATAAAGCATCATCGAGGCGAATGCTCCAATCCTTCCGGTCCGGTCGAATTGTTTTCTCTAGGATGGACTTCACTTCCCTATTGGAAATTTCTGCCTGTCCGCTAGTTTAGGGGTGATACGCGGTTGATACCCGGTGCATCACTCCATATTTCCGTAACAAGGCTTCAATGGTTCGGTTGCAAAAGTGCATCCCTCTGTCACTGATCATAGCTCGGGGTATTCCAAACCTGCTAAAAATGACAGTTTTTACAAAATCAGCAACCACTTTAGCATCATTAGTACAGGTGGCCTTTGTCTCCACCAATTTTGAAACATAATCGACAGCTAAAAGGATGTAATTACAACCAAACGACGGGGGAAAGGGTCCCACGAAATCAATGCCCCAAACGTCAAAAATCTCACATACAATAATGGGGTTTTAAGGCATTTGATCTCGTTGGGATAAGTTACCTGTTCTTTGGCAATTATCGCAAGACTTACAAAAAATGTACGCATCCTTGAAAAGGGTCGGCCAAAAGAACCCACTCTCCAATACCTTTTGCGCCGTCCTTCTAGGTCCAAAATGGCCACCACATGCATATGAATGGAAAAAGGTGAGGATGGATTGATGTTCTGATTCCGGCACGCACCTTCTAATGATTTGGTCGGGGCATCTCTTCCACAGGTACGGGTCATCCCAAATGTAATATTTAGCGTCGCTCCTCATCTTATGCTTTTGTGCCTGCGAAAAACCAGTACGAATTAGTTTAGCAGTCATGTAATTTACCATATCAGCATACCATGGGGGATTAGCTTCGATGGAAAATAAACCCTCATCTGGGAAGGTTTCACGCAGAGGTAGGTCGTCCTCGGGTTTTACTACCCGGCTAAGATGGTAGGCAACTACATTTTTAGACCCCACCTTATCTTTGATTTCCAAGTCAAATTCTTGTAATAAAAGTATCCAGCGGATGATTCTAGGCTTCGCATCCTTTTTTACAAATAAGTACCGTAAAGCTGCATGATCTGTAAAAATAATCACTTTAGTACCCAATAAATAAGGACGAAATTTTTCTAAAGCAAATACCACAGATAGAAGTTCCTTTTCAGTAGTGGTGTAGTTGGCTTGAGCCTGATTCAGGGTTTGGGAGGCATAGTAAATCACATGGGCTGCTCTCGCAACCCGTTGCCCTAGAACTGCTCCCACTGCATAATCGCTGGCATCACACATTATTTCGAATGGAAGATTCCAATTGGGTGGTTGAATGATCGGGGGCGTAGTTAGCCGCTCCTTTAGTTGGTCAAAGGCCTTTTTACATGGCTCGGTGAAATTAAATGGGACATCATTTTGCAACAAATTGCACAATGGTGATGCAATTTTGGAAAAGTCCTTGATGAACCTGCGATAGAAACCTGCATGCCCAAGAAAAGATCGTATATCCCGCACATTGGCGGGGTAAGGTAATGCAGATATGATGTCCACCTTAGCCTTATCAACTTCTATTCCCTTTTTCGACACTACATGTCCTAGCACAATTCCCTTATCTACCATAAAATGACATTTTCCCCAATTTAAGACTAAGTTAGTGTCAATGCAACGTTTCAAAATTAATGAGAGATTATCCAGGCATGCATCAAATGAATCACCCCACACACTAAAATCGCCAATAAACATTTCTATAATATGCCCTATGTATTCAGAAAAAATGCTCATCATACAACGTTGAAACGTTGCAGGAGCATTACACAAACCAAAGGGCATGCGTCTATATGCAAACGTGCCAAATGGACAAGTAAAAGTGGTTTTCTCCTGATCTTCTGGAGTTATGGAAATTTGAAAATGTCCTGAGAAACCATCTAAAAACAATAATGGGAATGACCAGCTAATTTCTCTAACATTTGATCTATGAAGGGAAGGGGAAAATGGTCTTTTCGAGTGTCAGCATTTACCTTCCTGTAGTCGATGCACACCCGATAACCAGTCTGGACCCTAGTTGGTACAAGTTCTCCATCTTTGTTTTCTACCACCGTTACCCCGGATTTCTTTGGCACCACTTGGACTGGACTGATCCACTTGCTGTCTGAGATTGGGTAAATCATCCCTGCTCCTAGCAGTTTCAAAATTTCTTTCTTCACCATGTCCATCATTGCCAGATTTAGCCTTCGCTGGGCTTGTCTCGATGGTTGAGCTCCTTCCTCAAGCAATATTCGATGCATACAGATTGACGGGCTGATTCCTTTGATATCCGCGATGGTCCAACCAATCGCCTCCTTGTGCTCCCGAAGGACCCGAACAAGTTTGTCTTCTTCCAGATTGGTGAGGTTGGATGAAACAATTACGGGAAGAGATTCTTCATCACCAAGAAACACATATTTCAGATGGGCGGGGAGAGATTTCATTTCCACCACTGGGGCCTGCAAGATAGAAGGTAGCAATTTGTTAGGATAGTCTGTCAGTTGAATTGTTTTTACGGTGTACCTGCGTGGTGTAGGTCCCAGTGAATCAAGTGCAGTAATTCCATCCTGTAATTCCTTGCTTATACCCACGTCGTTGTCATCATCTTGCCTTAGCGACTCCACGATAGCTGTTTCTAGCCCGTCCCTGCAATTTAACTTGAAAATTTTCTGCACAGCAGGAGTAATGTCATTAATAGAATAAACAGCACATACATCATTTGGGTGTTTCATGGCGTCGTAGATATTAAATTGCACTACTTCCCCCATTGAATTCCATGGTCAACACCCCTTTTCTTACATCAATAATGGTTTGGGAGGTCCACAAAAATGGTCTTCCTAACAGTATAGGGGTAGAATTAGGGGAGTGATCATCGTTCATATCTAATATGTAAAAGTCTGCCGGAAACACCAACCCCCCTACTTGCACTAAAACGTCCTCAACTACCCCGTCTGGATATGCATTGGAACGGTCGGCTAGTTGTATGATATTTAGTCATTTTGGTAAGATTTAATGCAATGTAAGTGGATCTAGGCATTACATTAATGGATGCTCCTAAATCTATTAGTGCATGATTTACCTTGGTGTTACCTATTTGACATGGCACAGTGAACATACCGGGATCCTTACCCTTTTGAGGCAATTTCCTTTGAAATAAGGCCGAAACGCTTTACCCCATTCTTACCTTCTCGTTTCCCACCAGTTTCCATTTGCTAGTGCATAAATCCTTTAAAAATTTTGCATACCGGGGGACTTGCTTGATGGCCTCTAGTAGCGGGATATTGATTTCAACCTTTCTGAACATCTCCAACATCTCTTTTTCTTTGTTTTCCTTGTTCGTCTTTGCTAACCTGCTAGGAAAAGGTGGAGGTGTTAGTTTAACATTTAAATGGGAGTCAGTTTTTACCTCAGGGTTTTGTGAAGCGTCGTTTCTTTTCCCGACTCCTTCCGTTTCGGGTGCAGCCGGTTCCAATTGCGGACCCTCAATTTCTTTTCCACTTCGGAGAGTTATGGAACTCACGTTTTTAGGATTTATCTCGGGTTGAGATGGCAATTTACCTCCGGATTGTGATTCCAACCTATTTATGGCAGTGGCCATTTGGCTCATTTGATTTTCCAGGTTTTGTATGCTTGACTTGGTATCCTGTTGGAATTGCATCGTGTTAGTTTCCAATATCTTAACCATATCCTCAAGAGACATACCTGAATTTTGGGATTTTTGTTGATATTGCCCCTGTGGTTGGAAAGTCTCTTGCTGCTGGAATTGTCCTTGTGGCTTGTTTGAAGTAAAACCCGGGGGTTTGTTATTTCCGTAGCTCAGGTTGGGGTGATCTCTCCACCCAGGGTTGTACGTATTCGAGTATGGGTTGTATTGCTGCCTTTGTAAAGGAAAACCTCTAGCAGCATTTACCTGTTCATTGTTTTCTTCTTGCAATACCGGACATGTATCCGTTGGATGGCCAAAATTCAAACAAATTCCACAGGCCTTGGCTTGTTTCAAATTCCCTACAGTAAGTTTCTTAACAAGATTTGTTAGTTCATATAATTGACCTTCAATATTAGAACTACTTACCTCGTTTACTCGGCGGACTTGGGAATCCCTACTCGAGTTGAATTGCTGAGTATTCTCCGCCATGTTGGATATTAAAGCCCGTGCTTGCTCTGGTGTCTTGTCCATTAGCGCACCTCCGCTTGCGGCGTCTATCATACTTCTGTCCATTGGCGCCAGACCTTCGTAGAAGTATTGCACCAAAAGTTGCTCGCTAATCTGATGATGGGGGCAGCTGGAGATGAGCTTCTTGAAACGCTCCCAATACTCATATAACGTTTCATTATTGTTCTGGCGCACCCCACATATTTCTTTTCGGATGGTACCGGCCCTCGATGCAGGGAAGTATTTTTCCAAGAAGAGCCTTTTCATGTCGCTCCAAGTAGTAACCGTTCCCGATGGCAGACAATAGAGCTAGTCAGTGGCGGCATCCTTCAATGAGAATGGAAAGGCTCTCATTTTTATTTGTTCCTCGGTAATGCCCGTGGGTCTCATGATGTCGAAAACCACATGAAACTCCTTTAAGTGTCTATATGGATCTTCGCCGGGGTTTCCTCGAAAAGTTGGTAATAAGTGGATGAGCCCAGATTTAAGCTCGAAAGTTTTTCCTTCTTCCACCGTTGGAAACGTTATGCATAATGGCTGCTGAGCCACATCGGGGGTAGCCAGTTGCTTAAGAGTCCTGTTGTTAGCTGCCATTTGTCGTGCTGCTCTTCTTTGCTGTCGAAAAGTCCTCTCAATTTCTGGGTCAAGATAAAAAATTTCACAATTAGTTGACCGAGTTTTAAGTATATAAGCAAAGAAGCACAAATAATTATTATATGAATATTTTTTTAAAAAAAAAAATTATAGTAATAAAGTGAAAATAAAATAAAAAAATAAAAAATAAAATGCAGAAAAAATAAAATTCTAATTGATTAAACAAAAAATTGATTAACCATTCCCCGGCAAAGGCGCCAAAAATTTGATGCGTGTCGCAATGCACCAAAATAATAATTAAATATCTTACTCGCAAATTAACAGATTTGATTGTAATAGCGGAAGTAAGAGTCGATCCCACGAGGAACGGGAACTAAAATAGTGCTTTGTCAATTAGAATAGATGGGGGGTTTTCGAGTTCAAGAATTGTAAATAACGTAAAAATAAAGTGAAGACGTAAATAAGATAAAATAAAAGTCAAGTGGTTGCAAACCCTAGTCCTCAGGTTCAGTTGTATTCTATCGCAATGTTCTCACTTTCCAAGTAACGCGTGTTCAAATTCCCTATTTGATTTATCACCCATAAATAGTTAATAAGCTCTAACTATTCCTATCCTTCCTTAATTGTATTTAATTAGAATGAGCTTTCTAATCAAACATTAGCCATTGAATAACCTAAAACAAGCTCTTTAGATTTAAGACAACAACTATGTATTAGTTAAGAAGAATTAGGGTGAATTAAATTATCAATCACACAAGCTCGTGACAATTAACCCAAGTTGGAATTCTTTATGAAAATATTAAATTTCCAATTGCTACTATGATTTGAATAAAAAACAATTACGGATCCAATCATTCAAAATAGCAAATCTCAATACAACAAATTAAATGATAAGGCCTTAATCAAATAAAGAATTGTATTGATTAAATTAAAAACGCATAAGAATCCAACAAATCAAAATAAAGAACTTAGAACTATGTTACTAGTTTGGAAAAGCAATAACAAATTGATATGAAATATAACTTCCCCTTTGAACTAGGTATGGAAGCTTAGCCGAGCATAGTCATGAAGAATTCTATAATTTTCTGTCTTGATTCACCTTCTCGAATTTCCGAATTCTTCTTCCAAATCTTCAAGCAAGCCGCGTCTCTTTCAAAATAATAATGATCCCTTTTTCTTGTCATGAAATTCCCTTTTTGTAACCTCAATTTCGTGCCCTAGCTTTGGGACCAAGAAATCCCAAATTATGGAAAGAATTGAAATAAGGAAATTTTTGACTTGAATAGTTACGGCCGTAACTTTCCATTTACGGCCGTAATTGGGTTTCTGCGTATTTTTCACAAAGTGAAGTCACGGCCGTAACTTCTGATTTACGGCCGTAAAGATGTTTCTGCGCATTTTTATCTTTTAAGGGTTACGACCGTAAAGATGTTTCTTACGGCCGTAACATCTTTTCTGCTTAATTTTTCTTGTTTCAACATGCACTTACGGCCGTAACATCTTTTTTCTTGCGGCCGTAAATCTATTTGCACCTAAGTCCCCAAACTTCAGTTTTTAGTGCAATTTGATCCTTTTCTCTTCTTTTCTCCTCTTGTAGGATCCTATACAACATGAAACATAAAATGCATTAATAATACTTAAATAGAATCACATTATGACATATTCAAAGATATAAGTGTATAAAATAAACGTAAATATCACACTTATCACATCCCATCTATTGCTTTGCCAAGCTCTCCACGATGAGGAACACAGATACTTTAAGATGGAGAAATTGGCCTATGCACTGATAATTATCCCTTGAGGCAAGTATTGCAGAAACCTGAGATGTCAGGCTGATTACTGAAATGGGCTGTGGAGCTAGGGCAATTTGACCTTGTATATAAACCGAGAATAGCAATCAAAGGGCAAGCCTTAGCTGATTTCATAGAAGAATTCATGCTAAATTTGCAAGTCAACAATCTGGAGATTAATAGTACTTGGAAACTATATGTTGATGGTTCCTTTGTCGGACAAAGAGCAGGAGCTGGGATCGTTCTCATTAGACTGGATAATCAGTTCTTCTGCAACTCCTACCATTTTAGCTTCAAAGCCACGAACAATGATGCCGAGTATGAAGCTTTGATGGTTGGTGTTACGCATCGTGCTGAGGTGGATAATAGGTCCAAAATCAAAAGACATCAACAACGGTCAACTCTCAACTTTCAATTGCGTAACAAACTGAATATTTGACCTGCAACGACAAACATGGAATAGACCCAGGTGATTAGTCAACCGAGGTGATCTATGTGACCGACCTCAACTTGATGAGAGAGGTGATTTGGTAGGACCGGGGCGATTTTGTAGCTAGGTGATAATTACCTAGGTGATTAGTCAACCAAGGTGAGAATAGTGGCACCACAGGATGGTCAAATCAGCCGCATTATGTGTCAGTAATCATAATTATCTTTAATGTGTCAGTGTAATCATTTACTATCATGTTGTCAGCAGTGTCATTAGTCAATATCAATCACATGCTGCAGACGTGATATGTTGTAATAATTGTGTTTTATTTCCTCTCCTACTATAAATAAGAGACATAAATGCTCTTTGGTGGGGGGGGGGGTATTAGAAAAACCTCTCAAAACTCTTGTCATTTGTATACGTTAATCCGACCTGGCTGTCAGACCAGTATCGAACTGGACGTGAATTTATGCTGTTATAATTTCAGTTTGTTTTTGATCTGTAAACCTTTATATACCATCTGTTATTCACATTTTACCTCGATATTGGAAATACGTGAACATGGAGATGGTCCTTGATTGGCTTGAACGGATGGAAAAAGATACGGAAGAGATGAGAAGAAATCAAAATCGAGGTCACTATCATGAAGAAGGCGAGGTGCAGTCTCAACTACAAAGATCTAATGGACCCTTCCATTATGAGAAACAACAAAATGAATACTCGGACTATACTAGGAGTGCAGTAGACGAAAGCAAACCTCACCTATGAGGTTTTAGATCGCTCGGTTGGAGGGGACAGATAGAGAGGAGTGAATATAATAGAGTGCGGACAAATCTAGAAAAAAGGATTGAAAGAGAAGGAGAGAGTAAAGCCTCCCGGACAAAGGGGGATGGGTACAGGTCCTTTCCAAAAAAAGTAAACCTGGAAAACCCGCAAGCTGATAGTTCAACCCTCAACTTAAATCAGCCACCAACTCCTCCGTCGAGTAGACCAGATCAAACTGAAGTTGAATAGTTAAAGAAGAGATTGTCCGACCTAGAAGCAAAATAGGAAGGGTTGGGATCGACAGAACCATCTACCAAGAGGACGTCGCCTTTCATGGAGGTCATATTGTCACAACCTTTACTAGGTAAAATGAAGATGCCACATCTCACAGGGTACAATGGGGAAATTGACCCCGTGTCACACATGGACCAATACATGTCCTGGATGGAACTTCAAGGAGCAAGCGATGCTATAACATGCAGGGCGTTTACTTTAACTCTTTGAGATAAAGCTCAAAGGTGGTTCCGAAACATATCTCAAAATTCGATCTCTAATTGGTTTCAAATAAGTGGTCAGTTCTTGAAACAATTTATGGGATCGAAAATTCCAACCACACCGAAACAAAGTTTAGTAACTATCATACAGGAGAATGAGGAATTGTTAAAGAACTATTTGAGCAATTTCAATAAACAAATCATGGGAATGGAAAAAATATCCGATGACGCACTATTGATGGCCGTTCTGTCAGGTTTACAAATACAGACTTGTTTTTGGTGGTCAGTACATGAGGATGGGCCTTGAACGTACCAAGATTTTCTGAACAGGCGGAGAAGTTTATCAATGCAGAGGAAGCCTCAGGGCCCAAAGGTACTCACAGTGATTCGATCAGAGGATCGGACAAGAAGGAATATAAAAAGAAAAAAGAAGGAGTTTAAAAAGAATACCTTTGGGAAGAAGCGAGATTATAAACCAGCGGTCCAGCAGATAGATTCCGTCCCTACAATTCAGAGCAGAAAGGCAAACTGACCACATTAAACACATCGACGGAGATCATTTTCATGAATGTAAAGGACAAAGGGATCATTCCACCGAGGAGGCTGATAAAGCAGAACCCAAGCAATTTGGATCCATCCCGATACTGCAAATATCACAGGTTAGTATGGTACACTACTGGCGAAGGATACCATCAACACAAAGACTTCAGTTGATGGCCATTAAGTACCCCAAAGGAAGGATACCATCAACACAATGAGGGAAGTCGTCTCAAAGATGAGAAAGACCTCCTCACGAGGAACTCAAAGACCTCAGTTGATGGCCCATAAGCACCCCAAGGGAAGGATGCCATCAACACAATGAGGCAGGCCGTCTCAAAGATGAGCAAAACCCAGTTGACGAGGTGCATACCATACCGAGGTGAAAATTTGTCCGAGCTGAACTCCTCAAATGAGAAACAATTAAAAAATACCGAGGTGAAAAATATAACCGAGGTGAAGTTGTCGTCGAGGTGATGTTCACTTACCGAGACTAATACGCAAAGATGAGGTGAGCTCGTTAAGGTAAGTTCGTATCAGCTAGCGTGGCTGAATCCTTCAGTTTGAAGCTTCGTTAAGTGTTCACCTCAATTCATTATGAAAATGAATTTGCAAATTACAAATTATTACAAGTGTTCACTTCGTTAATTATTCACCTCTATTCGTTATGAAAATGAATTTACAAATTACAAATTATTATAAGTGTTCATTTTGTTAAGTGTTCAACTCTGTTCGTTATCAAAATGAATTTGCAAATTACAAATTATTACAAGTGTTCACATCTGTTCGTTATGAAAATGAATTTGCAAATTACGAATTATTACAAGTGTTCACCTCTGTTCGTTATCAAAATGAATTTACAAATTACAAATTATTATAAGTGTTCATTTTGTTAAGTGTTCAACTCTGTTCGTTATGAAAATGAATTTTCAAATTACAAATTATTACAAGTGTTCACCTCTGTTCGTTATGAAAATGAATTTGCAAATTACAAATTATTACAAGTGTTCACCTCTGTTCGTTATGAAAATAAATTTGCAAATTACAAATTATTACAAGTGTTTACTTCGTTAAGTGTTCAGCTCAGCTCGTTACTTAAATGAATTTGCAAATTACAAATTATTGAAAGTGTTCGCTTCTTTTAAAATTTTTTCATCAATTCAGTTCGAAAATTACTACGCATGCTTTGAAAGATGAATGACGAGTAATGAATTCAAAAGTAAGACTTTCATTCAGATCGAATAGGAGAATTACAAAGGAATTAGATAAGAAAAGTTGGAAGAACTCAACATCAATAGCCTCATTGACGAGAACTGTCTGGGAGTCGTGAAGTGGCGAAATGAGAGCTTTGTCTTCCTCATTGACTTCGGCAAGCATCAACTAAAGATATTTTTTATAGACAAGGTCGAGTTTGTCCTTAAGGAAGGAAATGTGGACCTCAAGTTGTTTGGCCTCTAGATCCACCACTATCTTCTTATATGTAAGATAGTAGGTCTCGTCCACATCGTGCTCATATTCAAGTGAGTCCATAAACTTCTCAACAGCAGCCTAACATATCGCCAGCAGCTTTCAGATTTGCATTTTCAGTATTAAGGGCAGCCTCCATCTTTCTCACCTCCTCCAGGTCCCTGTAAAGCATTTTGTTCGCCTCAGATAGATGGATTACCTCACTTCTCAATAGGATAGACTCTTCCTTGAACTTAAACAGATCGTTGTTGGATTCAAGGCATCTTTTAGCTTTGCCTCGACCTCATTTCTGACCTTCACCTCCAGTTCGAACATGGCTTTCGCTTCATCAGGAAATTTCTTGAACTTCACAGTATTAGCATCCACTTCGCTCATCCTGGACTGAGTTCGGCTAAGATAATTCAAGGCTTGGCCTAAATAGGCCATACTAGTGGCCACGAGGTCGTCCACCAGCATATCCCCAGAAAGATTTTCAAAGCGAGATATCCATGTCTTAGCTGGGACTTCCATTGCGACCTTTGTTGGGTGTGGGAGCTTCAACAATCTAGCTAGGGTCAAATTGGCAGCGGACACGAAGTCCCTCTAATCTTTGGGGTGAAGAGGTTTTAGCGAATTCACCAGGTTAGCTCGACCCCTATTAACTCCAAGGTACGAACCTTCAGTGGGGGGAGCTGCTCTGGATGACCCAGCTTGATCAATGACAGTAGGAGGTGGAGGAGGAATGGAGGAATTTGATGGATCTCTTGGAGGAGCTTTTCGCCTCGGCTGTTTATGAGGAGGTGGAGGAGGGACATGAGTATCCTTGAGGGATGAACACCGCCTCATTGATTGTTTTTTGGAAGTTCGTTTTCAAGCCTCAGCTTCAACATTGGCCCTCTTTTTCTCCTTCATGGATTCCATTTTCCTTTTTCCTTTACGAGCTAAAAAAAATATTAAGTGTTTACCTCGAAAACTAAAATCGATAAATTCAGTTCGAAGTTATGGAAGCTCACACTTTGGAGGTGGGGAATAGTAGTCTGATGGGTCAACCCACGTTAAGCCGGACTCAAATAACCGCTCCTCGGTTATTAGTTCTTTTGTAGATCTGATCAAATCCGACTCGCCCTTCAGGTCGCTAATTTTCTTGATGGTATCCTTGTCCAACTCTGACTCTTTCACCTATACAAAAAGCAAAATGATTAATATTAAAACTTCTGAGTTCGAAAATAATTCAGATCGAACACTTATTAAATTTGGATTAATATCGTACTGGTATAACGGTACTGAGGTCATCACTTCGAAAGGGGCTAATCCAATTCTCCTCAACGAAGAACCATTTTTCCTTCCACCACCAGGCTGATTCGGGCAGGTCTATTATCAACTTCTTCTGATCAAAAACCGACCTTTTCATAGCATAGAACCACCCCGTGTTTTTGCCATCAGCTCAGAAATGATTAAGCAAAATTAAACTCGTCTATGGTGGGATCTTCATAACCCGTCTGATTATAAAGAGAGATAAAACCCAAAATATATATCCACCCATTAGGGTGTGTTTAGGTTGGAGTGACCCCCCAAGATTGAAGGAAGTCCGTAACTATATATGGGAGGGGAAATTGCAGACTTAACTCGAGAATTTGGTAATTCGCAACAACGCAACCATGAGGTGGTTGATCAGCTCGCTCAAAACTTTCAAGAAAGAAGAAATGGACATATCCAGGAATTCTATACTTATTTTTCCATAAGGTCAGTTCATCCTCTGTCAGATTGAAAGTTTTGCAGGCGAAATCAGAGCTATAGCTAACGCACGGGTCAGGTCGTTTAAAAGAGGCAGATGAAGGAAGTCGGAAAGAGCTAGGGGAGATGGTCTGAGAGGGGGAAACCATAGCAATAGGTCAGGTTGAAGGACCTCATCCTCCGCTTCATCTTGAAAGATGCATTGGGTTTCTAGACTCTCCTCCCATGAAACACTCGGTTCGTGTAATACCCTGACCAG
Organism: Ligustrum vulgare; assembly: GCA_963555705.1. Classification (NCBI taxonomy): domain Eukaryota; kingdom Viridiplantae; phylum Streptophyta; class Magnoliopsida; order Lamiales; family Oleaceae; genus Ligustrum; species Ligustrum vulgare. The sequence continues at coordinate 77,958,987 of OY743169.1, read as the reverse complement.
GAAAGCTTAAAAGATATGATGGGTACTATTCATACCAACAAGGTGCACCTTTTTTTTCCCGAAAGTCTATCATTAGAAACTCCACAGTTAAGCGTGCTTGGCTTGAAGAAATTCTGGGATGGGTGACCTCCTGGGAAGTTTTATCGGGGAGCGTGCGATGAGGACAAAGCATGCTGAAAAGACTCTTGTTGGTACAGTGGGAAAAGTACGCCGTCATCTAACGGCCGGGACATTTAGTTAAGCGAGACCCGGGTCGTTATAGTTCGACCTCTTTTCCTTGGTCATACGACCTCAACACTCTCACTGCTACCTAAACTCTCACTCATTTTTAGTTCTTTAAATCACGAGGTGAACACTTGGGAAATTTCTTGAGTTTTTGAAGGTGAAAATGGAAAACGAGGTAATATTATAAAACAATACCCTCACCTAGTTAAATTATCAGTAGATCTGATTAGATAATGAGCAGTAACCCAGGTCGTGTGCAAAGGTAAACCAATAGCAATTTGGAGAGAATCGCAGAATTTCGTGAGAGAAAAGTGAAAAATGACACCCTTATATAGGAGGAGGAGAGAGAAAAAAATATAAATGTCGAAGGTGAAAAGACGCGTCACCATTAAGATGGCGGCTACACATGATCCGAGGACTGGTGCACCAATCAAGCAGTGACACATGGCAGCAATGATGGCAAGATTTGAAGAGCCAAGTGTCAGCATTTAATGAAAAATAACTGGATGATTTTGAGATTCGTCCTTAATGTTTTTGAGTTGATCTCAAGGGGACATTTGTTGTATACTGTGCCGAGGTGGCAATTAGATTCAGCAGTCAAAGTGTCAGTGGTCAACGCGCTTTCAAAGGAACGAGGTGATATCAACATGAGAGGTGATTCCCTGTAAACTAGGTGAACGCGCGAACCGAGGTGATCTCAACACGAGCCGGCTGTAAATGGAGGCTCTGTAGAACGATCAAATCAGCCGTATTATATGTTAGTAATCATCATTATCTGTTATATGTCAGTATAATCATGTGATATGGGTCT